>SRMA01027308.1:0-18050 GCA_007224835.1 Danionella cerebrum | reverse complement strand
TTGATTTTTTTTTTAGTCGCACCATTGAGAAATTAGGTCACATATGCGACCAAATTGGTCGCACTCTAGAGCCCTGCATGTATTACAATATATTTTTATAATAATTAATTAGCACAGGGGCAGCACAGTGGCGCAGTGGGTAGCACTGTGGCCTTCCAGGTAGAAGGTTGTCGGTTCGCGGGTCGCCGGTGACCTTCCTGGAAGGAGTTTGCATGTTCTCCCTGTGCTTGCATGGTTTTCCTCCGGGTACTCCGGTACAATGTTGCCCTGCAATGGACTGGCGAACTGTCCAGGGTGTACCCCCGCCTCTCGCCCAATGTGTGCCGGAGATGGGCACCGGCAGACCCCGTGACCCCGAAAGGGAATAAGCGGGAATGAAAATGAATGAATGAATAATTAGCACATCTTGTAGACTTGGGGTAAATCAGAGCTCCCAGAGGAAGAACCCACACTAGCAATTCCAATGTACCACTCCACCCAGGGAGGCGTGGCCAGTGTGCAGCCACCTCACAGGGGAATCAAAGTGGGTAAAGCAGTCATCTCTGTGACCCGCTGAGTTCTGAAGATCCCAGACGAGCAGATCATTGGCCGTAACCTGGAAAACAGAAGGAGGTTAATAAAAGCCGTTTCTGGAGCGGGACGATACCGATCAGCTGGGAAAAGGCTAGAACAGAGAGAATAGTTAGTGCTGTAGCAAAGGCCAAAGAGATGGTTTTTAACCTCGATTTAAACTGGGAGCCAATCCAACTTTTACCATCTAAGGAACGGTTTGCACAAATGAAGGGATTGATCTAATATGTGTACACACAAATTAGAGGGTCACAGGTACACAATCTAATCTAGCGCTGACCCTGGACCTGTTAATGCATAGTAAAAACAAGCCGTCGTTACATTTTCAGCTTCCTTGCGAAAGTGTCTGCAACCTCCGCGACACTGAAGCTAGAAGGGGATTTTCCAAAGGTCCTGAGATTATCATCACTGGCATACAATCAACTTTAAAAGTCTTTAAATGGGAGATCAGACGGTTTTGAGAAATCGCAGGCAAACCAGGGCTGGTTCTTGACTGTCATGTCTGAGGGGGTGGTCAGAAATGTGAGGGGGGGGGTTGATTTCATTTGTTGGTGTTCTGCCTGAAGACGAAACTTCTGCTGGTGTTGCTTTTAAGATGCAAACCCCTGAAACAGAAAAACAGAATGAAATACAATATCCTTCATCCAGATTTTAGCAAACAACAACATAACATTTGTCCAGATGGTCTTATGCTCAAAAATGTTTCATCTAAAGTAAGACCTAACACACTAGAACTGGGATATTTACAAAAATGAAAGGTAGTTTATGTATAAATAAAGAAAAGGTAAGTTTTCATCAAGTTTCTCTTTATAAACAAATATAAATTGTACAGCAACAAGATTTTTGAGTTTACAGAAATTAACCTCAACATGCATCAATTCATAAAGGTCCAGGTGGTTTTTTTTTTTTTTTTTCAGCTGTGGAATATTGTAGAGTAGTTTCTGACTGGCTGAAAACCGAGCTCAACTTTGCCAAATCCCTTAAAAAAAATATATTACATCAGATTAGATTTGTCCAAAAAACCCATGTGTTTCTATACAAAAATTAGCAAAAGATACAAATAAATGAATGAAGCAATATGTTGGTGGAATGAGCAGTTTTAAAAGCAATATTATGTAGTCAATTTATATAATGTCAAAAATGACACTCTCTATAAAAAAAAAATTGTTGGGAATAAACGATGTGTATAAAAACTTTTATTACATATAACTGTGATTGAGACGGTGACGAGCCTTCTGCTGTTGTGTTCCACAAACCTCACAGGGCCTCTTGATGAGGGTATAAACATCTTTCACTATTTACAAGGGTTTTGGCACTGAAATCGAAAACTTTAGTGTGCCAAAAAACAGTGGAAGAATGCAAAAAAATTAGGTAGAAAAGGCGAACAAAGAATCACAGACAACACAGGAAAAAAATACTACTAATACAATGTGTATATATACAGTATAAATATTCTATTTGCAATGAAATCTCCGCTAAAATATAGCTAAACTGTTGCTAAAGTGATCACAGGAAATCAATCACTCATCTGTCACTGGTCTCCTGGTGAAAGGTCTGTTTCTCTTTGTTTGTCGCCAGCGACAGCTTCAGTGTTAAAGGGTTAACTTCTGTTGTCAACCCATAAGAACGTGCCCTTTTGGACTTGTTTTGACGAGCTGAAAGAATTACAAAAATCGACACATCTCGTTTGGATTGCTCAACACAGAAAATTATAATCTACTAATGGTATTCCCGCTCCTGTTGATTTTTATTCCCGTCCCATCCAGCTCACGAGATTAATACCAAAAGTTTATCCCATCCCACAGGTATCACGAAACTCACAGGAAAATCCTGACAAATGTCATCTTCTTTTCCGGAACCCAGGCTTTGGTACAGCCTGAGCTAGCCCCGTTGCTCCCATTGAAAAGTCAATAGAACTCTTAGAAATAGAGAAGCTTTTCTTTGGAGTGCAGAGTTGATAATCACCAGCAGGAGCAAGAGGACAGGGGTGCTAGCAGCATCTAGATTCAATGTAAAATATAACTGCAAGCAGTAATGGGGGCCAAGCATCCAGTAGGCAAAACATGAGCAGAAGCACCATCAAAATCTAAACCAAAGACATGAAATCAACTCAAAAAATCGAAATCGAGAGCTATTTAAAATTGTATGAATTTTGACCATTAGGTGGCGTTCTTAGTAACTTTTGTTTTGGGGTCAGCCTTTGGTACTGATGACTCACAACAAATTTGGTGTCAATATGGCAAACGGTTGCAGAGATACAGCTTCGGAAACCACTTGACCCGACGTCATCACAATCGTCATGGCTCTTATCGAAAACGGCAAAAGCAATCAACACGTTACGAATGCCTTTTTGCCAGCAAGGTCTAAGGATGTTCCAATTCAAATTTGGTGAGAATCAGTCAAACGGCCTGTGTGGAGTTAGAAAAAGTAAGGTTTTCAGCCAATTCAACATGACAGACAGGAAGTTCAATCAATTATGGTAAATTTTATATCTGTTTTCAGCTCGACCTAAGGAACAAAACTGGATGAGATTTTTGACAATAGGCTAAACTAGCTAAAGTTATTAGCATTTTTCTAAAATCGTTTATATCTTTTGACCAAAAGGTGGCGCTGGCGTAAAATTTGTTGAGTCTCTTCAGGGCATGGTGTCAAACATGCACAACAACTTTCAGAATTTCAAAGTAAAGTATGTTTGAAATACAGCATTTTTTGGCATAAATCAAAATGGCCGACGCCAAAATGGCCCACACAGTAAAAATGGACATGGTCCGACTCGGCTTGATGCTCCAAACGCGCTGATACCAATTTTATGAATTTTGGACAAACGGTTTGGGAAATACAGGCCGAATTGCCAATTTTTTATATCTCCGGACCACTAGGGGGCAGAGCGACGAAACACTGCATGCAGCCTCAGATCATAGGTGTTACAACATAGACAAAGTTTGGTGTACATAGGCTAAAGCGTTGCGAAGTTATTGCCTTACAATCATTTTTGCGAGTTTTGCGTAAGGATCATTTGCGAATAATTCAATAACGGTTTGACGATTAAAAAATCCAAGCAATAACTTTTGTTCGGCATAGTCAGTAGATGATGTGGAGCGAATTTCGTGAGGTTTGGACAAACGGCCACGGAGGAGTTAGCAAAAGTAGGTTTTTCATAAAATTCAAAATGGCGGAAAAATTTGCATGACGGAAAATGACGTCATAGGGTCAGGTCGATTCGTCTTGAGCCAAGGAATCAGTGGGAAGTGGAATTTTGTTTATTCGACTTACGGTTCAAAAGTTATTAGCATAAACGTGGGCGTAACTTTGGCCTATTGGTGGCGCTAGATGGTTTGGTTTGGAGACTTCAAATTTGGTCAGATTGTAGGTCAGAGGCTTGGCAGTCAGTGGGCCAAATTTCATAACTTTCCCGCGAACGGTTCATACGGCTCCCATTTTTTTGAGTTTTGCGTAAGGATCAATCGCGAACAATTCGATAACGGTTTGATGATTCAAAAATCCAAGAAATAACTTTTGTTCGGCATAGTGAGTAGATGATGTGGAGCGAATTTTGTGAAGTTTGGACAAACGGCCACGGAGGAGTTAGCAAAAGTAGGTTTTTCATAAAATTCAAAATGGCGGAAAAATTTGCATGACGGAAAATGACGTCATAGGGTCAGGTCGATTCGTCTTGAGCCAAGGAATCAGTGGGAAGTGGAATTTTGTTTATTCGACTTACGGTTCAAAAGTTATTAGCATAAACGTGGGTGTAACTTTGGCCTATTGGTGGCGCTAGATGGTTTGGTTTGGAGACTTCAAATTTGGTCAGATTGTAGGTCAGAGGCTTGGCAGTCAGTGGGCCAAATTTCATAACTTTCCCGCAAACGGTTCATAGGGCTGCCATTGACTTTGCGGCGGAAGAAGAAGAAGAAGAAGAAGAAGAAGAAGAAGGAAGAAATATAACTGCAAGCAGTAATGCGGGGCCAAGCATCCAGTAGGCAAAATGTGAGCAGAAAGGCCATCAAAATCTAAACCAAAGACATGAAATCGACTCAAAAAATCAAAATCGAGCGCTATTCAAAATTTTATGAATTTTAACCATTAGGTGGCGCTCTTAGTAACTTTTGTTTTGGGGTCAGCCTTTGGTACTGATGACTCACAACAAATTTGGTGTCAATATGGCAAACAATTGCAGAGATAGAGCTTCGGAAACAACATGACCCGACGGCATCACAATCGTCATGGCTCTTATCGAAAACGGCAAAAGCAATCAACACGTTACGAATACCTTTTTGCCAGCAAGGTCTAAGGATGTTCCAATTCAAATTTGGTGA
This sequence comes from Danionella cerebrum, assembly GCA_007224835.1. Classification (NCBI taxonomy): domain Eukaryota; kingdom Metazoa; phylum Chordata; class Actinopteri; order Cypriniformes; family Danionidae; genus Danionella; species Danionella cerebrum. Next base: position 13,164 of record SRMA01027308.1, on the reverse strand, counting down.
GAATCAGTCAAACGACCTGGGTGAAGTTAGAAAAAGTAAGGTTTTCAGCCAATTCAACATGACAGACAGGAAGTTCAATCAATTATGGTAAATTTTATATCTATGTTTTCAGCTCGACCTAAGGAACAAAACTGGATGAGATTTTTGACAATTGGCTAAACTAGCAAAAGTTATTAGCATTTTTCTAAAATCGTTTATATCTTTTGACCAAAAGGTGGCGCTGGCGTAAAATTTGTTGAGTCTCTTCAGGGCATGGTGTCAAACATGTACAACAACTTTCAGAATTTCAAAGTAAAGTATGTTTGAAATACAGCATTTTTTGGCATAAATCAAAATGGGCGACGCCCAAAATGGCCGACACAGTAAAAATGGACATGGTCCGACTCGGCTTGATGCTCCAAACGCGCTGATACCAATTTTATGAATTTTTGACAAACGGTTTGGGAAATACAGGCCGAATTGCCAATTTTTTATATCTCCGGACCACTAGGGGCAGAGCGACGAAACACTGCATGCAGCCTCAGATCATAGGTGTTACAACATAGACACAGTTTGGTGTACATAGGCTAAAGCGTTGCGAAGTTATTGCCTTACAATCATTTTTGCGAGTTTTGCGTAAGGATCATTTGCGAATAATCCAATAACGGTTTGACGATTCAAAAATCCAAGCAATAACTTTTGTTTGGCATAGTCAGTAGATGATGTGGAGCGAATTTCGTGAAGTTTGGACAAACGGCCATGGAGGAGTTGGCAAAAGTAGGTTTTTCATAAAATTCAAAATGGCGGAAAAATTTGCATGACGGAAAATGACGTCATAGGGTCAGGTCGATTCGTCTTGAGCCAAGGAATCAGTGGGAAGTGGAATTTTGTTTATTCGACTTACGGTTCAAAAGTTATTAACATAAACGTGGGTGTAACTTTGGCCTATTGGTGGCGCTAGATGGTTTGGTTTGGAGACTTCAAATTTGGTCAGATTGTAGGTCAGAGGCTTGGCAGTCAGTGGGCCAAATTTCATAACTTTCCCGCAAACGGTTCATACGGCTCCCATTGACTTCATTACGGAAGAAGAAGAAGAAGAAGAAGAAGAAGAAGGAAGAATAATAATAAGAAGAAACGGAACAAACACAATAGGTGCCTTCACAGCTTTGCTGCTTGGCCCCTAAATATAACTGCAAGCAGTAATGCGGGGCCAAGCATCCAGTAGGCAAAACGTGAGCAGAAGCGCCATCAAAATGTAAACCAAAGACATGAAATCAACTCAAAAAATCGAAATCGAGCGCTATTCAAAATTTTATGAATTTTGACCATTAGGTGGCGCTCTTAGTAACTTTTGTTTTGGGGTCAGCCTTTGGTACTGATGACTCACAAGAAATTTCGTGTCAATATGGCAAACGGTTGCAGAGATACAGCTTCGGAAACCACTTGACCCGACAGCATCACAATCGCCATGGCTTTTATTGAAAACTGTAAAAGCAATCAATACGCTACAAATAACTTTTTGCCAGGAAGGTCTAAGGATCTTCCGATTCAAATTTGGTGAGAAACGGACAAACGGTCTAGGTGGAGTCAGAAAAGGTAAGGTTTTCAGCCATTTCAACATGGCAGACAGGAAATTCAATCAATTATGGTAAATTTTATATGTATGTTTTCAGCTCAACCTAAGGAACAAAACTGAATGAGATTTTTGACAATAGGCTAAAGCTAGCAAAAGTTATTAGCATTTTTATAAAATCGTTTATATCTTTTGACCACTAGATGGCACTGGCGTAAAATTTGTTGAGTCCCTTCAGGGCATGGAGTCAAACATGCACAACAACTTTCAGAATTTTAAAGTAAAGCATGTTTGAAATACAGCATTTCTTGGTATAACTCAAAATGGCCGACGCCCAAAATGGCAGACACAGTAAAAATGGTCATGGTTCGACTCGGCTTGATGGTCCAAACGCGCTGATACCAATTTGATGAATTTTGGACAAATGGTTTGGGAAATACAGGCCGAATAGCCAATTTTTTATATCTCCTGACCACTAGAGGGCAGAGCGACGAAACACTGCAAGCATCCTCTGATCATAGGTGTTACAACATAGACAAAGTTTGGTGTACATAGGTTAAAGCGTTGCGAAGTTATAGCCCGACATTCATTTTGGCGAGTTTTGCGTAAGGTTTATTCGCTAATAATTCAAAAACGGTTTAACGAATCAAAAATCCAAGTAATAACTTTTAATCGGCATAGTCAGTAGATGATGTGGAGCGAATTTCATGAAGTTTGGACAAACGGCCACGGAAGAGTTAGCAAAAGTTGGTTTTTCATAAAATTCAAAATGGCGGAAAAATTTGCATGGCGGAAAATGACGTCATAGGGTCAGGTCGATTCGTCTTGAGCCAAGGAATCAGTGGGAAGTGGAATTTCGTTTATTCGACTTACGGTTCAAAAGTTATTAGCATAAACGTAGGTGTAACTTTGGCCTATTGGTGGCGCTAAACGGTTTGGTTTGAAGACTTCAAATTTGGTCAGATTGTAGGTCAGAGGCTTGGCAGTAAGTGGGCCAAATTTCATAACTTTCCAGCAAACGGTTCATAAGGCTCCCATTGACTTCATTACGGAAGAAGAAGAAGAAGAAGAAGAAGAAGGAAGAAATATAACTGCAAGCAGTAATGCGGGGCCAAGCATCCGGTAGGCAAAACGTGAGCAGAAGCGCCATCAAAATGTAAACCAAAGACATGAAATAGACTAAAAAAATCGAAATCGAGCGCTATTCAAAATTGTATGAATTTTGACCATTAGGTGGCGCTCTTAGTAACTTTTGTTTTGGGGTCAGCCTTTGGTACTGATGACTCACAACAAATTTGGTGTCAATATGGCAAACAATTGCAGAGATAGAGCTTCGGAAACCACATGACCCGACGGCATCACAATCGTCATGGCTCTTATTGAAAACAGTGAAAGCAATCAACACGCTACGAATAACTTTTTGCCAGCAAGGTCTAAGGATGTTCCTATTCTAATTTGGTGAGAATCGGATTAACGGTCTGGGGGGAGTTAGAAAAAGTAAGGTTTTCAGCCAATTCAACATGGCAGACAGGAAGTTCAATCAATTATGGTAAATTTTATATCTATGTTTTCAGCTCGACCTAAGGAACAAAACTGGATGAGATTTTTGACAATAGGCTAAACTAGCAAAAGTTATTAGCATTTTTCTAAAATCGTTTATATCTTTTGACCACAAGGTGGCGCTGGCGTAAAATTTGTTGAGTCCCTTCAGGGCATAGTGTCAAACATGCACAACACCTTTCAGAATTTTAAAGTAAAGTATGTTTGAAATACAGCATTTTTTGGCATAATTCAAAATGGCCGACACCCAAAATGGCCGACACAGTAAAAATGGACATGGTTCGACTCGGCTTGATGCTCCAAATGCGCTGATACCAATTTTATGAATTTTGGACAAACAATTTGGGAAATACAGGCCGAATTGTCAATTTTTTATACCTCCGGACCACTAGGGGGCAGAGCGACGAAACACTGCATGCAGCCTCAGATCATAGGTGTTACAAGATAGACAAAGTTTGGTGTACATAGGCTAAAGCGTTGCGAAGTTATCGCCTTACAATCATTTTTGCGAGTTTTGCGTAAGGATCATTCGCTAATAATTCGATAACGGTTTCACAATTCAAAAATCCAAGTAATAACTTTTGTTTGGCATAGTCAGTAGATTATATGGAGCGAATTTCGTGAAGTTTGGACAAACAACCATGGAGGAGTTATCAAAAGTAGGTTTTTCATAAAATTCAAAATGGCGGGAAAATTTGCATGGCGGAAAATGACGTCATAGGGTCAGGTCGATTCGTCTTGAGCCAAGGAATCAGTGGGAAGTGGAATTTTGTTTATACGACTTACGGTTCAAAATTTATAAGCATAAACGTAGGTGTAACTTTGGCCTATTGGTGGCGCTAGACGGTTTGGTTTGGAGACTTCAAATTTGGTCAGCTTATAGGTCAGAGGCTTGGCAGTAAGTGGGCCAAATTTCATAACTTTCCCGCAAACGGTTCATACGGCTCCCATTGACTTCATTACGGAAGAAGAAGAAGAAGAAGAAGAAGGAAGAATAATAAGAAGAAACGGAACAAACACAATAGGTGCCTTCGCAGCTTTGCTGCTTGGCCCCTAATAATAACTGCAAGCAGTAATGTGGGGCCAAGCATCCAGTAGGCAAAATGTGAGCAGAAGCACCATCAAAATGTAAACCAAAGACATATGAAATCACCTCAAGGCATGGTAGCATAAAAAACAAGTTGAATTGAGCACTATCTAAAATTTTATGAATTTTGACCATTAGATGGCGCTCCTAGTAACTTTTGTTCTGGGGTCAGTCTTTGGTACTGATGACTCTCAACAAATTTGGTGTCAATATGGCAAACAATTGCAGAGATAGAGCTTCGGAAACCACATGACCCGACGGCATCACAATCGTCATGGCTCTTATCGAAAACGGCAAAAGCAATCAACACGTTACGAATACCTTTTTGCCAGCAAGGTCTAAGGATGTTCCAATTCAAATTTGGTGAGAATCAGTCAAACGGCCTGGGTGGAGTTAGAAAAAGTAAGGTTTTCAGCCAATTCAACATGACAGACAGGAAGTTCAATCAATTATGGTAAATTTTATATCTATGTTTTCAGCTCAACCTAAGGAACAAAACTGGATGAGATTTTTGACAATAGGCTAAACTAGCAAAAGTTATTAGCATTTTTCTAAAATCGTTTATATCTTTTGACCAAAAGGTGGCGCTGGCGTAAAATTTGTTGAGTCTCTTCAGGGCATGGTGTCAAACATGCACAACAACTTTCAGAATTTCAAAGTAAAGTATGTTTGAAATACAGCATTTTTTGGCATAAATCAATATGGCCGACGCCCAAAATGGCCGACACAGTAAAAATGGACATGGTCCGACTCGGCTTGATGCTCCAAACGCGCTGATACCAAATTTATGAATTTTGGACAAACGGTTTGGGAAATACAGGCCGAATTGCCAATTGTTTATATCTCCGGACCACTAGGGGGCAGAGCGACGAAACACTGCATGCAGCCTCAGATCATAGGTGTTACAACATAGACAAAGTTTAGTGTACATAGGCTAAAGCGTTGCGAAGTTATTGCCTTACAATCATTTTTGCGAGTTTTACGTAAGGATCATTTGCGAATATTTCAATAACGGTTTGACGATTCAAAAATCCAAGCAATAACTTTTGTTCGGCATAGTCAGTAGATGATGTGGAGCGAATTTCGTGAAGTTTGGACAAACGGCCACGGAGGAGTTAGCAAAAGTAGGTTTTTCATAAAATTCAAAATGGCGGAAAAATTGCATGGCGGAAAATAACGTCATAGGGCCAGGTCAACTCGTCTTGAGCCAAGGAATCAGTGGGAAGTGGAATTTTGTTTATTCGACTTACGGTTCAAAAGTTATTAGCATAAACGTGGGTGTAACTTTGGCCTATTGGTGGCGCTAGATGGTTTGGTTTGGAGACTTCAAATTTGGTCAGATTGTAGGTCAGAGGCTTGGCAGTCAGTGGGCCAAATTTCATAACTTTCCCGCAAATGGTTCATAGGGCTGCCATTGACTTTGCGGCGGAAGAAGAAGAAGAAGAAGAAGAAGAAGAAGGAAGAAATATAACTGCAAGCAGTAATGCGGGGCCAAGCATCCGGTAGGCAAAACGTGAGCAGAAGCACCATCAAAATGTAAACCAAAGACATATGAAATCACCTCAAGGCAGAGTAGCATAAAAACAAGTTGAATTGAGCGCTATCTAAAATTTTATGAATTTTGACAATTAGGTGGCACTCTTAGTAACTTTTGTTTTGGGGTCAGCCTTTGGTACTGATGACTCACAACAAATTTGGTGTTAATATGGCAAACGGTTACAGAGATACAGCTTCGGAAACCACTTGACCCGACGGCATCACAATCGTCATGGCTCTTATCGAAAACGGTAAAAGCAATCAACACGTTACGAATACCTTTTTGCCAGCAAGGTCTAAGGATGTTCCAATTCAAATTTGGTGAGAATCAGTCAAACGGCCTGGGTGGAGTTAGAAAAAGTAAGGTTTTCAGCCAATTCAACATGGCAGACAGGAAGTTTAATCAATTATGGTAAATTTTATATCGATGTTTTCAGCTCGACCTAAGGAACAAAACTGGATGAGATTTTTGACAATAGGCTAAACTAGCAAAGTTATTAGCATTTTTCTAAAATCGTTTATATCTTTTGACCAAAAGGTGGCGCTGCCGTAAAATTTGTTGAGTCTCTTCAGGGCAGGGTGTCAAACATGCACAACAACTTTCAGAATTTCAAAGTAAAGTATGTTTGAAATACAGCATTTTTTGGCAGAAATCAAAATGGCCGACGCCCAAAATGGCCGACACAGTAAAAATGGACATGGTCCGACTCGGCTTGATGCTCCAAACGCGCTGATACCAATTTTATAAATTTTGGACAAACGGTTTGGGAAATACAGGCCGAATTGCCAATTTTTTATATCTTCGGACCACTAGGGGGCAGAGCGACGAAACACTGCATGCAGCCTCAGGTCATAGGTGTTACAACATAGACAAAGTTTGGTGTACATAGGCTAAAGCGTTGCGAAGTTATTGCCTTACAATCATTTTTGCGAGTTTTGCGTAAGGATCATTTGCGAATAATTCAATAACGGTTTGATGATTCAAAAATCCAAGCAATAACTTTTGTTCGGCATAGTCAGTAGATGACGTGGAGCGAATTTAGTGAAGTTTGGACAAACGGCCACGGAGGAGTTAGCAAAAGTAGGTTTTTCATAAAATTCAAAATGGCGGAAAAATTTGCATGACGAAAAAATGACGTCATAGGGTCAGGTCGATTCGTCTTGAGCCAAGGAATCAGTGGGAAGTGGAATTTTGTTTATTCGACTTACGGTTCAAAAGTTATTAACATAAACGTAGGTGTAACTTTGGCCTATTGGTGGCGCTAGATGGTTTGGTTTGGAGACTTCAAATTTGGTCAGATTATAGGTCAGAGGCTTGGCAGTCAGTGGGCCAAATTTCATAACTTTCCCGCAAACGGTTCATACGGCTCCCATTGACTTCATTACGGAAGAAGAAGGAAGAATAATAATAAGAAGAAACGGAACAAACACAATAGGTGCCTTCGCAGCTTTGCTGCTTGGCCCCTAAATATAACTGCAAGCAGTAATGCGGGGCCAAGCATCCGGTAGGCAAAACGTGAGCAGAAGCACCATCAAAATGTAAACCAAAGACATATGAAATCACCTCAAGGCAGAGTAGCATAAAAACAAGTTGAATTGAACGCTATCTAAAATTTTATGAATTTTGACAATTAGGTGGCACTCTTAGTAACTTTTGTTTTGGGGTCAGCCTTTGGTACTGATGACTCACAACAAATTTGGTGTTAATATGGCAAACGGTTGCAGAGATACAGCTTCGGAAACCACTTGACCCGACGGCATCACAATCGTCATGGCTCTTATCGAAAACGGCAAAAGCAATCAACACGTTACGAATACCTTTTTGCCAGCAAGGTCTAAGGATGTTCCAATTCAAATTTGGTGAGAATCAGTCAAACGGCCTGGGTGGAGTTAGAAAAAGTAAGGTTTTCAGCCAATTCAACATGGCAGACAGGAAGTTCAATCAATTATGGTAAATTTTATATCGATGTTTTCAGCTCGACCTAAGGAACAAAACTGGATGAGATTTTTGACAATAGGCTAAACTAGCAAAGTTATTAGCATTTTTCTAAAATCGTTTATATCTTTTGACCAAAAGGTGGCGCTGCCGTAAAATTTGTTGAGTCTCTTCAGGGCAGGGTGTCAAACATGCACAACAACTTTCAGAATTTCAAAGTAAAGTATGTTTGAAATACAGCATTTTTTGGCATAAATCAAAATGGCCGACGCCCAAAATGGCCGACACAGTAAAAATGGACATGGTCCGACTCGGCTTGATGCTCCAAACGCGCTGATACCAATTTTATAAATTTTGGACAAACGGTTTGGGAAATACAGGCCGAATTGCCAATTTTTTATATCTTCGGACCACTAGGGGGCAGAGCGACGAAACACTGCATGCAGCCTCAGGTCATAGGTGTTACAACATAGACAAAGTTTGGTGTACATAGGCTAAAGCGTTGCGAAGTTATTGCCTTACAATCATTTTTGCGAGTTTTGCGTAAGGATCATTTGCGAATAATTCAATAACGGTTTGATGATTCAAAAATCCAAGCAATAACTTTTGTTCGGCATAGTCAGTAGATGACGTGGAGCGAATTTAGTGAAGTTTGGACAAACGGCCACGGAGGAGTTAGCAAAAGTAGGTTTTTCATAAAATTCAAAATGGCGGAAAAATTTGCATGACGAAAAAATGACGTCATAGGGTCAGGTCGATTCGTCTTGAGCCAAGGAATCAGTGGGAAGTGGAATTTTGTTTATTCGACTTACGGTTCAAAAGTTATTAACATAAACGTAGGTGTAACTTTGGCCTATTGGTGGCGCTAGATGGTTTGGTTTGGAGACTTCAAATTTGGTCAGATTATAGGTCAGAGGCTTGGCAGTCAGTGGGCCAAATTTCATAACTTTCCCGCAAACGGTTCATACGGCTCCCATTGACTTCATTACGGAAGAAGAAGGAAGAATAATAATAAGAAGAAACGGAACAAACACAATAGGTGCCTTCGCAGCTTTGCTGCTTGGCCCCTAATAACATAATTTCAGAGCAGGCCTTTTCAATTTAAGGTTTATTTTAACATAGTTGCCCGTTTAAGTTCAATAATAATAAATATAACTGCAAGCAGTAATGCGGGGCCAAGCATCCAGTAGGCAAAACGTGAGCAGAAGCACCATCAAAATGTAAACCAAAGACATATGAAATCACCTCAAGGCATAGTAGCATAAAAAACAAGTTGAATTGAGCACTATCTAAAATTTTATGAATTTTGACCATTAGATGGCGCTCCTAGTAACTTTTGTTCTGGGGTCAGTCTTTGGTACTGATGACTCACAACAAATTTGGTGTCAATATGGCAAACAATTGCAGAGATAGAGCTTCGGAAACCACATGACCCGACGGCATCACAATCGTCATGGCTCTTATCGAAAACGGCAAAAGCAATCAACACGTTACGAATACCTTTTTGCCAGCAAGGTCTAAGGATGTTCCAATTCAAATTTGGTGAGAATCGGTCAAACGGCCTGGGTGGAGTTAGAAAATGTAAGGTTTTCAGCCAATTCAACATGACAGACAGGAAGTTCAATCGATTATGGTAAATTTTATATCTATGTTTTCAGCTCGACCTAAGGAACAAAACTGGATGAGATTTTTGACAATAGGCTAAACTAGCAAAGTTATTAGCATTTTTCTAAAATCGTTTATATCTTTTGACCAAAAGGTGGCGCTGCCGTAAAATTTGTTGAGTCTCTTCAGGGCAGGGTGTCAAACATGCACAACAACTTTCAGAATTTCAAAGTAAAGTATGTTTGAAATACAGCATTTTTTTGGCATAAATCAAAATGGCCGACGCCCAAAATGGCCGACACAGTAAAAATGGACATGGTTCGACTCGGCTTGATGCTCCAAACGAGCTGATACCAATTTTTTGAATTTTGGACAAACGGTTTGGGAAATACAGGCCGAATTGCCAATTTTTTATATCTCCGGACCACTAGGGGGCAGAGCGACGAAACAATGCATGCAGCCTCAGATCATAGGTGTTACAACATAGACAAAGTTTGGTGTACATAGGCTAAAGCGTTGCGAAGTTATTGCCTTACAATCATTTTTGCGAGTTTTGCATAAGGATCATTTGCGAATAATTCAATAATGGTTTGACGCTTCAAAAATCCAAGCAATAACTTTTGTTCGGCATAGTCAGTAGATGATGTGGAGCGAATTTTGTGAAGTTTGGACAAACGGCCACGGAGGAGTTAGCAAAAGTAGGTTTTTCATAAAATTCAAAATGGCGGAAAAATTTGCATGACGGAAAATGACGTCATAGGGCGTAGCGTCTTGAGCCAAGGAATCCGTGGGAAGTGGAATTTTGTTTATACGACTTACGGTTCAAAAGTTATTAGCATAAACGTGGGTAAAACTTTGGCCTATTGGTGGCGCTAGATGGTTTGGTTTGGAGACTTCAAATTTGGTCAGATTGTAGGTCAGAGGCTTGGCAGTCAGTGGGCCAAATTTCATAACTTTCCCGCAAACGGTTCATAGGGCTGCCATTGACTTCATTACGGAAGAAGAAGAAGAAGAAGAAGAAGAAGAAGAAGGAAGAAATATAACTGCAAGCAGTAATGCGGGGCCAAGCATCCAGTAGGCAAAACATGAGCAGAAGCACCATCAAAATGTAAACCAAAGACATGAAATTGACTCAAAAAAATTGAAATCAAGCACTATTTAAAATTTTATGAATTTTGACCATTAGGTGGCGCTCTTCGTAACTTTTGTTTTGGGGTCAGCTTTTGGTACTGACGACTTACAACAAATTTGGTGTCAATATGGCAAACGGTTGCAGAGATACAGCTTTGGAAACCACTTGACCCGACGGCACCACAATCGTCATGGCTCTTATAGAAAACAGTGAAAGCAATCAACAGGCTACGAATAACTTTTTGCCAGAAAGGTCTAAGGATGTTCCAATTCAAATTTGGTGAGAATCGGACAAACGGTCTGGGTGAAGTTAGAAAAAGTATGGTTTTCAGCCAATTCAACATGGCAGACAGGAAGTTCAATCAATTATGGTAAATTTTATATCTATGTTTTCAGCTCGACCTAAGGAACAAAACTGGATGAGATTTTTCACAATAGGCTAAACTAGCAAAAGTTATTAGCATTTTTCTAAAATCGTTTATATCTTTTGACCACAAGGTGGCGCTGGCGTAAAATTTGTTGAGTCTCTTCAGGGCATGGTGTCAAACATGCACAACAACTTTCAGAAAGTATGTTTGAAATACAGCATTTTTTGGCATAAATCAAAATAGCCGACGCCCAAAATGGCCGACACAGTAAAAATGGACATGGTCCGACTCGGCTTGATGCTCCAAACGCGCTGATACCAATTTTATGAATTTTGGACAAACGGTTTGGGAAATACAGGCCGAATTGCCAATTTTTTATATCTCCGGACCACTAGGGGGCAGAGCGACGAAACACTGCATGCAGCCTCAGGTCATAGGTGTTACAACATAGACAAAGTTTGGTGTACATAAGCTAAAGCGTTGCGAAGTTATTGCCTTACAATCATTTTTGCGAGTTTTGCGTAAGGATCATTTGCGAATAATTCAATAACGGTTGGACGATTCAAAAATCCAAGCAATAACTTTTGTTCGGCATAGTCAGTAGATGATGTGGAGCGAATTTCGTGAAGTTTGGACAAACGGCCACGGAGGAGTTAGCAAAAGTAGGTTTTTCATAAAATTCAAAATGGCGGAAAAATTTGCATGACGGAAAATGACGTCATAGGGTCAGGTCGATTCGTCTTGAGCCAAGGAATCAGTGGGAAGTGGAATTTTGTTTATTCGACTTACGGTTCAAAAGTTATTAGCATAAACGTGGGTGTAACTTTGGCCTATTGGTGGCGCTAGATGGTTTAGTTTGGAGACTTCAAATTTGGTCAGATTGTAGGTCAGAGGCTTGGCAGTCAGTGGGCCAAATTTCATAACTTTCCCGCAAACGGTTCATACGGCTCCCATTGACTTCGCAGCGGAAGAGGAAGAAGAAGAAGAATAATAATAATAATAATAAATATAACTGCAAGCAGTAATGCGGGGCCAAGCATCCAGTAGGCAAAACGTGAGCAGAAGCACCATCGAAATGTAAACCAAAGACATGAAATTGACTCAAAAAATCGAAATAAAGCGCTATTTAAAATTTTATGAATTTTGACCATTAGGTGGCGCTCTTAGTAACTTTTGTTTTGGGGTCAGCCTTTGGTACTAATGAATCACAACAAATTTGGTGTCAATATGGCAAACGGTTGCAGAGATACAGCTCCGGAAACCACTTGACCCGACGGCATCACAGTCGTCATGGCTCTTATCGAAAACAATAAAAGCAATCAACACGCTACGAATAACTTTTTTCCAGCAAGGTCTAAGGATGATCCTATTCTAATTTGGTGAGAATCGGATTAACGGTCTGGGGGGAGTTAGAAAAAGTAAGGTTTTCAGCAAATTCAACATGGCAGACAGGAAGTTCAATCAATTATGGTAAATTTTATATCTATGTTCTCAGCTCGACCTAAGGAACAAAACTGGATGAGATTTTTGACAATAGGCTAAAGCTAGCAAAAGTTATTAACATTTTTCTAAAATCGTTTATATCTTTTGACCACAAGGTGGCGCTGGCGTAAAATTTGTTGAGTCCCTTCAGGGCATGGTGTCAAACATGCACAACAACTTTAAAAATTTTAAAGTAAAGCATGTTTGAAATACAGCATTTTTTGGCATAATTCAAAATAGCCGACGCCCAAAATGGCCGACACAGTAAAAATGGACATGGTTCGACTCGGCTTGACGCTCCAAACGAGCTGATACCAATTTTATGAATTTTGGACAAACGGTTTGGGAAATACAGGCCAAATTGCCATTTTTTTTATATCTCCGGACCACTAGGGGGCAGAGCGACGAAACACTGCATGCAGCCTCGGATCATAGGCGTTACAACATAGACAAAATTTGGTGTACATTGGCTAAAGCGTTGCGAAGTTATAGCCTTACAATCATTTTTGCGAGTTTTGCATAAGGATAATTCGCGAATAATTCGATAACGGTTTGACGATTCAAAAATCCAAGAAATAACTTTTGTTTGGCATAGTCAGTAGATGATGTGCAGCGAATTTCGTGAAGTTTGGACAAACGGCCACGGAGGAGTTAGCAAAAGTAGCTTTTTCATAAAATTCAAAATGGCGAAAAAATTTGCATGGCGGAAAATGACGTCATAGGGTCAGGTCGATTCGGCTTGAGCCAAGGAATCAGTGGGAAGTGGAATTTTGTTTATACGACTTACGGTTCAAAAGTTATTAGCATGAACGTGGGTGTAACTTTGGCCTATTGGTGGCGCTAGATGGTTTGGTTTGGAGACTTCAAATTTGGTCAGGTTGTAGGTCAGAGGCTTGGCAGTCAGTGG
>SRMA01027307.1:663572-674179 GCA_007224835.1 Danionella cerebrum | reverse complement strand
GCTATACATTTAACTGCAAAATGATTCATTTTTCCACACTGTTTGCATTTCTTTCCATAAGCTGGGCATTTTTGTCTGTCTTTTTCATGCTCTTTGTCAAAGAATCTGCACATTATCCAGCTGCGCTGTTGCCGCTCTGTGTGTGCTTTTAGTCTGACGGCATGCACCTCCTCTGCTGCCGCTCCTCCTGCTGCAATGTCTCGGCTGTTTTGCCGTGACAGCTCTGCAGCCCTGCAGATCTGAATGCACTTCTGTAGAGTTAAATCCTTTTCTCTGAGCAGTCTCTCTCTTATTACTGCACTGTTAAGTCCGCACACGACTCTGTCGCGTATTAGCGAGTCTTTAATCTCACCGAAGTTGCACGTTTTGGCAAGCACTCGTAACTCCGTGGCGTAATTATCGATTGACTGGTCAACTCCTTGACATTTTGAAAAGAATCGATAACGTTCGACTGTTTCGTTTATGCTGGGGTTACAGTGTTCATTAAACTTGACGATAATGTCCTGAACTTTTCGCGCTTCTTCTGGTACGTCACTCATTAGCGTTTCCAGCAGCTCTCGTCCGCTCTCTCCGATAAGATAATAAAGCAACTTTCCTTTTTTCTTTTCCTCTTCGTCCGACATGGTTAAATCCAAATACAGATTGAACTGGTCTCTCCACGATTTCCAGGACTTGGATAAATCGCAGGCATCCAACCACAGCGGTGCTGGTGGTTTCAATCCGTCCATCATGCAGCCGTCAATATACAGGTGTAAATCTCCGTATTCTAAACTTACTTTCCACAAAGTCCCGATGCTTAGACAGTGTCAGAGTTGGCCCTCGCTGCCACCATGTTTTCTTATGCTTCTTTCATTTAAAGATGACAGACAAATTACTATAGTGAACTGTGCTTTTAATCTTTAACGCACGTGTGTTACGCAGCAGTACACAATGCTTCAATTCTCCGGAAGCTACCCCTTAACAGGTCCGTGAGAAACAACTATTGAAACAATAGTTCCTATTGTTACACCGGGAACCCAAAATGCTGCCAAACAAACGATTTGAAAGTGGCTGGGGCATCTTCAATATTAATACCTGTATTTTCCGACGTCATTTTTGGCTTCTTGCTGGATCTTGCGAGACAGAATTTTAATGCGACGAGCAATCTCGCCAAATTACATCTCGCGAGATCTCGTCACACGAGATCTCGTCACACCCCTAGAAAATACTAATTAGAAATGTACGTGCTAGGCTATTTAAAAGAGAGACTGAATGAGCTCTCGCTCTCGGGACTGGTAGCGGGTGGAGCAGCCGGTAGCAGGGCCTTACTAGGCGCCAACGCCCACACTCACACAGCAATCCTCCCCCGGACGGGAAAACAGCACAAGACACCAAACCCCAAAATCACTCGTGGTCACAGCACTCGCCACCCTAAGATTGGCTCCACTGACCCGCTGCTCCACGCGACACCAGCACCCTGTAAAAAAAGGCACAACTCACACACACACACACCAGCACCCTGTAAAAAAAGGCACAACTCACACACACACACACACGCGCGCACACAATTGCTTAAAAACAAATAATCCAGCACATAAGAGTTCACTATAATTGTATAAAAACGGAATATCCAGGTGGGCGGGGAAGAGAAACCTTAGTCCACAGTTAGAAAGCACGTTGGAGAGGTTAGTCCTGAGTTGCAGAACCACAGCTTGTAGAGCGGTTATAAGTTGTTTGTGTTCTCCACTCAGGCAGCGCCACAGCCGCAGCAGCGCTGGCAACCACGGGGAAGCCTCAAATCAGTGGCGCAATAGGGGAATCCCACCCGTGCTTCCGGGTCAGCAAAGCAGCAGTGTCTATAACTAATTAGGGCAGACTTTTCAGACGAGGTTTGTTGGTGGAGGCTCCTCTGAGCTCCGAGCAGAGGCTCTTTTGCACGCCAGTGAATGATTGATCGCTACGCCTGAAGTAGAGATTACAGGTGTGTTTACAGCCGAGACGCCGATCAGCACACGCAGCCACCGCGCAGAAAGCAATACTGTTGCGATCTGGCAATGATACGGTCGGGAAACAATCCTGGCACACGAAGCCGGCACCCATGGGAACACACGGAGGGATCGAAAATAGGAGTCCCTTTATATGGCAAATTGTGGAGCGCCATTGGCTAGCGGTATTTAATTGAATAATAAGCTCCAAGCGAAATTCATCATACCACATTGAGAAGATGCCTTTCACCACAATAAAACTGCTCAAAATGATGCGCTGGCATCACATGATCTGTATTTTGACATGGCACTTTTTTGACGGAATATTTGCTCTTTTTCCGGTTCTTGAGAACTATGGATCAATCTACACTTAGGAAGTGTAGCGCATGATTTCAGATTATTTTATTCTCTTTCTGAGATGCCTTTTAACACAATAAAACTGCTCAAAATGATGCGATGGCATCACATGATCTGTATTTTGACATGGCACTTTTTACGGAATATTTGCTCTTTTTTTCGGTTCTTGAGAACTATGGATCAATCTACACTTCGGAAGTGTAGCGCATGATTTCAGATTATTTTATTCTCTTTCGGGGATGCCTTTTAACACAATAAAACTGCTCAAAATGATGCGCTGGCATCACATGATCTGTATTTTGACATGGCACTTTTTAACGGAATATTTGCTCTTTTCAGGTTCTTGAGAACTATGGATCAATCTACACTTCGGAAGTGTAGCGCATGATTTCAGATTATTTTATTCTCTTTCTGAGATGCCTTTTAACACAATAAAACTTCTCAAAATGATGTGCTGGCATCACATGATCTGTATTTTGACATGGCACTTTTTGACGGAATATTTGCTCTTTTTCCGGTTCTTGAGAACTATGGATCAAACTGAACATCTATAGTGTAGCGCATGATTTCAAATGATTTTATTCTCTTTCTGAGATGCCTTTTAACACAATAAAACTGCTCAAAATGATGCGCTGGCATCACATGATCTGTATTTTGACATGGCACTTATTGGCGGAATATTTGCTCTTTTTCCGGTTCTTGAGAACTATGGATCAATCTACACTTCGGAAGTGTGGCGCATGATTTCAGATTATTTTTATTCTCTTTCTGAGATGCCTTTTAACACAATAAAACTGCTCAAAATGATGCCCTGGCATCACATGATCTCTATTTTGACATGGCACTTTTTGACGGAATATTTGCTCTTTTTCCGGTTCTTGAGAACTAAGGATCAATCTCCACTTCGGAAGTGTAGCGCATGATTTCAGATTATTTTATTCTCTTTCTGAGATGCCTTTTAACACAATAAAACTGCTCAAATGATGCGCTGGCATCACATGATCTGTATTTTGACATGGCACTTTTAACGGAATATTTGCTCTTTTTCCGGTTCTTGAGAACTATGGATCAATCTACACTGCGGAAGTGTAGAGCATGATTTCAGATTATTTTATTCTCTTTCTGAGATGCCTTTTAACACAATAAAACTGCTCAAAATGATCGCTGGCATCACATGATCTGTATTTTGACATGGCACTTTTTGACGGAATATTTGCTCTTTTTCCGGTTCTTGAGAACTATGGATCAATCTACACTTCCGAAGTTTAGCGCATGATTTCAGATTATTTTATTCTCTTTCTGAGATGCCTTTTAACACAATAAAACTGCTCAAAATGATGCGCTGGCATCACATGATCTGTATTTTGACATGGCGCTTTTTGACGGAATATTTGCTCTTTTTCCGGTTCTTGAGAACTATGGATCAATCTACCCTTCGGAAGTGTGGCGCATGATTTCAGATTATTTTATTCTCTTTCTGAGATGCCTTTTAACACAATAAAACTGCTCCAAAAGATGCGCTGGCATCACATGATCTGTATTTTGACATGGCACTTTTTGACGGAATATTTGCTCTTTTTCCGGTTCTTGAGAACTGTGGATCAATCTACGCTTCGGAAGTGTAGCGCATGATTTCAGATTATTTTATTCTCTTTCTGAGATGCCTTTTAACACAATAAAACTGCTCAAAAAAATGCGCTGGCATCACATGATCTGTATTTTGACATAGCACTTTTTAACGGAATATTTGCTCTTTTTCCGGTTCTTGAGAACTATGGATCAATCTACACTTCGGAGGTGTAGCGCGTGATTTCAGATTATTTTATTCTCTTTCTGAGATGCCTTTTAACACAATAAAACTGCTCAAAATGATGCGCTGGCATCACATGATCTGTATTTTGACATGGCACTTTTAGCGGAATATTTGCTCTTTTTCCGGTTCTTGAGAACTATGGATCAATCTACACTTCGGAAGTGTAGCGCATGATTTCAGATTATTTTATTCTCTTTCTGAGATGCCGCTTAACACAATAAAACTGCTCAAAATGATGCGCTGGCATCACATGATCTGTATTTTGACATGGCACTTTTGACGGAATATTTGCTCTTTTCCGGTTCTTGAGAACTATGGATCAATCTACACTTCGGAAGTGTAGCGCATGATTTCAGATGATTTTATTCTCTCTCTAAGATGCCTTTTAACACAATAAAACTGCTCAAAATGATGCGCTGGCATCACATGATCTGTATTTGGACTTAGCACTTTGCCACGGAATATTTGCTCGTTTCCCGGTTCTTAAGAACTATGGATCAAACTAAACTTTGGAAGTGTAGCGCATGATTTCTGTTGATGAAATGATGAAATGTGATTTCATGACTCCATGTTTTGTAGATACTAAATGTATGATTTATCAAATGCATTAATAACTGTGTCTGTTCAGTTCTATTAGTTCTCATTCCTTTCAGAGATTTTCTCAGCGTTTACCGTGAGCTAGATTTCAAACTATTCTTTACCAGTCACTCCTTTCCAAATCTAATTTATAAACAAAACTTCAAAACCACTGAGAACCATCCTGTTGATGGCGGTGTTGTGCCATTTTTCGACTCCGCGGCAGATTCTGACTCCCCTCTCTGCGTGAACGCGCATGACGTCACAGTTGACGGAAGTTTTCGGGGACGTTTTTTGCGAGGGTTTTTTTTTTCATTAAGCATACCGAGAGTTGATTAAAGTGAGTTGGTCTGTAGTTTGTTCATTTTATATTAAAAATATTTTTTCTGTTTCTTATTTGCAGTTGTGGGTTTCCGACTGAGAAGCCTTTGTATATTATACAAGTTCGAGGCGAGGATGGATACTCAAAACTGTGTTTTTAATGAAAAAAAGTTTGTTAAAGGAGGGAAAAAAGTACTTAGTTGACTTCTTTATGGATCCATGAAATAAAAAAAAACTGTACACCTATGTAATTTCTTCGGGTCATCATTTCCACATGATTATAATGGTCTATTTAGCAACAGTCTTTGTGACTTTGCTGCGACCCCGGCTACAAAGACCAGGCCCCCAGTCCACGGCGTCGCCTGACGCCGGTGACCGGGAGATAGGACGTCGAAAGCGGTGCTCGAGGAAGCGGAAGCGCGGCAAGCGGGCGGGCGTCCGTGCTAGGCTAGAAGCTAACCCTAGCCGGCCGGCTCTCCCGTCCATTTTTCTCTCCAATGTCTGCTCCCTGGACAATAAATTGGACTGCATCCGACTCCAGCGGACTACTGCATCAGCTTATATGGTTGAAATGACAATAAAAAGCTTCTTGACTTGACTTGACTTGACTTGACTTGAGATGGACATAAAAAGTAGAAGAGGCATTTTTTGAGATAAAAAAAAAAATGTGATTCTGAAAACATTTACTTGCAACCTGAACTTAAATTATATTACAAAAAAAAAAAAAAAAACCCTTTACAGATATTGAGCTTTTTTGAGTCATAGGCATAGCAATGTCTCAACAGGGGGGTTGGTATAATAAGTAAAGTTTTTATAAAATGTGATTTTACAAGTTATGCAAAAGAAGTTTTGTAATTAATATCTTACTTGTGCAAAAATAATCCACAGGGAAATCTAAGGGAAAAAAGTATGTTTCCAAAATCTAAATATCCATTTGAAAACATTTATATGAACTTTATTGAACTAAATGAATGTGAAGACATTAAATATTGTTTAGTAATCTAAGACATGTTCTTGAAATGATGAATTTAAACCTAAATGAAAACCCTTTACTGATGAAAGAGTGAAAATGCTGATTATATGACCATATTGCTAATCGCACGAGAGGTCTTTTCTGCTCAACTCTTCCCAGGAACACCTGACTGAGACCCATTGCTGAACCTGAAACCAGGAGACCGGGTGCTGATCAGGGTGATTAAGAGAAAAAATTGGAGTGAACCTCAGCGGGAAGGAGCATATCAAGCGCTACTCATGACGCCAAGGCCTTCCTGGGTTCATCTTTCTCACTATAAAAAAAGGTAAATTTGAGCGCAGAATAGAATCTAAAAAGAATTGAACATGTTAAAAGCTTATATAACCTATGTTTGGCGACCATTTGAAAGTTGAGTCGCTGTAGCAAATATGTCACTAAATAACTGATAAATCTGGGCGAGCAGATCAACGCCCAGCCCAGTTCAACCATAACACTAACACGTAAACACTAGAGGGAGCTAGCGTGCTTTAGGTGGTTACCGTGATTTAAGGTGACCAGCAAGGAAGAAAGTAGTGATGGGAAGTTAGGATCATTTTACGGATTCGGTTCTTTGAGTCTCGTTCAGTAAAATGAACGAATCTTTTTTCGAGTCATTTCGTTCATTTTACTAAAATATCAATAAATGTTGTGTGTACTTCCACATCTACTAGCGTTTTATACACAAACGCGAATCACACTACAAATAAGACAAAACTATAATGCTAAATTTAAAATGAATATAAATATATTACTAAAGCCTACCTGGGTCTTTTAGTCTGGTTTACCCAAACTCTGATCTGTCTTCTTTAGATTTAAATCTCTTTTGTTCGACACAAAATTACTTCACTCTGATGTTAACGTGTGCAGTCCGAGCACTCAGTCCGGACTTCTTTGTCACGTGACCGCTACAGTGCCGGGATCCGAAAAGATTCGTTCTTTTTGCGAGTCCGGGTCCTTTCGGTCTTTTCTCTTTCCGGCTCATGATGCATTGGTTAACATTACGGAGTGGCCATGAGCCGGAACCCGAAAAGATTCGTTCTTTTAGCGAGTCCGGGTCCTTTCGGTCTTTTCTCTTTCCGGCTCATGATGCATTGGTTAACATTACGGAGTGGCCATGAGCCGGAACCCGAAAAGATTCGTTCTTTTAGCGAGTCCGGGTCCTTTCGGTCTTTTCTCTTTCCGGCTCATGATGCATTGGTTAACATTACGGAGTGGCCATGAGCCGGAACCCGAAAAGATTCGTTCTTTTTGCGAGTCCTCCGGGTCCTTTCGGTCTTTTCTCTTTCCGGCTCATGCTGCATTGGTTAACATTACGGAGTGGCCATGAGCCGGAACCCGAAAAGATTCGTTCTTTTTGCGAGTCCTCCGGGTCCTTTCGGTCTTTTCTCTTTCCGGCTCATGCTGCATTGGTTAGCATTACGGAGCGGCCATGAGCCGGAAACAGAAAAGATTAGTTCATCTTTCGAGTCATTCGGGTCTTTTCGGTCTTCTGTCATTGATGATGAACGGGTTACGCTCGGAAAACCACAGGAATGATGCGCATGCGCCAATGAACGAATCCCTCTCCAACACGACTCGTTCATACGGAGTCACATTAAAGATTTGTTCAAAAAGAACGAATCGTTCTTGAGCGACACATCACTAGAACAAAGACTCACGCCGATCCACGAGTGATGCCAACACGACTCTGTTTACTCCTTTCTATTAGGTGAGTTACAATGATTACCTATGCCTACCTTTATCGTTAAAGTGAAGTTGTGAATGGATAAATCAGTCAGAATGAAAATCGTAACATGTTATACTGTTGAATGAATGAATTGCGTTTGTAACTATTGGATCCACTTTGTATGCTCCGTATAGTGTTGCCTTGTGTTTGATGTGAGTTGCTAATTTATTAAGACGGTTTTAATGGGTTCTAAATGGCACATAATTTGTACACCAGGGGTTTAATGTCATTTTTGTAAAAAGAGATTTTTTTAGTTATATAGCTTTGATGAAATTGTTGTAGATAATGTGTGGTTTGAATTGACAGTTTGTTTGTGGTGAATTAAGATTGTGTAGATATGGGAAGTTTTCTAATCATGGAAGAGAAAAGGGTTATCAATGTGGGTTCATGCATTTAAATATGTATTGGTGTTTAGTTGAGATGACTTTATTGTTGAACAAGGACGAAATCTGGGGGTAAAAATGGACAGTGATCTGAAATTCGATGTGCAGATCAAATCAATTGTCAAGTCCAGTTTTTATCATTTACGACAACTAGCCAAAGTCAAGCCATTTTTATCAAGACATCATTTTGAGGTTTTTAATCCATGCTTTTATCTCATGTAGACTTGATTACCGTATTTTCCGCACGATTAGGCGCACCTAAACGCCTTCAATCGTTTCAAAAGCTGATCATGCGCCTAATAATACAATGCGCCTTGTATATGGCCCAGTATTACGGTAAAACGCATACAGGTCTCAGTTACGGTAAGCAGCCGCGACTCGATTTTCCCCCGTAATAGTGCGCAGTGCATGCTGGGATACCGGGAAACTGGCGTTTCATTTCCATTTTAATATTTTTGTAAATACCCTGAAATGGCTCCTACCAAAAGACACGCGTACAACGCTGAGTTTAAACTCAAGGCGATAAGCCACGCACAAGAACATGGCAATAGAGCAGCAGCGAGAGAATTTAATATCAATGAATCAATGGTGAGGAAGTGGAGGAAGTATGAGGATGAGCTCCGCCAAGTAAAGAAGACAACACAGAGTTTCCGCGGGAACAAAGCGAGATGGCCACAGTTAGAGGACAAAGTTGAACAGTGGGTTGCTGAACAAAGAGCAGCAAGCAGAAGTGTTAGTACAGTCACAATTCGTATGAAGGCAATAGCGCTAGCTCGCGAACATAACATCAGTGAATTCAGAGGCGGTCCTTCTTGGTGCTTCCGTTTTATGAAACGACGTCATCTCTCCATCCGTACGCGCACTACTGTGTCACAACAACTACCAGCTGATTATCAGGAAAAGTTGGCCACTTTCCGCACATACTGCAGAAACAAGATAACTGAAAAAAAGATCCAGCCAGAGCATATCATCAATATGGACGAGGTTCCACTCACCTTCGATATCCCTGTAAACCGCACTGTGGATAAAACAGGAGCACGTACGGTGAATATTCGCACCACAGGGAATGAGAAAACGTCCTTCACTGTAGTTCTCGCCTGCCAGGCTAATGGCCACAAACTTCCACCCATGGTTATTTTCAAGAGGAAGACCTTGCCGAAAGAAAACTTTCCAGCTGGCATTGTCATAAAAGCTAACTCGAAGGGATGGATGGATGAAGAAAAGATGAGTGAGTGGTTGAGAGAAATTTATGTGAAGAGACCGGGTGGTTTTTTTCACACAGCTCCGTCCCTATTGATCTATGACTCTATGCGCGCACATATCACCGAGCATGTCAAAAAACAAGTGAAGCACACTAATTCAGTGCTCGCCGTCATTCCGGGTGGATTAACAAAAGAACTCCAGCCGCTCGATGTTGGCGTCAACAGAGCATTCAAAGCTCGACTGCGAACTGCGTGGGAGCAGTGGATGACCGAAGGCGAACACACGTTCACCAAGACGGGGAGACAGCGCCGGACGACATATGCTAATATCTGCAAGTGGATAGTAAATGCCTGGGCTGGTATATCAGTCACAACTGTGGTCCGAGCTTTTAGGAAGGCAGGAATTGTCACCGAACTGCCAGACAACAGCAGCGACACCGACTCGGTTAATGATGACTTTGATAAGACGGAGCCAGGCGTTTTGGATGCCGCAATAGCCCAGCTGTTCAATTCGGACACGGAAGAAGAAGTTTTCGAGGGATTTTAGATAAGGAACTGAGAAAGTGAGCTTTACGTTTACAGAGTTATTATTGTTCTTGTTGCTTGTTGCTTTGTTGTTTTGTTTTCTTGTTAATAAAGTTTGACTGACCTATCTGACTGCTAATCATTAGATGCATAACGCATCCATCAGTCAGGCACACACGAGGCACACCACAGGACCAAAATATTTTAAGTATATTTATTGAAATCACAAATTGGCGCTAATCGTTGATAAGCACAAGATTTATTTGCACTTAATTAATTAAAAACGAGTAAAACGCAGGAAAAGTGAAATGCGCTCCACTTCTGCTAAGACGCTGTCACCTGTTTGGTTCAGCGCTGTTGTGTCAGTGTGAACACAGATCCTTTCTGCAGTGAGGATGTCACACTCTCTCTCTCTCTGTGCGTGACTAGCGTTCTATTGTCAGGAAATATCACAGAGTGTGGCATCGTTTCATACAGCGATGATCTTTGTAAGAGTCAAAATCTCTGCGGAAACAGCCCAAGCAGCTAAAGCTCTAAGTTACAGTGTGATCGTTATTTTAACACTGTGATTTCCAGCGGAATTATTTCTTACATATCGTGTTAAGGAATATAAGTTAAGATTTATCTGAGAGCCAGATGCAGTCGTCAAAAGAGCCACATGTGACTCGCGAGCCATAAGTCCCCGACCCCTGATCTAATGGATGCGTTATGCATCTAATGGATGCATA
>SRMA01027307.1:641617-663562 GCA_007224835.1 Danionella cerebrum | reverse complement strand
GCTGTTGTATTGTACTCAATGGTTCATGTGTGGTAAGAAAGGAATAATAAAGAAATTGTAATATTTACTATTTATATTACAGTTTATTTAATCAAATTGACACAATGATTATATAGAATTTTTAATATTACGCTTTAAAGCATATTTCTAAAAAAATTTTTGAAGTGGATTCACCTCATCATCTTGGTGTTGATATTGAAAGTTTAACATTTATCAAATTATACAATGAATCGTAAAGCAGCACAGGCGCATCTAAAAAAAGTATAATATAGAATGAAAAGGTTGCAGAAAATGTAAAGAAATGCTTGAATTAAGTTCCCAAATGATAGCAGGTTTGTTGAATTTCTTCTGTGTCCTTTTGTCCTCCTCAGATACTGCTTTGTGGTTACGATGGGGTATCTGAGTTTGTGCCATATCACCAGAGTCTATGTGTTTGACTACGGCATGTACTCTGCAGACTTCACTGGGTGAGTGGATTTCCTGTGGCTAGCAATGCAAAGGTCATGGGTTCTAACCCCAGGGAAATCAAGAATCAATGGAATGTGTTAATTGCTTGGAATGTAAGTCGCTTTGGATAAAAACGTATGCCAAATGCATAAATGTAAATGGATTTGTGCATCAGCTTGTATCTCAAGCATTAATTAATCCAAATGTTATCACGTCTTACACCTTTCTCTTTCAGGCCTATGATGGTCATCTCACAGAAGATCACAAGTTTGGCTTTTGAGATTCATGATGGTATGAACTGTAAACACTTTCTAAGTCCAAACCTGTACGTTCGTATCGGCCGCATCGTATGCTCACAAATGAACGGAATATGATCTTTATTAGGTGAAATATTTAGTTTTCCTCAATATATAAACCACACACCTGTTTCTTAGTCCGATTTTGGTGCGGTCTAGAGTTCAGTTGTTGCTTTCTGACCTCCTCAAACAAAATGAACTCAAATTTGAATGAATCAAACAAAACAAGTCAGGTGGGAAAGCACCTTGAGGTGGGGATGTAAACCCTGGGGATCTGCCAAACCTTGCACTCTCCACTAGGATCCCATGCTGCTGCTGAGGTTGAGACGATCCTCTCCTTCCTCTACTAGCACAACGATGCTTGAACGTTAGGCAGCTGATCACCATGTGTTTCAAAGAAAGGAATTCGAAAGCATCATGACAGAAATAGAAAAGCAAGTTTAGAATACAAATGTAAATAAACAGTAATTAAAATATTTCAAGTGAATATAAAACAGAAAGTAGTCAATCCAACTGTTTGAACATTTGGGTTTGAACATCGGGCACAAAGGAATGTGATACAAAAGGAAACACGGTGGATGGAATCTGAGAGAAACCACTCTGGTTTTATAAACAACTGGCAAACCTCCAGTGTAAACAAGGCCAGAGATAAGCAAACTAGATCACAGCGTATTTGCCAGCAAACTAAATAGCTAATCTGTACAATATGTAACTATGTGTCAGTGTTGGTCAAACAGAAGCAGCCAGTCTCCACTTCTGCTCTTTAATAGGATTTCACGGAAGATTAAGATAGCGTAGCACTTTATATTTCTTTGAAGCCGTAGCAGAGTGAAGATTTGTCTACTGGAACCGCAGGAAAGTGCTTCTGTTAGATCTACCGATGCCCCCTTTCCACTGCAAGACTACAAATAACATCCCAGTAATGAAAAATTAGGTTTGGGAAATAAACAGATTCCCAAATATTGTAAGTGGAAGGAGAAAGAACTCAAATGCAACACAATATGGAATCAACTGTCTTTTAATAGTAATTACTATTAAAAGAAAACCAGAGTTAGGGCACATCCTCAAATAAACTAAACTTAGTAAAGCTAATCTACAGGAACAAAAACAGAGGACACTTTAACTAAATACAAAAATAAGCTCAACCAGCCAAATTTTTTTTAATCCACATTTAAACCCAGCATCGTGATCATATATTTGCACACTTTAATTTTTAAATAGCCAGCCAAGGTGCTTTGTTTTGAAAATGCTGGTTACAGTGTTGCCATGTGGACAGTTAAAATGGGTTTTCCAGAGTTTTGACGGGATTCATTGTCAAATGGCTAATGGAAGTGAGGACTGTGTTGCCACATACTCTGCTACCATGGCTTATAGCATTTTCAGGATTACATGCACATGTTTCCTCTTTGATCACTGAATAGAGGTACCAGTGTTTTTGTAAATTCAATGCTGAATACTTTATTTTAGAAATGGCTTCATTGCCGAAAGGTGGTTTTAGTATTTTTTAATTTTTGTATTTTATTAACAGGCAAAAGTTGGTGTGGTTATATTTTATTTATTTATTTATTTTTTTCGCATGGACATGGTCTCAGATTAACAGGAATAGAATCTGCAACTTTATAGTTGTATTTCTTGTATCTCTCTCAATCCTTAATTTATAATCAGGTTCACAGGGTAAAGAATGAACAATTGAAATTTGAAATAGAGGTTGATCTTTAAATCTCAAAGCACAGATGTGTGTCATCTGGTTTTCATTTGTTTGGGGGTTTGCATCCTCATGTGTCCTTAAATAACACATATTTGTTGCATCAGAGAGTAGGTGCTGCTTTTGCAGGTCAGTGTGAACTGCTAGAGAAGCTCAATTTGCGTAACCATACAGATCAGTGTTGCTTGTACATCACTGTATACTTTATGGGAGAGTGTTTGAGTTCAGGACTGTGTGTTTTTCCCACAGGTCTGATGAAGAGGGAGGAGCATCTAAAGCCCAGCCAGAAGTATCTTGCTGTCAGGTATGTGTGAAAGGTATGTTTGTGGCAGAGAGGAGAACACTCATTTGCTTCCTGAGTCTTATGAAAAACAAATATCTGTACTGTCAGTGTTTTTTTTTTGGTGTTTTCTGTTACTATTTAAATATTCTGATTTAGATTTTAGCTTTAAACATTACTAATGGAGCAACTTATTTTTATTCTTCAGTTACCAGTGATTGAAATGTGACTAAATGAAATGTGACACCTTTCACTGAGTCATCTCCTTAAATTAAATTATTAAATTAAATTGAGTCCTGAAGTCCATATAATTATATATTTGTTAATTTTAATCATTTTTATGTCCTGTTTTCTTCTGGGTTATAAGTGTTTATGCACCTAATTTGAACATTAGCTGCATTGCAGATTAAAAACCAGTTGTTTCTGAGTGTTTCAATGTATTAAACAGGGTTGGCCCCAGTCTGTGCCCTGACAAGTCGATCTGGCAACTAGTGTTATTTTTGCTAGGCCTCCTCCTTGTCTCTCTTCTGTTTTGCTCTCTCTATTCTAGCAATATACTACCCAGAAAAGGCATGTAAAGAGACTGTACCAAACCAACAAGTGGCAGTCAATGCATGCCATTTAAAATGAGTATTCAGCATTGAAACACCTCTGTTCAGAGATCAAATAGATATATATGTGCATGACATTGGAAGACAATGACAAACCGACCAACAGATGACTCAGGTCACCTCTTCCACTCAGTTTTTTTAATGTATATTTTTATATGAGCCGGGGTAGGGACTTAAATGTGCATGTCATTAATCAGTGATGCTGCATGTGAATCATATAGCTTAGGTAGGGACCAGAAAACAGTGATTAAATCAATCACACATAATTCCAAGTGGATTTCAGACACTTTATTTTTAAATTCTTGTAATTTTAGTCTAAAACTTATTATTTGCATTGTCTAATTGTTGAAAATGTTGGTAAATTACATCTGGACAACTTTTTTCATAATGGTTACATTTTGGTTGCTAATAAAACATGTATTGAATCATTAAGTAATTCATTCTTTGTTTACAGAAAGAAACCCAGTCTACTAGAGTATTTGAGTTACAATTGTAACTTCATGGGGATCCTGGCCGGCCCAACATGCTCCTATAATGATTACATAGGATTTATTGAAGGCAGATGCTATGAGGCTAAACATCTGGAGTCAAACGGAAAAGAAAACGGAAAAGTTAAGCAGATTGACCCTTCACCAAAGGTAGCGTGAAACTGGCTCTGTGCTCCCTCTGCTGATTCGACAGGAGTAGGACATACATCTTTTCATTTTAATGGGGCATGACTCATGTGTGTTCTTTTGGTGCTGATCTCTAGCCCATCTGGGAAAGAGTTTTCCTTTGTTTATTTCTTTGAAAGACCAAAATGTGAGGGGTTTAATCACCTTACCAGAACCTTGCATGAGTAGGTTGGTTTTTTGCTATTCTGCTTTTCCTATTATTTAGCATAATTTTGATGTAAAAGGTTATAAATGTTTTAAAAAAAACTACTTTAATAGTAATACTGTTAGTTAGCATACCCACGCCCCTCTTTCCCAGCAGTACTGCTCAAGAACCTGTGTTTATTCCTGCTTTCCAGAGTGGATTATTTCTGGATAATTTTTTTCTTACATTCATTTACAGATTTAAGACATTTATTTCATTCCGTAAAGGAACTCCACCAAGCAGCGTGCTCCTTTCCCTTTCCCTCCTTGGAGGTCACCATTAACATCTACATTAAAAAACCAACTTTGCAGCTAAAGTTGGAATAAATTGGCCTTTGAATTAAAGTTTGGCTTTCAGGATGCACATTGAGAAAAAAAAAGAGTGGAGAGTGGAATTTAACAACGTAAAGAAACCTTTTTTTTATCTCACACTGTGTTCTAAAAAACCAGCATCCACACAATCATTCCTTCATTTTCACACCCTATTATTCCCGTTTTTGTGTCACGGGGGTGAGCCGCACATTGGGCGAGAGGTGGGGGTACAAGGACACTCGAACACCCCTGCAATGCTGTTATGACTCTCTCTCAAACCAACAGGTAGCAGTCGATTTATGGCATTTTTAAAATTATTATTTAACACTGCTTGTACAAAAATACAAGTTCCTTTGTTCGGTGATCACACAATTCACAATTATGTTCCGATAACATACTGGTAAGTAAAAACAGGTTTCCAATAACACAAATAGTCCTCACTTTTCACATATTAAGCTTCCAAAAAACCCAGCAACAGAAGAAATCGTCTTTTTTTCTAAAGTCAAAGTTGGAACTCAAAACTCTTTTGATGGGGTCGTAGTGGGTTGCAAAGCACCTCATATTTCAGCCATTCGAGTTAGTGGACTATCAGTTAATAATGAATTGTGATTTTTGTTGGCAAAACACAGTCAGTACATTCTGAACTGTATTTTTTATTTTTTGCTGGAACAGTTTTGTTACTTTGCTGATGGATTTTCAAAATAGTTTTTTTACTGTTACTGAGTGCATTTTTGGGTTATTTCTTTATGAGTGCAGTCACAACTCTCTGAACTGATGTGAGTGTGTGCTTCTTTCAGAGGGACGTGATCGAGAAAGTGCTCACTTGTGCTGTGTGTCTGCTGATTTATCTGGTGATCCACTCGGCCTGTCCCACTGATCGGGTCACCGATGATGCTTTCATGGCCTCAACCCCCTACTATGTTCAGATCTTATACCTCTACATCTCCATGCTGTCGCTACGTCCCAAGTACTACTTTGTGTGGACGCTAGGTGAGTTAGGAGGCCGGATGAGTGTTTAACTGATCACACATGATATACTGAGACACATAAATGTTTACATCCAAAGTTTAAGTGTTCAAAAGTGTGCACTTGGATCTTCCTAAGCCAATGTTTATAACATTATCCTGGGTTAAGTGCTCTTGTGGAAATACATCAGGAAATGCTCCTCCAAAACAATTGAGAATTAAAAGATGAGACTTGCCTTTAAGAGAACTGAAGCTTGGAGTAGCTTGTTTTTAGTGCACACACTTAAATTCTAGGCAACATTTATTTAGTAGTATGTCTATAAAATACAGTGTATTTAAGACAAAATTGTAGCAGTGACTATAAATCAGTCCAATCAAATCTAAATGGCGACATTTATGTATGACATAATATATATAAAACTTAAATTAGACATGTTTTAGTACTTTTATGTCTATCTTTAAACCAGGCAGATTGTTAGATTGCATCACCGACGTTTCACAAGCATCTTTTTGTGTCCCTTTAAAAAAAATACCTCCCCACGACACCACCTAAAGCACTGTAATAACTCTACCAAATCAACAAGTGGCAGTCGATTCATGGGATTTTTTTAAATAATTATTTAACACTGCATGTGCAAAAACACAATCGCCTCTGTTCAAATGGGAAGCCATATTTCCTCAGAAGTGGTCATTAATGAGTATTCCGGCGTGACAATGACCATAAATGCACTGCCATGGCAAAATAAAAGTCCACATTTAGGTTCTGGTGTCTCCATCTTTGGAGGGAGCTGACGGATCAGTTTCGGGTAATTTATGTAGAGAATCTGCAATGAGCAAAGGTACAAACTCTCTTCTGAGATGAAGCAAAACTAGTGCCAATTACAAAAAAGGTGATTGCAAACAAGTCACTGCATGTATTATGTCATGTTGTGATCCAGATCAGCTTATTGTTTCTGTGTTACTGTGCATTTTTGTCATCTAACTGTTAAAATAAACCTACCAAGAGATGTATGCCAGTCACTCATTGAATGTAAAATTTTCACTTTTCCTGTATACTATGTAAGTTTTTTTTTTTTCAAATTTTTGTTCTACCTGTTGATCCAAGAGTCTTTATTTTATACTGAACAATGGAAAACAAATTAGCATTAGCATATTAGCATTTATCATCATCGTACAAAACTCTAAATATGCCTCATCCACTAACTTTGTGCTTACATCTGATGTGTATAGATTCTTAAATAGATGTCTAAATATGTCCTTAAGAATGTTTCTCTAACCCTAATGTTTAAATCACACATGTATAAACATCCTTTTCACACTACAATAGAACAACATCTAAATTATTATTTTGTTCATTTTCTTACCTTTCTATATTTAATGTTAACATAAACCATCTAGTGCATCGAACAAAAAAAATTCCTCCTATCTAGAAGTAATAATTTTTATTTTGGAAAATTAAGTGCGTTCTCTTCAATTTGAAGCATCATACTGCCCTCTACTGTTCAGATGGGGCAAACTTCTCATAATAAATCAAATGCAGCAGTCAAAACAAAAACACTTGTTATTTTCAGTGAATTTGCTCATTATTTAACATTACAAAAAGTAACTTTACTGTAACTCTCTAACTCATTCACAGCGGATGCCATCAACAATGCAGCTGGGTTTGGGTTTAATGGCTACAACACAGATGGAAACCCAAAATGGGACAAATTATCAAACCTAAGAATACTCAACATTGAGGTAAGGGAGATGTTAAGCTATAAGAAGAGTTCCACTATATCTCTTCCACTATAGTTCCTCTTCCACTATATCTAAGGGTTGATATTCCATCCTCGCCAGTTTGCCACCAGCTTTAAGATGTTCTTGGATAACTGGAACATACAGACAGCCCAGTGGTTGAAACGGTGAGTGTTTTAACACACAACTTTCAGAAAAAAAAAACTGGTGGGGAAAAAAAAAACTTGGATTTATGTTTTTTTTTTTTTTTTTTTTATTCCCAGGGTGTGTTATGAGCGCTGCCCATATAACCCCACAGCTGCCACATTCCTCCTTTCTGCTATATGGCATGGCGTTTACCCAGGGTATTACCTCACTTTTGTCACGGGCATCGCTGTTACAATGGCAGCACGGGCAGTAAGTATCTTTACAAGGTCTAGCAGTATGTTATAGAAACTAACCAGTAAATTTGAACACCCTGTGATTTTATAAGTTGTCCTACTTAGAAATCATGGTGGCATCTAGATCAGGTGCATTTCAACTATGAGAAACAGAATACAAAATATTATATGATTTTTTTAGCCATTTATTTGTAAATTTCTGAGTCAAATTAGCATTTGATCACTTGCTTATCAGCCCATTTCTGACCCTCAAATACCTGTTATTTTCCTTTTAAATAGTGCAGCTACATTCTATTAAATTTCATCAATTTTGGGGACCTGTTTGGAGTCGTTCGCTCTCATAAAGACACAAGAGACAAAATTGTTTGACACATTTGCATATATTTATATGTAATAGTATCTTGTGAGATGCTTTCATTCTAAAATTCTAAAACACACTCAACAGTTATACCATATTTTTATAGTCAAAACTTGACTTTTAGAGTTGCATCATGTTTTATAAGTGATATTTTGTTGGCCAAGATACACTGGAATGGAATAGAATTCTTAATAATAACATTATTTTTATTCAGAAATATGAGATGCAACTCTCAAGTTTTACTAGGAAAAGTACAATATTAACATGGAAACTGATCATTTCATATTAAAAAATCCTTCTGGTCTAATCATTTTCAATGATCTATGCTAAGCTGCAGTGCTACTGGCAGATGTGGAGCATGGTTGAATAAATCTCATAAATTGTAATAAAGTGTAATTAGTAATAATAAACAAATAATAAGTTATTCCTTTAATTTGAATCAAAGATATAATAAGGTGCTCTGATTATGAGCTAAATATATTCATGGAACGATATGAACTAACCATTTGGGAGCATGGATTGAATTAATTACCTTTAAATTCAACTTGGAACTAACTTTCATTGGTTAATTTTATCTGATTTATTTACCACTGTACATTAACGAGACAAGACTTCACAATATACAGTGAAATTAAACACCTAACATTCCTTATCCCAATTGAGCCATGTTTCCTGTTTTCCAGGTTAGACACAATGTGAGGCAGCACTTCCTGGGCTCATCCTCACTCAAGATCATCTATGATATCATCACGTGGTTCAGCACACAGATTGCCATCTGTTACACTGTTGTGCCATTTGTTCTCCTGGCAGTGGGACCTTCACTCAAGTTTTATAGGTCAGTTAAGCACAGAATGTTTGGCACCAACTCAAACAGGTTCATCCCGTTCAAAGTTCAACTGGCTTTTTTAGTTTATGAGTGACTGAATAGATGCAACATTTCAAGAGCTATTTGTTATAGACGCGAGCTGCAGATGTGATCACTGCCTGCAACAGACTTTCTCCATTTATTATACTGTTTTATGGACCATGGCTTGTGAGACTTTACAAGCTGTCAGAGCATCGTTTATTTCACAGCTTCAGCCAGGATTAACAAATTATACGACTGTCTTTTGTAGCAGGAGCGCTGGTTAATGAGTTCTTGCCTGTAGAATACATCAAATAAATTCATTAAGCAGAAGCTGAGGGTGGAGAAATCAGGGCCACCTTTTCAGGTTTCTTTGGACTTCTGCAGAGCTTTTGTTGTAATTAATCAGAGATTAATTTGTACTGGAACAGCTTGACTCTAGTTTTGCGGACTTTTCACAAGGCTGGGTTTAATTGAAATTACATTACATTGAAACATGAAATTACGGTTGATAAACTTTGATCACAAAATCTTATGTTTTGCTCAAATGTGTTGAAGCAAAAATGAACACACCCCACAAGAAAAACTACTAGTATTTTGTTTTTTAGGCACAGCACAGAGGCTTCTAGACATAGACTGAACAAGTTTGCGACTTATTGCAAAATCTGTTTTCCATTCTTCAAGAATAACCTCTTTTAGAGCTTGTCAAAATCCAGAAATAATTTGTGGATGTTTTTTCCTCCCTCAGCTCTTGGTATTGCTGCATTCACCTGCTCTGCCTGCTTCTAGCGCTTCTTCTGCCCATCAAATCAAGACGTAAGAAACAACAAGAGAACCCCAGCAGCTCTCAGAACTGTCTCACCTCCTCTGAAAGCAACTGCAACCAGAAGCATAAAGACTCGTGAGACACGAGCCGACACCTGAGTGAGGAACAAACCTGTGAGAACTTCTTGGAGATGTCCATTAGCGCCATAACTCGGGCAGAAACAATAACGAGCAAACGTTTAACCATATTAAACAGGTAATCTTTATAGGATCATATCTAATTTGAGGGAGGAATTATTGGTGATGAAGTTGCCTTAAAACCTTGGGGTATTTAGGACCTGAGGCATTGGATTGGAGTGGTGTTATTTACATAGGAACAGGCCAGTGATTGCAGATAGATTCAAGCACTGGAAACAAGTTCACCCAAAGGTTTCAAGCTAGTGTCAGTTATGCAAAGTAATCTCTCAAAACAAAAGTGTGCGCTGAGTGCAAGAAGCCACTGTAAACAGACCCTTCAGATCGTTGTTTCTTCGTTAGAGTCAACATTTTCGAGAGTGTTGTCCATGATTTGTTTTGATTTATTTTGGTTTCATTATAAGAGAAGTTTGAGCAGAATTAAAATTGTGCCAATTATTCTTCATCTCATTTTCATGTAATTTATTCACCCTCAAAACACAACTGAAGAGGTTCAACTGTAAATACATGAGATCTGCTGGGGATGCTGTCTTTTTAAAACCAGAGAAAGGCAAGCAAAACTTGAGTCTACAAGTTCAAATTTCACCATATTTCTTCTTATGTTTAGGAAGATTTTTGCCATAATTCATGAGCTTCTTGTGAACTTTTTTTTTTGTTAAATTAAGATTGGGCATTCTGGATCTTTGAAAAAAAAAAATACACTGAAAACGTGAGACAAAGGCCACAAAGAGAACCCCTGATTTGTGTTCTGAGGATAAACTGGGACTGAAGCGCCAAGGGAATGAAAATTCAAGGTTTTAAATTGAATTTGTGGTTGTACTCCACATTAAGGCTGAGTTTAAATGCTGTTTGTGTTTTTTCTGGGCACACAACATCTTTGTTAGTTCCCTTCAGCACCTCATTTCATTACGTTAGAACAAACTCTGGGATGCATGTTGTACACACTGAACATATCACAAATATAAGATGTCTGTCCAAAAGTTTTAACTGCGTGTATACACAAGGTATGCATGATAAATGATGGGGTTTTCTTCCACAATGCATTAGGTTTTTATACCAAGATTTGTTTTCTTTTTCCTCAGCCATTTCAGAAAGATCATTTAAATTCATGATCCTAAGTAACCCTTCATTGTTTTGTAATGAAAATAACACCAATCAGATTAATATAGAGATTAACCAGAGAAATATAAAAAGGTTTAAAAGAAAATATGCGATGACTTTTGATGTGGAAATCAGAATTCAATAAGAAAAGATCCTAGTGACAACATCCAGGATCAACACATTTAGTTTATTTCACATTTATTTTTCATCATTTAACAATATTAAGTGCTCAATAAATCAAATTACAGTTTTGTGTTGAATAATACAATAAATTATAAAACATTTTGCTGATCTAAACAGCCATTAAAATCTCTACAGTGATTGCTTTTCTGGAAATTAGTCTAAGCAATGAGTCAAGTTAGGCTTATTATATTTTCCCAGAATACACTTTTTTATAAGAAGATCTAAATTAGTTCTAAATTGAAATTTTATAAAATTTATTTAGCGGTTAGAAGGACTAAAGAATTTACCAAACTGAGTCCAAACGGTTTGTTTGAAAATTTTAGAGTTTTAAAATGGCCCCCTGGAAAAAATTAAGTGAACCAATCCCAGCGAGTAATTGTTAAGTAGCCTTTTTTTTGCATTTTGTATTTTCTAAACTCATCGATTTAATATACCACCATCAAGCTATATTGAAGAGTGACCCTACCCTCTCTTAATAACTACTGAATGTACATTACCCATATTTCAAAGCTCCCAAAAAGAGGCTCTGTAGCAGGAAGGGGGATATTATACACAGCACATCCCCATTGTGTTCTATTTTTTAAGATGTTTTTTGGGGCATTTACCTCCATCTTTTGAGACAGAAAGATAAGCGGGGAGAGAAAGATAGAGGGAAGGCCATGAAATGATGCAGACATTCAACCTCTACTCAACTGGAGCTCAACATTGCTTTACAAGTTTAAGATTGAAACACTAAAACATGAAGTCATCCGTCAATATTCTACCTTTCTAGAGCCCAGGACTCAGAGTGGCTTCTTGGTTTCCGAAACCCATTTGCATTCCATTCCTTCAGTTGATTTCTGAGGATGAATAAAGTATTCCAGCATATGGTGGGGGTCCCTCGGCTTATTCGGCCCATTATTTATCCTTTCAATTGTGCCAAACCTGGGCGTCACTTATTTGTCAGACAATATTTCTTTTTTTTTCCTTTTAATTTGTCCCATTTTGTTGGAAGAGTCATGTCACATGTCTTCCCCTTGCCTTTTATTATTTTCTTTTACCTCACTGATTCTACTGTACTGTGTATAAGCCATGACAGAGTCAAACACAAGGTATTTATTGCAATGTCCGTCAGAATCCAGTCTAACAAGCAACACAATGCAAAACAGATTTTATTGTGCCAAAAACACTAGGTGCACTTAAAGATCTCTTTATTTGTATGGGATTAGAAGATGATGCGAGATTTATATTAACATGTGCGACTGTTTTAGTCTTTAACTGATGTGATGTTTCGCAGTTTTGACGAGTTCTATTTACTCACTTCTTATATTTGCACTTTTGTTTGAAATATGTGAGACATTGAAACTGCAGAAGCAATGCAAAGAACCTCAACGTACTGCTCATCTATGTGTCCGCTATAAGTTCACGCTGATGCTTTTACAAATGCACTGTAACAAAAAGGAAATTCAGGAATGTTCCAGTGTTTTATGACTATTTTGTTAACATTGGTCATTCACAGAATAATGTCCAATCCGTCTTCATTTTTGTTCAAGTGTAGGCCCACAGAAATGACCCAAAACTGTGTGAAATTATGTGACTACTGTAATGTTTTTATATTCTGTATTACTTTTCCATTGCCTCAATTTTTTGTTGTTTTAGTTAAAATGTTACTGGTTGTTTTTTCAGAAATGTTAAATGTTCTCAAAGTTCCAGGGTTATAATTAATGAATGGCCCTAACATTCAGAGGTTTACGAAATCTATAGAGAGGTGCGAGATACAGATTGTGTTATACATACATATTGTAATGTACGTGATGAACATGCAGATTGATTGGATTCTGATTAGCCTCGTTTTAGATTCAGGAGGCCCTTGTTAATGCAGATGGAATTCCGTGCTTTAGAACGGGTGGTATATGAGTACTCGACTTACCAAGCCAAACAGTTTTCTATAGGAAACATGACTTTTCTTTACAACGATTCTAATAGAATAATGATGGTGGACACAAAACAAATAAACTTTATTATATTCCATTGCGTATTGGTCTCCATATCATTAAGAGATTACTGCACTTGACTGATGCGTCAAAGAAAGAGTGATGAGGAATGTGGAGCAGAAAAATGAGTGTGTGTAGTATATATATATATATTTTTTTTAAATAAATAAATAAAAGTACAATTAAAATCATGAATGAAAGAATATAATATATCTTGATAATTCAGGAGTAAATTTATAAAATATATAAATATATTAGTAATCAAATACATCTTTCATTAAGTCAACAATTGTATTTAAAAATCAATTGTAATCTTAACTTAAAAAAAATTGATGAATGTGATTAATGCATTTCTATCTTTAAATACAAATGCTTGCAAGCCTTTCCCATGGGTGCTCAGGTTTCCCCCACAAGCATTCCCCCAAAAACATATAAAAGGTTAATTGAAAGACTAGCAACCTGAAGTGTGCTGGAGATAGGCACCAGCAGATGAAAGGAACCCAGAGAGGAAGCGAGTTAAGAAATGAATGAATGAAAAGGAAAAAATAAAATAATAATATCTAATAAGATGTGTATTCTTATTTATTTATGTATGGATTTATTAATTCACGTATTTATGTAGACTTTTATTTATTTATTATTTATATATTGACTTATTCTTTCATTTATTTATCCTACTTTTATTTATTCACATTTGTAAATGATTTAAATAACTTGGAAAGTATATGCGCTAGAAACGGGCTCGGTTATGCACTTTTATGGGTGTGGCTAAA
The DNA here is from genome assembly GCA_007224835.1 of Danionella cerebrum. NCBI lineage: Eukaryota > Metazoa > Chordata > Actinopteri > Cypriniformes > Danionidae > Danionella > Danionella cerebrum. Next base: position 649,780 of record SRMA01027307.1, on the reverse strand, counting down.
CGTTGTAGGTGTGGCTATATCGAGTGCAATTTAAATTTCCTCGTGAAAGGGGCGTGGCTTTGAATATTGTAGGCGCTATTTTGTGATGTAGGCGTGGTTACGTCGAGTTAAATTTACTTTATCCATAACATACCTCTAGTCGCTCAAAATGGCTGTGCTGTAACTGAAGTCTGCCGGCAGACAAAAAGATTACGGAAAGTAGCCCAGTTATGGGAATTATATCGGATTACTTCTGACCTTATTTTGCAGAAGGGAAACGTATAAGTAAGTGTTGACAATGTTTTTGGAGTTATGATAACAGACGGACTGCTTACTTAGGTTTTTACATTAATGCCAGCCTGACAGAGGATATTAGCAAAAGTAATAGTAAGTTCACGTTGTTTATGCTGCTTTACTGACATTGTTTATGTGTTGTCTGAAAGCATCTCGGCTATACCAAGCTGAGCTCCAGCTGTCAGAGGAGACATGTGCTTTTCTTCGCTTGGTCAGTGAGTGTTTGCGGTGGACATGGGTTTAATTTAACACACGTGACCTGTGTTGCTGTCACTGATATACATGACACTCATTTACCGAATGTGTTCATTGTGTCCGTGTTCTTGTTTACCACTTCTTGGAGCTGTCACTGTGGAAATCTGATGATTCCCTAGGAGCAGCTGTAATGCTATCCCTGTGCTCTTAGCCAGGTAACTTACTCAGTTAGACTTGGGAACTTGCGGTTGAACATGAAAAGAGGAGAAGACTGCTCTAATATTGTTATTGAATATAATTTAGATTAGATACATATTGTATACAGTACCATTTACAAGTTTTGGCATGTGCGAGGAAAAAAGAGAAGGTGCTCGATGCAGAGCGTCAGAGAGGAGGAGCTTCAGAGAGCACCAGGGGGGGCGGGGCTATTGACTAAAAGAGGGGAGGAGCTACATAGATTCTAACTCTACCCATAAACCCTCCTCTAAGCCTGACCTTATCACCGATGTTGTGTGTAACTTCTCCCAGACACAGCATCTAAAGGTGCTAAAAAAAGAAATCAAATAAAATGTTTGTTTGACCATCCTTGCCCTTTAATACAGCATCAATTATTCTACGCTTTGCTATGAAACCTTTGCCTTGTTGATAAACCCTAACTACCCTGTGTCTTGTTGCTCTGCTCGGTCTTGCCATGACAAGAGTGGCCTTTCTCAACCTCACCTTGGTAGCAGAGCTTTACTGATCTTGACCTAAGCGTCCCTCACAACTGTTTCTGTTTCAAGTCATAACTGAGTTCCAATCTATGTTGTGGTATTGATGATCTATACTTTCATACTTTTGTACTGTATATTTTAGGGGGTAACAATATATCGTAGCACAAAGCTGAAGTGCTTCTCTGATTCAGTGAAGCTGAAGTGATTGTGATTCTAGTCACTACTGAAACTTCTTTACCTTGTCTTCTTGTTCTCTGTAATATTTACTAGGAGAAAAGAATCCTTTACTTCTACATGAGAAAGATTATGAAATGAGCTTTCTCCATCACTTGGAGTAAAATAGATGACTTAATGCAAATTTTAACACTGCCCCCTAATGGAAGTATGGTTTCAAATGCTCTCATACAAATCAAACTAGAACCCAATCAGTTTTTCCCAATCATAGTTTGTTATACAAACCGTTCCAGTATTTGGTTATATATATATGTGTGTATGTATGTTGCATTTCTTTTATACGCATATACTTGTTTGGAGTTTATGGAGTTGTTGACTTTTTAATGATTCAGGGTCATGGCTAATAAAACAACCCGGTTTAGATATTGCTATTCTTAACGCTCTTCGCTGTAATTTGAAATCCATATCCATATGCATTCAGCTAACTGACCTTCCACAAATCTTGTCCATGTTTAACATATTACATATTTAATAAATAGAACTTATTTTATTTTTAATTGTGATTTATTTACTGGATTGACAGTTAAATTATGTTGGCGTAATAAATAAATCTCACATTAACAAAGGCATGTCTTATTAATAATTATGACTTGTGGGCTTGGCCCTTTCTCAATATATCATTAATATTCATGAGTTGTTCCTTTGTGCTAGCCACAGTAGTAGTCTGAATTAGGCATCTCGCCAAAGAAAGGCGGGACATTACACATCCTAATACATTATTCATGAGCCCTTATAGTGACAGCTAGAGCTCTGGACGGATTGTTAGTACACAGTCTGAGTGACAGCGTGCAAGAGTGGTGAAGCAACACCACGAGGATAGACAGGATTTTCAACTGTGAGAAACTCAGGGTGAGTCAGTTCATTACGTCTGAGTGAGAGAGTTGTATTTAATGCGAATGTACAGTTATCTTCACTTATCTTCAGTCTTTGTGTGGTTTTGAGACTGAGGAGAGGGGGTGAACCTTGCCCCGTCAATATTTGACAGAAGGGGCCTGCTGTGATTGGCTGTATCCATTATGTGATGCCTCTAGAGGCTAGATGGGATGGTTTCAAGGGTGTGTCTGGAGATGAACAAAGGATGATGGAAGGTGATGCCTTGCTATAGAGGATCTGACTCTCATGGCCTGGTTGGAGGACTTGTTACTTTCTGCGACTTTCAAGGGGTTTTGAGCCATTTCAAAATAATGAGGGATGGCATTAGTGACATGTGCCAAAAATAAATTTTTTGCACACAGAAATAATTATGGAGTACAAAATTGACAAGCATCAGTCTTGACTCAGGAATGTTTTCTTTGAGGTAAAAGACATCACAAATATAGATAAAATAGCTTTATTGCTACAAAATGTCATTTATTTTAAAAAGTTAAAAAATGTTCTGTAATATTTGTAAAACCTAAATATTATTACCTATATTTTTCCTGTGAAATGTTTGGAGACCTTAACTGTTGTGACACAATGATTGAACATCAGGAAAATAAGTTGTGTTACAAAGTATTACAATTTTACATAGAAATTGAAAAAAATGTTTATTTCTAAGCACTCTATGGATGTCCATGTTATTTACTGCAGCAATGTTGTATGACATGGAGGAAAGGAAGTTTAAATAGCAGCCATCAGATCATTACCATGGTTCATCCAGTGCCATAGTAATCAGTTTCTCACTGGTGTTCAACTCATGTGAGTAACACCATTGCTCACTGAACCAGCCTTTCCTAGATTTGGTGATTTTGCAGTTATCAAATCCTGCTGGATCTCTTCAATTTATCTAAAATAGCTCAATCGATGGCTGGGTTGACGGAGCTACAAATTCTAGCCAATGATGTTTGTCCAAATCACTGATACATGGACTCTTCCCCAGATTCTTGACTTTTGTTCAGAAGAATATTATATTTTTGTCTTTGTAGAAACTCCCCTTGAATCTTCAATTCATTTCTTTTCTACATCCCTCTCAAACCTGTGGTTCTGCCCCCTTTGATATTCGCCCTTTTCTACACTTTTTATTGTTTTCTATACTTTTTATTACACTTTGATATCACTGTATCTCACCCATCTAGCTGAGGGTGTCAATGGCTGTCTTTCAGATTTTTGTCAAGATAGCAGAGTTCACAAAGAGAGACGATATAAATGCACAGAAACACATTCACAGGCAAATTGTCTACAGATTTTCAAGAAAAATCTCTAAACAAGTTACCTGTTTTATTGGACTTTCAAAATAGTAAAAGCTCTTTTTTTCATTTATTACAAATATAAGATACAAACCATAAAAAATATATATATACACATACAAACTGTCCCTGGCAGTTGTGTTTGGTGCAAATTGATGTCTCCAAGTGTCAGCTTTATGCAAAGTGGACCACAGTTGATTTTTTTTTTTATTGAAATATGCAGTTAAATCAAATGCTACATCTTTAAAATAATGATCCATATTGATTAAAAACAAGTTGTTGAGGAATGAAACTGTTTACATATACACATATATCGGATGTATAACATTACATTATTTATTTATACTTGAATTTTCTATAAAATGAAGGTTTTTTTTACATGTTTATATTTTTTTTCAAATATATTTAAGTGAAACTAGGTCTAACAAATAGTTGAGTGAACTTTTTCTTAGCGTTTCTAGCCTTTGAGATTAGTTAGAGAACATACTTTGTTCTATATAAAGTAACTATATAATAACAAGCAGACTTTTCTGGAGCCAGATGTAGGTCTTGTTAGTTGGCTCAAACTTGCCTCCATTCTAAGACCCATTAAGAGGATTGAAACGCTGCCTGAATTCTCCAGAAAAAAAAACAACTGTATTTGCTCTGTTTTGATTTATGTGGCATTATATTGACAAATCACAGCACTGTTTATTGCTCAGACAGCATTCGAGGCTTTTATATCCTCATCATGGAGTCTTTATCCTAATCAATACTGATAAGATAGTCGTCTACTGTCTGTTCGGTTAGTATGCGGTTCATCATTAACTCAAATGGTTTGTGCAATCCAGCAAGACCAGGCTTGTTAAGGTGGGTCTTGTTACTCCACATCTGTGTCTCAGCTTCAGGAGGAGAAGCCAGAGGTTGAGCGTAATGGCTGAACAGAGGAGAGTTTCGTTTAATGATGTGTCGCTGCTGCTCTCTTCCACTTTCTCCAGTGGAGCTATGGATGTAAGCGCATCTCTAAAGATGAGCTCTTTGAGCACCCAGAGTCTCTTCAGCTACGTGGAAGAGGAGAACCTTTCTGCAATCAAAGCTCATCTCGACAAGTACAGAGAGGTGGACACCAGGAGTGAAGTGAGTCTGCAGTTAAAACTTCTTTTATTATGAATTAATGATCATAAGGTGCTGGGTCGTGTGTTCAAACCCCAAGAACTGACCCAAAAAAATGTTCAGCCCTTGAGATGTCAGATGCCAGTTTTTTTTTTTATTTTTTTTTTTTTTCCCAAGGGTTTATATAAGAAAAACTTTCAGATTCCAAATCAACTAAAATTTTGTGTCCGGATGAAATTTTTTGTAATGTTCTACTTTCATTGTATAATATTTTACGAAAAACAAAACAAAACAAAAAATACATAAACTAGTGGTTGACAAATAACACAAATCTGATTTAGTTAAAATATATTTAAATGTTTTTCCTCTGACACGATAAAGTAAAATATTACCAAAGGTGCGTAGCTCAATATTTCTACCTGGATTTTTTAATCCAAATATAAAAAAATGTCATATGGTGTGGCGTTCACAATTGTGACAAAAAACAGCTTTGTTAGTGGTAATTCATGTTAACATCAATAGAAAGTGCTTTAAGGGAATTTGTTGAAAATATTTTAAAAGATTTGAGAAGCGATGCCAACCTTTGTATGATGATTTTGAAAATATAAAGTTAAAAGTCAAAGAAGTCATGATTAAAATGTTTTAGGAAGTGAGTTAATTACTTCCTCCATTTTCACTTATGTGAAAATATACATTACACCAAGACGATTTAAGATATTGGTGCAGCAAATTGGTAAAAAAGCATATTTTCAACTTAACATCTAAAAGGACATTCATATATTTGTACATTTTAAAAGTCAGAACACAAAAAGTAACTTCAGGCATGGTATTTGAAGTAAAAATATTAGGGCTGGGGATATTTCAGATCGTTTATTCATGATAAACTGCACGATTTACTGTGATTAATTGCATTGTGGAGTGTACATTTAATATTGAATTCAAAAGTATTTGACGGCAAACTTTTATTTGAAAACAAAGGCTATATAAAATGATCCTATAAAAAACCACAGTGACACTTCTAAGATATCTAATTGTTATTTCTTCTGGCTTTTGAGGCAAAATAATAAACAAGAGACGGCAAGTGTTGGAAATATTGGAAATATTAATAATAATTCATTGGAAATATTCTGTTTGCATACATTTTTACACTCTTTCCCTTTCTTTTGAACCTGGGTTTGGAAGAGAGTTTGGAAATAAGGAAAATTTTTTAAAAAGTTTTTATTTTGAGATTAATAGCACAACATTGATAGACGCTTAAAAAAAGGTTCCTTGCTGGTTCTTTGCAGGTCTGAAGCACTTTTTCACTTTAAAGAAGCTGTTTTTTGGCTCTTCACTGGTTTTAGCACTTTGTTAGCATAATGAAACTGTTATGGTCCTAAAGTAGTTCTCTTTTGGTCCTTTGTGGTTCTAAAGTAGTTCTTTGTTTTTTTTTTTCGTGCGCTATATACAGATGCTGGTCATATGTCACCGTTTATTTATTGCATACATTTGATGGTGGTTCTAAATATCACCTTTGAAGATAAGTGTTAAATGACACCAAAAAAGTTTCCGCTATGATTATAGTAAAAAAAAACAAAAACAGATTTGGTTCTATACAGAACTTTTTAATTAGTGTAGTAAACAACAAAATGTATTAAAATTCTATTACAAATAATAACCTTACGTTCTCAAACCTCCTGGAGATACGCCCAGACACAGGTTCGGCTAATTGTTCTCTTTGTCGAATTATTAGCTCAAACAGCTCTTACGCAAGTGCATCTCAGATTTAACTTTGATTTCATTTTACGCAAACTGCAAGAGTTTCATCCAGTTTAAAGCTCAGTGAATAGCAAAACCGTTAATGATCCTCGCATTTCGAGACTGAGGAAATCATTCAGTCCGAATAACTTTGTGTGAGCTCAAAATATCATCATACGGCGGACCGTGAGTTTGAGACCCCTGGTTTAGATATAAAACCTTTACACTAAATCACATTATATCTTGCAGTTTTTTTCTTTTCTTTTTTAGAATTTTCTGACACATTTTTTCACTTGTTTCATTTGCGTGTTTCCCAGAAAGAACTTTTAGACTAAAGCATTTATTTGCTGCTGTGAGATAAATTTGCAAGTGGGAAATTCAATCTGGAAAATTGGAGATCCTAAAAGTATCTCGTGAAGTGTCACATGTTTAACCTGTTTATTTGAATGTTGTACAGACATTCCAGTTTTGCAAAATGGATCATTCACACCAGTATCATATTATACTACAAGGTTCAATGCTGTAGTTAAAGCTGTATATTTACTGTAAATATACTCCTCATTTTATTTATGAGGTACTCGCTCACTGAGTTTAACCTTGATTTACAGTCAGCAAAGTATAAACATAATCAAATCCATTGGAGCATTGCTAACATGCTTGTTGTGTTTTAGAATGGCCAGACGGCACTCATGTTAGCCTCAGAGCAGGGCAGTCTAGAGATTGTGCAGGAGCTCATCCGTCGAGGAGCCAATGTCAACCTGGATGATATTGTGAGTACTGTTTCACATTTCAACTCCAAACACACAGCTGAGAGACACAACATGAGCTGCCACAGTGTGAATTGCTATCATGGGTGGAAAACATCAACTTACAATAGTTTTTGGAACAGCATGGCTTGGTTTTTTGTTTCATCAAGCTGCCTGTGTGAGTCCTGCCACCTGAGGCATTGAAGGGGAAAAATATATATCTTGCACACTTTAGTTTTCTAATTTCCAAGCCCTTTCTGATATTGTTATGAGTTCAGCTACTCTTGAAAATGATAGGTTAACAAAAACGGCATTGAATAAATATTACAAATTAGACTTTTATTTGTACCAATGGTTGAATACTAGGGGTGTAACGGTACGCTAAAATCGTATTCGGTTCGGTACAGTGTCTTGGAGAGCTCGGTTCGGTTAATTTTTGGTACAAAACAATAAGAACTTACAAAATCTTTATTTTGAAAAGCTGCCAATACACAATAGAATTCTAGCATAAAATAAATAAAAGTGACACATTTGGGTGATATTTTAAATAAATTGCATTCTTTATAAAGAAATACACATTTTTTAAATAAAAAATGAAATACTGCAACTAGTTAGGACCTGAAAACTTTTAACACTAGCAACAGCTTCAGCTTGTTTATCAACAAAACTAACTATTCAAGTTTTAAGTTTTTGGCTAAAAAGATTAACCTCTCCACATTTTCTGAAGAGAGCACAGATCTGGTTGCAGTGACAATATCTCCAGCAGTAGAAAATGTTAGATGTGTTGCCTGCCCGACCTCCGTGGAACAATGTCGGCATACAACTTTAAATTTATCCACTCGTCTATCCCCGTTATGTCTTTTAACAGAGAAGACAAAGTGTTCCCAAACACGAGACCGCAGTGAGGTGAGCGGGTCTTCAAGCTCTGGCTTCTCTTTCGCTTTTGATATGATTCGCGCGCTCGTGCTCGTCAGTCAATAGCGTCCGTGCGGAAACTCGCCTAGAACA
>SRMA01027307.1:373448-641308 GCA_007224835.1 Danionella cerebrum | reverse complement strand
TATATATATATTATCCTTATAATCTTACCCTTCTTAGCACTTACCTTATAATCTTACCCTTCTCTGCTACCGACCTCCACCCTTCCATCATTGCACCATTGTTTTCTATAGTATAGTAAAACGTTCTTAAAGTATAGTTTTTGGCATCAGAAGCTTTGCATCATTACAATGTTGTTTTTAGAGGATTATTGTGAAAAAATAACTGGAAAAGTTTTTTTTTATATCTGAACTTACCTTTAATGCATAAGTGGTGGTGGAATGAATTATAAAGATGCCTTCAGATTTACACTATCAGCAAATAGGAGCGAAAGTAAAAAAAAAAAAAAATTCCATTTATTAGATTCACTCAGTTAATAACCAAGGACTTAGATTAAAAGCATAAAAAGACCTTACAAGATGACTTAGTACTAGTGATTAAAGCAGTATTTCTGTAAACCATAAAATTTTTAAAGTTTGTAGTCTGGTGGCTCTGTTTTACAGTTCCTAATCCAAAGCTATGATTTCATAAGTGGGAGGCCTGGGAATATAATAAGTGGTGGCTTGTTGTGTCATTTTGCAAACGACTAGATGACAACGCCTCAAGACACAAACTCTTTAGCTTCTCAGACTAGCAAGCACTTAGTTCAGTTTTAAATCCTGCTAGGAACAGTAAAAGAGACTTCACTATGACCACCTGGTATGACCAGCTGGTACGATCTGAAGCTACACAGACAAATTTCCTGGTGTGAGGATGAGAGTGATTAAAGCTCTTTTTTTATTTGTGCCAGGATTGCTGGACTGCACTGATTTCAGCAGCTAAAGAGGGACACTCTGAGGTGGTGAAGGAACTCCTGGACAGCAATGCTAATGTGGAGCATCGAGACATGGTATGAGATGAACCTTGTAGCTGTGACCAAAGCATGTGTCAAATGGTGCAATAGTTCTTAAAGTAGTTAAACAAATATATGTGAATGCGTTAATAGCTTTGAAAGCTTTCTAATCATGGAGTTTTCTAAAATATGAATTTAAAACATTGATGATGATATAAGGAAAGATTTGCTACCGAAAAATGGCTCCCATTTTTCTTTCAATTCCATTATATATTGTTTCACTGTCAAAGCTTTAATTTTTGATGCCAATTTTATTTTCAATGCTTTCAACTTTTTGGTTTCACCTTTTGGTTTTTTGGACCAAAGACTAAACAGAGCACAGAGATGGATGCTGCCCCAGAAAGCACACCACAGGGTCCAAACCCAGCAGAAAACAAGACTTTACAGAATGGTGCTGCACTGGAAACAGCTTGAAAGTATTATGGTAACAGAAAAAATAATTGAGCCATTTTTAAGCTTGTTCTTTTTTAATAAAAATGAGGTAATTTTGTTCCCAAATTATGCTCTGCGATGGACTGGCGACCTGTTCAGTGTGTACCCCTGCCTCTTGCCCAATGTGTGCTGGAGATGACCCCAAAAGGGAATAAGCGAGTTTAATGTTCACAAATTAGTTCTCCTAAAGTTCTAAAAGATTTCTTGACAATTTACTCAAATAACTGCTAAATTCCTAAGTTTTTATATTGTTTGTTAATTCAAAACCAAGAAGTATCAGAAAGTAAAGTTTAGGAAGATATAACAGAATATGTGGCTTTATTTAGCTTAAACATCAGAGATGATTTCAGCTAAACATATGTTGCATTAAGAACAAACAACATGGGAATTATTCTGCCTAAATAGTATCTCCAATCTAGGCTGAAAACTTCTCAATACTTTATTTTTAGTGTAATGTTCTTTAATTTTTATTCAGAAAAAGACTGGAAAGCATTTGTTTTTGAAGAAATTGACGCATTTGTTAATGACAATATAATGTTTTTAAGAGAATACTAAAACCCCAATGATTCATTTTAGCTTGTGTATTTCACCAAGAATTGGAGTAAACAAGACAAATGCATTTATCACATATACAGATAAAGTTCATATTTAATACAAGAGTTTTCTTTTAATGGTTCCCCTGCCATAGAATACATCTCTGCGTACCATCAACCATCCCATCTAGACACATGAACATCCTGCTTCACCTGAACATGTGATGCATAAACCTCTGCAGATAGACAGTGTCATGCCATGGTTTTCTATCTACTAAGAGTGCTTTGACCTGCATATGCAGACCGCATTTTTGGTCATCATGCGTACATGTAATAGTTTCAAATGGTCTGACTAAGTGTGTCTCCTGTAGCCACAAATGTTCTCTGGGCAGAAAACTAAAGCCTGTAATAACACAACAGAAAAATAATAGCCCAGGAGTCAGACTCTGACTCAGGGAAACTGTCTATATATTTCTTTTGACTTTGGGCTCGTTATTAAGGAACATTATTTGAGAATACCATGCTCCTTATGTGTTTTGTGCAGGGGGGCTGGAGCGCACTCATGTGGGCTGCTTATAAGGGGCGTGTGGAGGTGGCACGTCTACTGCTGGAGAAAGGAGCAAATCCAAACATCACAGGGCAGGTCAGCAGAGCCTTTTCGTTCTATTGTAATGCTTACATTAAACACTAAGAAGTTGGGGATTTTTTATAAGAGGAGTGTCTTTGTGGTGTGTAACTGTCTGTTTGTGCCAGCAGTACAGTGTTTACCCAATCATATGGGCAGCAGGAAGAGGCCACGGTGAGATTGTGCAGTTGCTGCTTCAGCATGGAGCTAAAGTCAACTGCTCTGACAAGGTGTGGTATCACTCCATCTCACAGAAAGCTGACTTCACAAACACTGATGCTTATCTTAAAACCAAGAGTTGACAGTTTCCACATAGAAAATATGTTTTTAGAAAACTGACAAAGCTGTTTTCGAGATGAAGGCGACTTTAAATAATTCTCAGATTATCGTAAATAATTATTTTCAGTTTTAACTTCTTATATGCATTTTATGAGTTTGGTTCTTTCTCTTGACCGAATGCTCAAAATCAACAGGGTGTCAAATATTTAATTCCCCATTTTAACAGATTTTAAGATATTTAGATAAAACAGGGCATGACCAACCTTTGTCTTTAGCAGCTCTTCTAGGTGCACAAGGTTTTGACACCGTTTTTGAAGGAACTCTGCAGGTTTCAATCGTCTTGGAGGACTAACCACAGATCTTCTGTGGATGTAGCTTTCTCACATCCTTCTGTCTCTTCATGTAACACCAGAGCTACTCAATGGTGCTGAGTTTGCTGGGACCACACCATCACTTCCAATACTACTTGTTTTTCTGAAGATGTTTGTTTGGAGTTTGGTCTTGTTCTATTGTCAAAGACCTGTTTTTTGGGTCCAACTCTTTCATGAAGACCACATCTTGCCAGGGTTCTCCAGACAGTAAATGGACGTTCCTGTGTCCCATTGCTTTCTGAGCTGACAACACTGCTGTGCATCTGTTTTTGAAGGGTTTTTAGCTTGATGTGCTTTGCATTTGATGAGTCTCATACAGTCCTCAATGTTATTAGTTCTGCATCAAAAAGAGCTTGAACGGCAGGTCTTGAAACAGTTTTCTTGTTGGTGCAGTATAAATAGTGCCTGTCATAATGTGGTAATCTGAATGATCTTTAACGGATTCCTGGCACCAGTAAAATGGATCAAAGATGGAGGACACGCAGGTTGTGTTGATTAAAATGGTGCAGTCCTTCCAAACAAACCAACATAAAGTAGAAAAACTCTTACAAACCAAAGATTTGGCTAGACAAAACAAAGAAAAAGTAGCCTAAATAACAATAAATAAAATTAACTAAACGCTTTCGAGGCTTAAATAACTTGTTGACATGGTTCTATTCTTCATAAGCACTCAACGGTTATTTAAGCTAACGCTAGTCTCTGCATAGCCATCCTCACTACAATATCTGATCTCCTGATCACTTACTCCTGTTCTATGCTTCAGCCTTTTCTTTCTCAACCTCACCTTAGTGAGAGAGTTTGGCTATTCCTTACATAGTTTACACCTCCTACACTGCTGTTTCAGTTCATGACTGGCTTTCAACCTATCTGTGTCATGAAGATCATTAGCACCTGTTTGGTACAACTAGTTGATCATATACCTCAACAAATGCCTAAAAAAACACTTTGTTTAAATGTTTGAAGGCAAAATGTATTAAAACTGATTAGATTTCAGTCACTTCATTTTAAATTCAGTATTTATGTTTCTGGAAGCATTTCTTCACACACACCTGCCTAAAACAATACTTTGTTTTAATGATTTTACGCTGTCTTTGTCAGTATGGCACCACACCGCTGATTTGGGCTGCCAGGAAAGGCCATTTTGAGTGTGTGACACACCTTCTGGAGAACGGCGCAAATGTTGACCAGGAAGGAGCGGTATGCACTTTTTTTTTTACATATAGATCAATGTACCAAAATATTAAACAAAGCCTTAAACAGCACATGTACCCTCTCCCTCTAGAACTCAATGACCGCTCTGATAGTGGCTGTGCGCGGTAATTTCACTGAGGTTGTCAAAGAAATTCTCAAGAGGAACCCCAATGTCAATATGACTGATAAAGATGGCAATACAGCGCTGATGATTGCTGCCATCGAGGGCTATACCGAGATTGTCCAGGAATTACTGGATGCGGGCACATATGTCAACATCCCTGATCGAGTAGGGCTCCTCCTGTGGTTCATGATTTGCTATCGTGGAATCTTGACAGTTCCATTTATCTAGTCCGTATGTCTATGTGTCGTAGAGCGGAGATACTGTGCTTATCGGTGCTGTCAGAGGAGGCCATGTGGAGATTGTCCGAGCTCTGCTGAATAAATATGCTGATATTGATGTCAAAGGCCAGGTAACAAAATCTCCTCTGTGGTACTGCCTCTCCATATCCATCATCACAATGTCCTCAGAGATAATCTACATAGAACAGCCTCTTTGTTTCAATGTCCTTTTCGCCTCATATTAGAAACATTTTTGTTCATACCCATGTTATTAAGGAAGTGGATGTCACGTTGACCCAAAGTCATTTTCTTTGTGCTTCTTTGTCTAGGATGGCAAGACTGCCTTGTACTGGGCTGTAGAGAAAGGGAATGCCACCATGGTACGAGACATTCTGCAGTGCAACCCTGACACTGAAGCCTACACTAAGGTAGAGAGGTTAAATTGTGATCTTTCAGAAAGCAAATGTGTCGTTTTATACATGTGTAATATGTCTTGGTGTGTCAGGATGCAGAGACTCCTCTTATAAAAGCCACCAAAATGAGAAACATGGAAATCGTGGAGCTGCTTTTGGACAAAGGTGCCAAGGTGTCTGCAGTGGATAAGGTAAAAAGGGATAATATTCTGTAAAATTCATCATGTATTCACATATTTTATTTCCGTTTTCCATGTGAGATTGTTGGGTGTATAGCACAAGTTCAAACAAAATATAAATCAACAACTCAAAAGTAAGGGAACATGTGGGAATGTACAGGATTTACACTCTAGGGGTAGCGAACGGTGTTCAAGTTGAATCACTTTACGCAATAATCAGGAAACTAGCAGGATGGAGAAAAAAAAGCACATGGCACTAAAGAAACATAAAGCCATGTGCTCAAACATACCATTATTCCATTACTAATCTCTGTTTGGGTTACTTATTAATTGAATCCAGAATCCACATTGCTGCTGTGATTTAACCCATATGCAAAATCTCTCTCAATGCCCAACTTGTTAGGATCCTAATTGGGTTCATTTCTCCATACAATCGTTCAATGGGAGACAGCGGTTAACCAACGTCTACGTCAATGGTAGATCGGAGCCTTCTGAAATTGGATTCTTCATTTGTACATTTATTTTAATAATTAATTTAAGATGTTAATCAAATATTGTGTGTAAAAAATATTTTTGTAGACCCTATAACCCAGCTCTACTGCATAGGTCTCATAGGTTGAAAGCATTACGTTAAAGCTAAAAATAATAAAAAATCTCCAATAGCTTGCACTTAAAATGGTAAGTGGCCCTGGGAATTATCTCTAAACTGTTTATTTAGTATTTTTTTGTGATTTATTGTTAGCTATACAAAGGTATACACTGCCCTGGTAACATAAATTTAACCAGTGTAGGGTTCATAAATAGATTGTGTAACCCTGCTGTGACATTGTGATGTTATCTTCACAGAAAGGTGACACTGCCTTGCATATTGCCATTCGCGGGAGAAGCCGTAAACTAGCTGAGCTGCTTTTAAGAAACCCAAAAGATGGCCGTCTGCTTTACCGCCCCAACAAAGAGGGAGAGACACCCTACAACATCGACTGCACGCATCAGAAGAGCATCCTCACCCAAATATTTGGAGCCAGTGAGTTTAGGCATAGGGAAAGTCTTTCACCATTGAAAATGTAACGAGCTAGCGATAAACAACACCTTATGTTACAGCCTTGTCTAATATAAAACAGTCATGATGGTTTGGTAATAGTGAGTGTGAACCCAAAATGCAAATTGTCTTTATTTTATAAAGAATAATTCAAACCTTGCAGTGTATGGAAACTTCAATAACGAACCATAAACTAACTAGATGTTCACAAACTTTATGAATTTGTCGTTTAAATTTTTTTTACAAGCAAAATGGATTGTTTGCCAAGGTAGAACTTTTGGTTGCTATGGAGGAATCATACAAAGTTTTCCATGCCAACATGTTTCATAATCCAACCCCTGTGTCTTTATCATTTTCCAAAGCTGAAATAGAGTTCAAATTTTGTTGCTAGGGCAAAGAGTTTGGTTGCTAGGTAGTTTGAATCTGTTGTTATGATTAACATAAACAAACTCCCATTTCTCTATGATATTTCGCCTTAAAGGTATTTTCGTTGCCCTTTTCCATTTATTTTCAATGGCCATTAAAGGTCAACGGCAAATATTTCACCCATTCTATAGAGCCTAAGGGTTCAAATACTTTTTTGCACTGTTGACTGTTGACAAGTGTGGAAGTTTCCATTGGGTTCTCAGTTTGAGTTAAAGCTTGACCCCAAATATTTTGAGCATGGCTATTTCTCTAAGAGCGCATGGGCAAAAGCATGAATCATTTTTATAATCTATGATCAAAAAAATGTAAGTCTTCTAATTTAATTAAATTATATTTGTTTCCAGAGCACCTGTCTCCGTCAGAGTGTGATGGGGACATGCTGGGCTACGACCTATACAGCAGTGCTCTTGCTGACATATTGAGTGAGCCCACCATGCAGCCTCCCATCTGTGTGGGCCTTTATGCCCAGTGGGGCAGTGGCAAGTCCTTCCTGTTGAAGAAACTTGAAGGTATGGTAATAAAAAGTGACCTTGTTGGATGGTCATGGGGTTTGAGTGAGTATTAATTAAGGAATGCATTTTCCTGTGTTTTAGATGAGATGAAGACGTTTGCTGGACAGCAGGTGGAGCCGTTGTTTGAGTTTTCCTGGCTGCTGGTGCTGTTGACTCTGCTGCTCTGTGGATCTGTGGCTCTAGTTCTGGGCTTCGCTGTCGACACAAATCTAGCCATTGCTGTGGCACTCAGCCTTCTCACCCTACTCTACATCTTCTTTGGTGAGATATCCCTGCACGAATTAGTAAAATGATTAATGAGTGTTCAATGAACATTATTTTTTTTGCCCAAAACTAGCATTTGCATGTACTTCTTTAACCAGTGAAGTACTGGTTCACCTAAATCTGACACGACACCACAGGAATAAATGCACAAAAAACATGGTGTTTGTCTTGCCATGCATGAAAATATTTAAATCCCAAAATTACTCATCTTACTGAGCTTAAAAGGAATCCATCTAAAAAACTAAAAATAATCCATAAAAGATTGTTTTATAAAAATAAAATCAGCATTTTTAACTGGGTTCTTGGTTCTATTTGATAAATACTTTGTAGTAATTTCTGAAGATTTTGAGCTAATCTCATCAATATTTTAAAGCTTTGTAAGATTCAGGGAGGTCCACTTAGATGCATTACCATTTTGGTAGAAAATGGCATTTTATCTTGGAATTTATTACCATCTGTAGAACAAGAGGTTGCTCTTTCGAAGTGCTTGTTGACTGCTCCCTGATTGCCCAAAAAGTGTCTCTCTTTTTCAAAACTGACTGTGTTCACAAATGTAGAGAAACGGTAACAAATATCCAAACTTCGTCAAATCAGAGCTCAATAGTAGACAGGACATCAGTTGAGTATGTTCACACCCTGCGCTGAGTGTCTGCTTATCTCTTTTTCTGAAATGAAAGTGTAAGCTTAAAAAGAATCTATCTAAGTAAATGTTTAAAAAGTAAACGTAATACATTAAAGATTTTAGAAACATAAAGTCAGCATTTTGAACTGGGTTCTTGGTTGTATTTGATAAATACATAACGGTATTGAATTTTGGGTCTCTAGATTTGATCATATTTAAGATTTTGAGATGTTTTTATTTATTTACACTATGTTCATCTCGCTTTTTAAAGCTTCAAATTTTTCACCTAAATGGCAAAAACATGGAAGAAATTTGTATTTTATATTGGAATTTATTACGGAAAAACATTGTGTAAAATAGAAAAAGAATAAAATGGAATATGGAATATCTTTGGAAGTTATTTAAACAAAACAATCTTCATTGTACTTCTTTAAATACGCCTTTGAGTGCCTTTCTGTATCAAAATCACTGTAAAACAGTCTTCTCCAGCCACTTTTAACTTTCAGAGAGCACATCTGAATGGGGATTGATGATGGAAAAAGTCCGATATATCCGACAGACACAGGTTGCAGTGTGAAGATGCTGAAACATAGACTAATATTGTTCTGAAACCTTCAGTCCAGCAGAGTGCAGCATTGTACTTCACAATTTCTCATACGCTTTAGTTTTTCCATAACGTTCTCACAAACTCGGTTAAATCCTGTGATTTATTTGTGTTGTGTGTCTAGTGTTGGTGTACTTTGGGGGCAGAAAAGCAGGAGAGGGTTGGAGTTGGGCATGGGTCTTGAGCACAAGACTTGCGCGCCACCTCGGCTACCTGGAGTTGCTTCTCAAACTAATGTTCGTCAACCCCCCTGAGCTCCCAGAACAGACCACCAAAGCCCTACCAGTCAGGTAGCAGCAAACATATACTATATGTTGATTTGGTAAGATTATTCAAGATCTCATTTGCTTTGGCGCCATGTTTTGTAGGCAGAATAAATAGAGCATTCGAGTACCTGCACATTCTGTTCAAACACTTCAATGTGTGAAGCTTTTTTTGTTCTCCATCTGTCCAGGTTTCTGTTCACAGACTATAACCGTCTGTCGAGTGTGGGAGGGGAGACATCCATGGCTGAAATGATCGCCACGCTGTCCGACGCCTGTGAGAGGGAGTTTGGTTTCTTGGCCACTAGACTCTTTAGGGTCTTCAAGAATGATGAAACTCAAGGTGTGACTTAGGGATGTGTAGAAACAATACTGTTTATTGACTTTTTTTTATTATTATAGATTATTTAGCATTTATTAGATTCAATCATAACATAGACAAGGACTAAATTGTAGCATTTGTATTGCTTTTGTACTGTAATATTCATTAATGAAGCAAATGTAAAATATTTTTCAGCCTTTTTAACAAAATATTTGCAATTAGTTTTTTTATTATTTATTATAAATATATAATATAAATTATAAATATATAAAGGATTTATAGTTGTATAAAATTCATTAACAATATGTTTTTATAGATTGATTTAATGATCTTAAAAACAGATATTGCAAGACTACAATATATTTATTTGGATCATAAATCTTACTTCAATTTGATAGTCATCAAAAAGTAAATACATTTAAAACAAATTGGATGTATTATTCCTTTATTCAATTTCTTTACCCTCTTCTTCTTTTCGGGGTCACGAGGTTCTGCTGGTGCCCATCTCCAGCATACTTCAGGCGAAAGGAGGGGATACACCCTGGACAGATCACCAGTCCATTACAGGGCAGCTCTCACATTCAATCATAAGAGGAATCAAGAGAATCATTTAACCTGCCACATCGTTTTGTGTACATCGTCGGCGAGCCTCGAAATGACGATCTTCGTGCTACCCATTGAGCAACAATGTCACCGTTTTATGTAGCATTTCTAATTTAATATGCATTTTCAGACTAGACTGTCAAGTTTTAAGCTCTTTCCTCTAAAAACCAGTGCACTCTTACTCCACATGACCCTGTTTCTGTGTTATTTGTTTGTATTACAGGAAAGAAGTGGAAGAAGACATGTTGTGTCCCCTCTTTCGTGCTGTTCGTGCTGACATCAGGCTGCCTGATCACTGGTGTGGCACTTCTGGCCATCTTTCAGGTGGAGGCCGAGAACCTGACTGTGAATGCAGTGCTTATCAGCATGGCCAGTGTGGTGACTCTGGCGCTGCTGCTGAACATGCGCACCTGGTGGCAGGTGGCTGACTCTCTGCTGCACTCTCAGAGGAGGAGGCTCCTCAATGCTGCCAACAGAATGCACAAGCTCAAGAGTGAGGGCTTCATGAAGGTGAGCCCATCAGCAGCATTTGTTCCCGTTTACAGTTACTACTGTTGCATTGATGTTCGGTCTGTATTTACCAACACTGTGCTCAACTAGACTGGATTGTGCTTTTATTTACAGTATTGTCTTAAATATTGCTTTTATATGACTGATGCAGCCTTTCCTTTGGATTAGAATCAGAGCTACTGGGAGATATCATCCAGAAGCTGAAATGTATTTGCTTCTTAGTGTGTTTGTGATTGTAGTCCCTTCTTTAACTTCTTTACCTTGTTTTATGTAATATGTTATCATTTACTCACATTTTCAATGAGAAAGGTAATAAAATGAGCTCTCTCCATCACTTAGAGTAAAAAAGGTCACTTAATACAAACATTGACACTGCCCCCTAGTGGATGAATGTCACAAATGCTCTTATACATTAAACTAGACCCTAGCCGTTTTAGCTTAATGGTCTCAAAATGTTTTAAATGACAGTTTTTCTAATGTTTAACGACTAAAAGGTTATCTTTCGGTCATCCAAAGCTAATATTTTAAACGACGAGAATAGACTCAGTGCTTTCGTGTGATAGCTGACACCAAAAAGTGCTTGATCTCACATAAAAAAGGAACAATAAAGACTGCATTAACGTTTCAGAAGTCAAACGTGTTTTGGTTATGTGAGAGAAAATGTAACAATTTCATTTTATTATTATTTAATATGGCCCGCTTTTTGTAATGTTTAGATAATTTTAGATTTAAATGAAACAATTAATATGAACTGGGGTCTGAAATTTGAGGCGACTTCCAGTAGTCAATTCATTTAGTCAGTTGCTTCGAATTTATAGAATAAAAAAATTATGTTTTTTTATTTTTCATTAAATACTGATCTGAATCTTTTTTTTTTTATTCCAGGTATTGAAATGTGAAGTGGAGCTCATGGCTAAAATGGCTAAAACCATTGACGGCTTCACTCAAAATCAGACGCGACTGGCTGTCATCATTGATGGTCTGGATTCCTGTGAACAGGACAAAGTGTTACAGATGCTCGACACGGTGCGTGTGTTTACCCAATCATGCTTGGGTCTGGGCTAATGCATTAAGCCTAGGGTGTAATCCTCATTGAACATCTCCCACAGAACCGAATAACTATACAAATTTCATTTACTCCCAGAATCACATTTGCTTGTGTGTTCATCCAATGCCAAGAAACTGTTGGTGGAACAAGCCATTCAACTCCCCTTTCAAATATAAAAGACTCATTCTGTCTGCACACTGCTCCCAATTAAAAGGGTAAACAAGGAGCCTCATGGCCATTTGTTGGAAGAAGAGGCTCTTTCACCTCTCGAGATATCGTGGATGTGCAGCAGTGCTCAAAGTTCAGTTCCATAAGTTCAGAATTCCTCTCTCCAGCTGGACTAATGGAATTTCCTCCTCCTAAATGTCATTATTTGGGCATAGTCCTCTTGTGTTGGCAGCCTGTTTGCCCACTAATGAAATTTGTCATTCGCCAGAATTCTTTAAAAGTTCCTGTGTGGCACAAATATCCACATATTTTTAACAGTTTTGTCTGTTTCGTTGGAATTTCCAAATAAAAAGACAGCTATGAATTGAGGAAGAACAACATTTTATTCAAATTGTTCATGTACTATAAATAATTGCACTCTCAGCATATATGTAATAAAATGTCTAAATATTGTGTATGTATATGTCGGCTAAGTGATGGTTGGGATGCAGTGAACAACAAGATGCTGAAAGGAAAATGGGGTTAGCCGCGGCAAGAGTCTTCAAAACTATTCTTCTATACAGAGCTTCTATACCAATGGTTGCTGATTTTTTTTTTTTTTTTTGTAAAAACTCTACAAATAGTCAAATAAAAAAAGTGGAAGCTAATGTTAACCCATTAAGCTTTGTCATAAGCTGAACCATTTTTCCACTGCGTCCAGGTTCGAGTGCTGTTCTCTAAAGGTCCATTCATCTCCATCTTTGCCAGTGATCCTCATATCATCATCAAGGCCATAAACCAGAATCTCAACAGTGTGCTGCGTGACTCCAACATCAACGGCCACGATTACATGCGAAACATCATCCACCTGCCCGTGTTCCTCAATAGCCGCGGCCTCAGCACCACCAAGAGACTCTGCATTTCCACTACAGCCAATGCTGACCAACTGACCTCTGATGGTTTGTACAGAGACACCAATCTTGTACTATTTCTAATCTAATGGTATAGGGATAATAACGAATTACGATTACTTGACTAAAACGAATAATTAAGATTACAATTCAGAGTGCTGAGATAAAGAATATGTTCAATGTAATATGACAAACGGGCAGTTGTTAGGGGTGCCACCCTAGGTTCAAATCCCACCCACAGGGATTGACAACGTGAACTGGATTGGTGATGTGGGTCGATGATGTACTATAGCATTCTTATTGGTGGTCAAGGTTTTGTCATCAGGTTGAATCTGATGACATCAATGTGATGACAAGCAGATGGGCAATTTGTTGAAAGGACTCTTTATTTTGTACTTTTTACACAAGATATCACTCTCATGGCAGTCTTGAATGTGCTAATGTTCAGTTCAGAACATATTTAGCCTGCATCTATAAAAAGGGCAGATGTGTTCATTTGGGGACTTGCTTTGTGTTGAGTGATAATGGCAGATTTTATAAGACACATCATTATGATGATGCATGTCTGTCAATCAATAGTGGGGGGTTGGTTAACCATACTAGTATATTGCATTGTGGTTGGTCTTAAAACAGCTCTGATTTTGGATTTTGTGCATTTTTTAAAAAATTCATTGTTCTGTTTATCCCAGTTTCTGTGGGTTTGTACCATTCATACATACATTTAGGTTGAAACACCATCTAAAAGTTGATCTTGCATAAAATTTCCACTCTAAAACAAATAAATTGTTACGTTGGCTTGTCAAACATATAATTCATCTTTTGCTCCAGACAAAAAAAATAACTGCACCCTCCAACGTTTGCAAAAACATCCAAAGTTGCCTGGCTTTGGTGCTCTGTCTTTTCAGACTGGTTCATCTAAAGGAATTTTGGGAAATCGCTGAGAATGCTGGGAAATTTTCCATAGAATTAACATGGGGTCAAACCCAAACTCCACACTTGTGGAGGTTTCCAGTTTGTGCAAGAACATACTAACCACTGTTCAAACGTATTTGAACCCCAGGCTGCTTTAGAAGGGGTTAAATATTCACCATTATGGCCATTGAAAATAAATGAGCATGGACAAATAAAATATCTTTGTCATGAAACAGTGAAATTATGTTAATCAAAATATCAAATCACTGTCTGCTCTCTAGCAACCACACTTTACCCAAGCAACCAAATTTTTTTAACTTCGCTTTGGTAAATGATAAAGACATGGGTGTTGGTTTATGTAACTTAACAAAAGGGATCATTATATTACGCCACTTACAGTTTACCTAAACAACCAATCTGGAGATCATAGAACAAAATCATAGAGATATGTGGTTTGGTATAAATCACATACATTTGGCATGGGGAACTTTGTATGTTGACATCTCCATAGCAACCAAAAATTGTACCTTAGCAACTAAAATCCTTTACAAGCAAACATTAAAGTGTGCGTACAACCTTCATCTTGTTTGAATAGCTGTTTAACGGCATTGAACAAAATATTTGGTCTTCAACTGCAAAACATACACACCTAAAATTATTGTCATGGAGAGCTTTTTCAAAATGTACAAGGCACTGTATAAATAATACAATTTCTGCAGTTTGTTGATGAGATTGTGTCAACATGTTTAATTTAGACTAACAGAAATGCTTTTCTTTTCTGAAATCTTCTCTGTCTTCCCCTTTCCATCTATAGCATGGCAAGAGGACATAGACAGGAAGTTGTCTCAGAACAGTCTGGGTGAGCTGGGCAGGCAAGGCAGTAAAACAACACTAAACCGCCGGGTAAGACCACGTCATCAAGCCACTTCCCATTAACACCATTGAGGTGGGTGGTTAAACGGCGGGCACATTGTTGCTATTAAATGAGCGATATCTCATTACTAACTCAATTACACATTCTGAAGGATTTGGTGATTCACAATTAGCAAGAAGAGTTAGCACTTATGGGTTTGTTAGTGCGTGTATGTTTTGGAGGAGGGGTATTGTCTGAGCTCCTGGATGCCATCTAGGAACGTCTGTAATTGATTTAATGTCTGTTTACACTTCCTACTGAGATGCCATTGCCTAATGACAGGGTGCAACAGCAGTGGGTCTCAGTGACAAAGTGCTGGCATGGTGGCACCAAGGCAGGAGGCTAAGTGGCTCCTCTACTCACCCTGCCAGAGTTGTTTGTTTGCTTGCCTGATTTATCTGCATCCTTTACCCCCCCACCCTTTATTTCAGGGGCACGCTCCTCTTGATGTACCACATCATTTTCTTCACCGTTTCCCTGGTTTGTCTATGGTTTTCTGTAGAGCTTGAGAAAGACTTCAGTCGCTGAAGGCAAAAGTAGTGGGTCAGCTCTTTTGTCTCGTGTCTTTGTTGTGCTTAATTAGATCAGGCAGAATATTAAGCTGAGGTCAAATTGAGGTTCTGTGGGGCATTTTGCTTCACACATTTGAACGCATTGTGGTTCAACTTTTTTGCAAAGAAGATGAAGAAAAAAAACATACAATTGGTTATTTAAAAATATTGTGTAATGTATTTTTATATGTATGTAGTCTTGTAAAATCAACCTTTTTTTGCCTTACACAAAAATTCTAAATGTCTATTAAAAAAAAACTTAACATGAGGTCAACTTTTGTAAAACTGTAACCCTTCTAAATTCCAATTAAAAATTAAATGAACTTTCAAATTCACCATTGTTGTGAGGGTTACCAGTCTGTGCAAAGGCATACCAATCACTGTGCAAATGTATTTGAACCCCAGGCTCAAGAAGGGGTTAAATATTTACCATTGACTTGTAATGGAAATTAAGATCGAAAATCAGAAAACCATCCCAGGTAAACCTGGGTTTCATTATGTTAATCATAGTCAAAACTTTTTGTATTATTATGACATCACTGACAGCTCCTTAGCAACCAACTATTTACCATGGCAACATAACATGGCACTCTGTCCCATCTTTGGTGAATGATAGAGACATGTGCGTTGGTTTAAAGAATATTTAGTAACAAAGGCAACATTTAAATTATACCACTTATACCTCCATAGCAACCACGCTCTTTACCCTGGCAACGAATTTTGGATATCTCTATCTCAGCTTTGAAAGTTCATAGAGATATGAGGGTTGGTTTGTTTTACTCAAATTTATATTGAAGAGCATTGTATTATGTCACTGACCCCTCCTTAGCAACCAAGACTGTTTACCACAACAACCAACGTGGCATATCTCAGCTTCGGAAATGTATTGAGCAATGGTGGTTGGTTTGTCGCTTATTTTGACGTTAGCTTTAAGCAGGACTTATACAAGCTAAGTTTGATTTCAAACTTCTATTGCAATGTTGTGTATACAATGAACTTGTATACACAGTGAAAATTAATTTGGTTAATTTAAAATTAATTAATATTAATTTAAGTTAAATCAATGTCATGGAACTGCATAAATTCTGCTCTGGGTTAAATCGAACCCCATCAGAGTTAATTTAGTCAGTGTTAAAACACAATGATGTGTCAATTCACCTTCTATAGTATTCCGTTTAATAAGGTTTATATTGGTCCACACCTCCGAAACCAGTAGTGTTGATTTAACACTGTGACGGAATGACTTGATTTAATATAGTTTGTCATTTTTTATTGAAACACTGCAATTATAATGTTCTAATGCATTTGTGCTTTTATAGTTTTTAATTGAGCTTCTTATCTTTTGAGATGTGTCTGTGATGATTTGTTGAAATGGTCATCCAATAGTATGCTGATACTGAGGAAAATGGCAATGTTGAAAATTGATTGTTACCGTGCGATTTTGAAGTTTGCTTCAAATAGGATAACAAGCATTAACTTATTACGTTAAGCACATTGTAAGAACATGGGAGTCTTGGCACATCTTTCCTAATGAATTCATTTATTTGTAAAAGGTTCTTCTTAATCATCCAGGATAAAAAAGGGCCACCTTATTGATGACCATGTGTTCCAAGTAGAAGTCAGGTCACAAGTTGAGCATTAAAAACATCAAAGTGGGCTTAAAGTCCTAAGCATCCAGTGCTCGTGACCTGCTCTGCATTGTGACTGTACTGCAGCAGCACATTCTTTCAGAGATGAGCAGACCTCTGCATGACAACATGGACAAGATGTCTATCAGTCATGCACAACAAATCGCCCAAACGCAATACTGAATCAGCATACGGACACCGGATTCTATTTGTCAACTTGGATTTTGGTTGAAAAAAATTATAGATAGAAAAAAATCTATTCTAAAATGAAGCTCAACTTAGATTCAGGAGAAGGCATATATACATTTTGTCTTTTTGTTTTTTTTTAAATTTGGAATCAACGTTGACAGAATGCTTGCTTGCAATTTTTTTGTAAGTGGAATAAATAAGCTGTTTGTTGGTGTGTAGGACACATATCGTAGAAGACAAATGCAGCGCACAGTCACACGTCAGATGTCCTTTGATCTGACCAAGCTGCTGGTGACCGAGGATTGGTTCAGTGACATCAGCCCTCAGACCATGAGGAGGCTTCTCAACATTGTGTCAGTCACAGGTCAGATACGATCACAAAATTAAACAAGCTGTTAATTATGGCGTGTTAAAATCACTAGAAGTTCAAACACTTTCTGACAGGTCGCCTTCTACGAGCCAATCAGATCATCTTTAACTGGGACCGTCTGGCATCCTGGATTAACCTGACAGAGGAGTGGCCTTACCGTACTTCCTGGATCATCCTCTTTCTGGAGGAAACTGATGGTGTGTCAGACCATGCCACACTCAAAGCCATCTATGAAAGGTCAGCCAACACATTCCCACAGTGCACAGTAAACTCAACAATTACTTAAAGCGTCAAAACATCCTATAACGCTTTTTTTTTTTTTTTTGGATATTACCATGTGTAGATTCATCTCTGTAAGCTGGAGACTGTAACTTGAATCATATTCATTTAATTTAAAAAAATAAAAGGGTAAATTGAAGTTATTGGCAATTCTTGCTAGCCATAGAGGTCACTAGACAATGCAGCGTCACATAGTCTGTTAATATTCATGACAAGCCATCCAATCACTGAGTTTCGTGAATGTTACGCATGATGCATTCCAGTACCAGTTATGCTTTTCTATTATATAATTGTTGTATAAAGGTACAAAAGATGGGAGCCGACATGTACATATAGCTTCAGATGGTGGATCCTATGTGTTGCTACCAGGCATGACTCGCAAATGTGATTTTTGTAAATGTGGCAATTATAAAAGAACTGTTTCCATACCAACATGGCTGTGTGCAAAGCCAAGAAATTGATTCACATCCGGTAAATACAGTTGAGCTTAATAAGTATATGTAATAGCGCAATAATTTAATCAACAGTTGTAAACAGAATAAAGTTATTTGTGACATTACGCCTTATTTCGGGACCACAATATCTGCAGCATTGTGCTTCCACTGTTCGCAATGATCACCAGAGAGAAATCTGGGCAGTCCTTTATTTCTACACTGTTTTATGAAGCACTAACACGCTGTCTTTGAATTACAGATGGGAGAAAATGAACAGCGGTTAGTACATGTCTATTTTTCATGCAAAACTGCCCAACCCCCCTTGTCTCTGGGCTTTTCAAAATTGAGGTGTTGCACCTTGCAATATTTCACACACACACACACACACACGCACACACACCCACGCACACACGCACACACACGCACACACACACACATGTAACAATTGTTGAAAAGTCTAATTGAGGTACTAAAAGTGGGTGTGGCTAAATGGCTCCATAGCACCACCTAACACATTTCAGGTTATGGTGCACTAACAGTCTGTCATAGGCTAATTTAATTTTGCACAAATGTGTTGGGTAGAGCCCGTTGATTGATGCTTACAGCTTAAAGGATTTTAGGCCTCAATTTGACACTTAAAAAATATTTTTAGAAATATTGTGTTCTCTGTTGGATGCCATTGCTTTAGTCAATGACATGAACATTTTTTGGTGAGCTTCTGGCCTGGTCTGTTGGTATTTGAAACACTGACTCGACAGCTTTAGCCAACGTTAATGTAATGCCTTACTGTGTTCTTACTGTAAAGGCATCTTAGGTACAAGGTGAAAATGTAATTGGAGGATGCTATTGTCATAAATATCCTGACATGGTTCTATCTGCTCGATCTCAGATTCCTTCAAAGCCTTTAGCAGATCACAGCAACTAAAACATTTTACTGGAAATGATTCTGATGGAACATTTTAATGTTTAAATGACTGAAAAAACATTGTAGTGCATTTATTGTTTCTGCATATTTCATTACATTATAATTGAATTCTTAATACACTTCTTTGAAACTAAAATTGGAGCTTATTAATTGTTTTATTTGTACTAAATATACTTTTGCTAAACTTTTTGTGTTGAAATAGATTGAATGTTACGAATTAATGAATGCAACGGTTTAGAGTTGTAGGTTTCAATGTAGTTGTGTGTGTCACCTGCAGGTGGCAGTCAGATTCATCTTTATTCCCAAGCACAATTATCATAGGGTGCCCATTGGTTTTGATAGACCACGAATGGTTTCCAGCTTTTATATGTGAAGGTTATAACAAAAAGAGCAGTGTCTGCTCTGCGACTGACAATCAGAAAACCTTTCTTTAAAAACAAAAAAATACAAAACGTAATCGCGGTTACATCTGCTGCATCCACTCTAAAGGCTTTGAGGGATGTATGTGGGGTTATGTGGACGCGGAGGCCGTTAGGACTGCTGATGCTCGGTGTTTGGCCTTTAAAGGTTGCTCTGTCACATTACACTAACATGCTGTGACTCCTGGGGCTGTAGAAGTGTCAGAGCATCTCAGCATCAGCATCTGTTCTCTCTGTCCGTCACTTTTTTCCTTTCCCTTCCCCCACGATGCCCTTTAGTGCCTCGTCTCACCAGTTTTTCTGCTCTTTCATAGCCTAAAATGCTCTTGGTTTTCTAGTGTCCACACAAGCACTGCACCTCTTTGAATCTTTCACTGTGGATGGGAAAAGAAAGGCCTCTCGTGTTGTTCGTTATCTGCCACAGATGTTGCTCAGATAAGAAACTGTCAAATCTACGAGTGCTTTCTTTTTCCTTCTGTTGCTCTCTGGAGGTCACATGGCCTCACGTATCTTTGCTTTTTATAGAGATGAGGGTGACTCACAACGGCCAGCGTAGATGTAGACTCTGTATCCGCTCTGTATCTTTTTGTATCTGTTACTAATCTGGGTTGCATTTGGATGCATTTGCCCCAAGAATAGTTTAGGCCCATGATTCCTCTTTTTGGATTGATGCTACGAAATATGAAATATGAGAACATTTCCGACACTTTTAAAAAAGAAAATATTAATTTACTAGATGGCTAAAATTTGCATAAAAACTCTGATGTGGTCTTGTAAAAGTGGCGTTCAAAACTTTTTTTTTTTAAACGCGCCCTTTGAAAAAACTGATCTTTTAAACCCGTTGCTAGATTAAACAATCAGGTTGCTATGGAGAGATCAATGATGTCATTAAAAGGTTTCCTTCTCACTATGAAAATTCCCATGTCCCTCACATTTTCTGAAGCTGTGATATAGATCTGCTGATTTGGTTGCTAGGCTAAAAGGTTAAATTGCTATGGTGGAGACAGTGACATTATATAATATTCCCTGTGTCAATACTAGTAAAATAAACAAACCCCCAATGTCTCTGTTATTTTACAAAGCTAAGATGTCATATTGGTTGCTATGGAAAGCAGTATGGTTGCTATGGAAGAGTCAGTGCAAATGTACTTTCCCATGTCACTGTGAGTGAAATAAACCAATCTCTATGTCTCGATCGTTTAGCAAAGCTCAGATAGCTTTCAGAAACGTTGTAGCTAGGGTAAACAGATTGGTTGCTAGGGAGAGATTGGTTCCTTTCTAGTACCGTACAGAGTGATTAATATGCTATTGCACAGACTAATGACCCACACAAATTTTTGTTTGAAGTGTCTATGAAGTTCTCAGTTTAAGTTACAGTTTTCCCAAGATAAATGAGTAAACAATGACTACATTCCTAAAGGAGGCAATTCTCTAACAAATGGGAACTATTGTGTTGTTCTGTCTTTTCCTCCATAGCTCTCTAGATCAAGGTACGTTCACTTGATCACCAAATGACACTTTTGGCTTTGGACTGCCACTAAGCCTGAACTTAGTCTTTTATCTGTGATGTCTACATTGTGACTTTCCATTTGATATTAAAAGGCCCAATAGTATAAAATTCGTTCCCGTTCTTCCCGAAACTCCATAATATGGCATTTACTACTAAATTCAACAAGCATCTCTCTGTCATAAAGAATGCCAGTGCATATCTATAGGTTTGTTAGATTACACATCACATGACTAAGATTTTAACAAGGAAGATGTGGGATGTGAGCTGCTATTTATTAATTAAAAACTAAACATCTTCTGGTTTTATAAATTAGAGCTTTTGAAATA
Source organism: Danionella cerebrum (assembly GCA_007224835.1). Taxonomy (NCBI): domain Eukaryota; kingdom Metazoa; phylum Chordata; class Actinopteri; order Cypriniformes; family Danionidae; genus Danionella; species Danionella cerebrum. The sequence continues at coordinate 620,347 of SRMA01027307.1, read as the reverse complement.
ACGCAAAGACTGAATTTCTTGAGATTTACAAGTATTATGCAAATATTATAAGTATTGACTTAAAAAGCATACTTTCTACGGGCATGCTGCAAAAACGCATCTGCATAAATGGGGTTATTCTATTAAAATGTATCAATTAAATGTGCAGAAACTAATTTAGAAAATCTACAAATGTTTTTTGGGAACCCTCGTGGAAAATGTTGTGAATAATTTATTCATCTTGTTGGATGTTGTTGTCAACATTCATTTTGAGATTGTGCTCCTTGTCTTTGGACCACATTGATACGGCAAACTGTTTGGCCAGGATGTGGTCAGCAGTGATGAAAGAGCCAATCAGGAAGCTGATCACGCCTGCGTGAGTGAGCAGTGAGAGAGCTTCGTAGATCAGCTGTCACTCTTGGCCTTGGCTCTTTTGAGATACTGGGTGAAGGCTGATGGACAGATATTGTTTGCTCAGGAAATGGACATGCTGAGAGTATGAGACTGTGTGGGTTTGTTTCCCAGTTCAGCTTCATTTTTCTACATCATTCTCTCTGGAACAGAACACAAGTTTCTAGAAGAGAGAAGTGGTGAAATCCCCGCTTAGTAACATTGCTCCAGGGTTGGTTTTCACTGTGCTTTTGTGTAGTTTCATGTGTGTTTGTGCCACTTTGGCTTCAGCAGTTACCCCTTCCACACATTTCACAGTAAAATGAAAAGCTTAAACTAATTAGTAAACTTTTCTTATTTTATCAACTTTTTTTATCAGAGCTTTTGTTTATGTGGGTAGTGGTTTTGGCGTAAAATGTGAATGCTCGTCAGCCAATGACTGGTTGATTTCTAGTTAACCACATCACGTCATAGTGTATGATGGGTGTGACAAGGAAGTAGTGTGATCTGGAGAGAACACAGTTCCAGTTTTATCCAAATTTATACGCTTAAGTAATGGTGACTTTTTCCACACTGCAAACAGTCACAGTGGTGTCTTGCAACAAAGAATAGTGTGATTATCACCATAATAATGAGACTTTTTATGATGCAGACATCAAGGCACTACATTTAAATGATTTTTATTTAAATAAGGTTTGATTTCTACTAAAATTACATTATACCAATAGTAATCTTTTTTCTGCATGTTTGTGCTTATTGAAGAAAACCGACAACTTTACAGGTCTGAGAAATGGAAACAACTCGCCATCCCCGCAGTGTTCCGGCCCCTTTAATCTGCACCAGAATGTGAATAATCTGTTAATAGCAGCATATTTTTTATGATTAACAGTGTGACACTAATCCAAACTGGCAGCTTTAACACAGCGATTTCTGTGCCATTACAATACATATTGGTTTAGGGTAATAAATGACCCTCAACACTGTTAATCAAATCTAGTTTGATTCTTATTTTGTGTGGTTTCAGCTCATACGTGCATCCATTCACTGATCTGGCTTCAAAAACCTTTGTATACGTCATGTAACCGTTTCTGTAACTTGAAAGTAATAGCATTCCACATTGAAATAATAATGAAGTGTGTTTTTCATTTGGTCAGTTTAATATTGAGGACAAAACGGCTGTAAATATAGCAGTTTTTCATAAAATGGATCCATAACTTGTTTGGTATGCAGATTATTTCTGATTGTGTGTTTTTTTTTCTTTGTCATTTAGTTTTACTATGGTTTTTAGTAATTAAATACAAGGTGGCAAATAACCTTTTACAGTCAGATAATGGTGAACATGAAACCCTCCTATAAGCTCTTTTCTGAAGTGGTGTGGTGGGTTGAAATGATTGAATGGATGTCCATCTCGGAGAAATGTTGATGTTCATCATAAACACGTTTCTTTAATTCCAATACACACTGACCCAAATTTTTGGTGAGAATATTCATGCGACAATGAACCTTTCCCTGTTCTTAGCAGACTGGAGAATGGTCTTCTGCTGCTGTAGCCCATCCGCCTCAAGGTTCTATCAGCTCAAACCAGTCTGGCCATTCTCTGACCTCTGGCATCACAATGCATTTTCACCCACAGAACTGCCACTCACTGGATATTTTCAATTTTCCGCACCACTTTCTGTAAAAGATGGTTTCCCTAGAGATGGTTGAGCATGAAAATCCCAGTTGCTTAGCAGTTGGCATCGACAAAGTCTCTTAAATCACCTTTCTTCCCCATTCTGATGTTTTGACTGGATCAGATTGTCTTGACCATGTCTACATGCCTAATTGCATCGAGTTGCTTCCACTTGAAGAAATGTAATATGTGCCATGAACTTGTATTACGGTGTATAGAGCAAACACTGCGATATTTTGAAAAACTAAACACTTAATACCCAATATCTCTTAGTTAATGATGAATAGTTAGGCTCTTGTAGGCAGAGTTCCAACTGGAATGTGAGTCAGTGAGGGAAATGTCATGGTGGCTGATGGCCATGCTATGTGGAGGACTTTTGAGCAGAGTCAAGTCCGTCGGGAGTTTATTTATGGCACTTTGCTCCGGTTTTGTGCTTGTTAGGGGTGTGGCCCACCGAGCCAGTTCTGCACTGACATCTGGTGCCCGGCGTGTGCCAGGATGCTTCACAGAACCTGAGTGGTGTGGGTAGCATGCCCAGTTCACCTTCCATGTATCAGCCGGCTCTAGCCTGGGAACATATGTCCCCTCCTCCTCTACCCAGAGAGCGGCCCTTGTTAATTAACCCTCCAGGAGAGTTGGCGTGGTGTGCTCCAAAACAACCAATCGCTTGAGGGATTCAGTGTAAATGTGCAAGAAAAAGGACACACCCCTTCACCTTTTGTCCACACCTCCTGCACCTCTTGGTATCATCTCGGCTTGCCAACTTGGTGTGACTCTCACAGTTGAAAGCAAAAGCACATGGAGGCTCTTTTACTTCTCTATTGCTGTGCTTCCCGTCACAATGCTTGGCTTATTCATTGAAGGAACAAATGGTTCTCAGTGCCTCGATTTAAGGGGATTTTTAGTTAAACTTTCTTAGTGATGAGACTCAAAGTGAATGGGTATGAGGATATTGGAGCTAATTACACAGACTATTCTCTCTAGTTCTGAAATATTAAGATGACATTCTGTTCTTTCGGGATTACTTTATTTGACAATTATTATAATTTCAGTCGCAATTACTCTTGGAGATAAAGTGCCTTATGAAGCATATTTATGTGATTTCCTTCATGTGATTTAAATCATTCTTCTGAAAAGCACTGGCCTTTGATTCTTTTTCTCTTTTGAACCCCATTGCCTTTTAAGTTGAGACTTCTTAGTTCTGTATGAATTAGTATATTTGTCACGTTCCGGCCTTGTCTCTACAATCTCGATGTGTTTTCTACTCTGCCTTTGGAGGGAGGCTATTGTCCACGAAGCAGATACTTCGAGAACTCTTTGGTTGAAGTGGTAAACTTAGTAATTTAAAAAGTGCAGCCATTATTTGCCCAGAGGCCCTATAAATGATTAGGCTGTTGAAAGCCCCATCTCTTTCCCACAGGAAAGAAGCCCAATCTAAGATAGCGAGTGCATTTATTGGGTTCACAAAGTGACCTTTAGATTGAAGAGATGAGCTGAAATTGGGGAAGAGGTTGTGGGCTGCACAGGAGGATGTAAAGCTGGTGATGCTCTAAAGGCTTTTTATTGTTCATTTTATGACAATTTGAGATCGTTTTAATTGCTATGTGTGAAGGTAATTGTAAATTTGATAACACATCCTGGCAGAAGTTTACACATCCTGGCAATTTTTTTAATTTCTTGGCCATTTTTATGAAAATATGAATTTCCGTGTGTTGTACTTGTTTTCGTTCAGCTGAGAAACAAAATGCAGCCGTATGCGAAAGATCTATCGATCACTTGTACTGAAAATGAGCAATTATAAAGAACAACTAAACGTTGATTTGACAAAAGTATGTGAAGTTCATGGTTCACTCTTTAAGATACTTATTGGAGTGAAAAAGAGAGGTTTTGTCGCCCAGTTGCTTTGGTGACATTCCCACACCCTGAAACATGATGCTATACAAAACGTAATGCCATTAGTTGTTTGACAAGTAGGTCATACGCACTCATGGGCGGGTCTTCACCATAGAAGCCTGCAATAAATGCTCCTTGAGACTACTGCTGCTGTGATTGGACATAGATGAAGCAGATAAATGAGTACAATCATTAAAAATATATATCACGGAATCATTGCGTGCTCCATTGAAAATTAATTTGGATTATCGTTAAAGTCGCTTGTTGGTTTAAGCGTCGGTCCAAATTTAACCATGTCTGGGTCCAGATATTGTGTACTCCGGTCCTATATCTTAAATTTATTTTTTATAATAATAATTATAAAACCATATATAAAACTATAGGACCTGGCCCTCGATGTCACCCTCACATTTCTGATCAAGGGTAATTGTGGTAGGGTAAAGGCTGCACTCTTGCTTCTGATTGGCTCAGCCCTTTTGTTGACATTTATCATACTGTTCATGCTAAGGCAGCTAGCAATGTGTTTATAGGTCTACATTTTTCATAAGTAGCATTTAGAACAATAACTGTTTAGCTGTTCAGGTTTCGTGCAAGAACATGCCTCCATGAAAACCATGGACACCAACGGGACATCAACCATTGGACGGAATCAGTTTAGCCATCTAAAAATAATTTCGAACTGCTATTTTGGACAGGTTTTTTTGCAAGAAGAACGAACAACGAAAGTTGGCTCTTTTGATGACATGAGTAGGACATAAAAGACCCGCTTGGTGGCGCTCATCCCACATTTTCGTTGCGACTTCCTACAGCAAACAGGAAAGAAATATTGCGCCACAAATTCTCTTTTTTTCTTTTTTTTTTTGTAAAATAGCCACCAATAGTATAAACTGCTCGACATCCATGATTTTTTTCTAGGATTAGCATGTAGAGGTACTCGTTGGGGGGCTTCTCAAGTACCCTGCATTTATGACATGCATGCCACTAGGCCAAACAGGGCAACACAGCTCCGATCAATAGTACCATTGTTTGAAATGGCTTTGGTATTCCTGATGTGCCTTTATCTTTTTAATCTGCTAGTGGCTCGAGTTTAATTTCCCATTGCTCCCCTACGCTCAACTGAGAGACAAATGATTACTCTTTCTTCTTTTGCAGCCTTCACTCAAAGCAAAGCAGAGAAGTCAAAAATAATTGCAAAACAAATCACTTGATGTCTAAGCCAGCTTTTTCTCCCGCCAGTTTTAACTGTGTTTATAGCTAGAGGAAGAACTGCATCATTCTCAGAAGATTTTCAGTTGCTTTGTCTACCGTTTATTTATTAGGTGCAATTGATATTTACTTACACATAAAATTGACATAGATTTCTCAAATCACCTAAATTTGTTGTTGTATTTCTTTTAAAATGAATGCACTTTCACATAGCGTGTGTATCCACCGAACCGGTCGTTTGTGTCATTTCCTGTTCCCTTGCTGTTTTACATAAAGCAGATTTATCCGTGTCATGTTTTCCCATGGCCTGATCGGGCCATTAGCACATATTCCCCTCCATGCCTGAAGACATGTCTATTGCTTCTAGTCCTGTTGGTCGCTGGAGTTACTTCATTACTGTGCTCTGTTTGTGGATGGCTTGACTGTTTTGGTCAGCTGCTGTTTTTGGATGAGCCCTGTGCTGGTATTTGCACTGTCTAACATCATGCCAAATTAAATACAGTACTTTCTCATCAACTGTTCCCTGCACATTGTTGAGCGTATACAGTATACAGTGTGTGTATAGTCCAAAAAGTGACAAATTATTTACAATCACAATTTGAAATTAATTCCCAATTACTTTTATGTACTTCTAGGATTGGATCTTAGTATGAAAAGGTAATATGATTTGTCAAAAGGCTTACATAGACATTATATATCAAAATATTTTTAGAGTAGTTTTGGAATGGTAATATTTAACTAGATGGCTAACATTTCTGCATAAACTGATGTTGGCTTGTAAAATGCAGTTTAAAAATGTGACCCTTTGTGATTTTCTTGAGCCTAGTTATAGATTAATTGGTTGCTAGGTTGAACAATCTGGTTGCTATGGAGGAATCATTCATTAAAAATTACCCTAGTCAGTATAAGTGATCTATACCAAGTTCCACGTTGTTAGTATTTTCTGAAGCTAAGATATTGGTTTCTAGGAAAAAAAAGTTTAGTTGCTATGGAGACACCAGTGGCGTAATGTTTTCTGTCTCAAGATGAGTAAAATAAACCACCCCTCATGTCCATTTTTTCCCTTCGCTGAGATAGAGATAGCTCGAGTTAGATTTAGTGAGGTAATTTAAAGTTCCACATGACAATATGAGTAAAATAGACCTACCCCCATGTCTCTATGGTTTTCTTAAACTAAGATAAAGATATGCTAATTTGATTGCTGTGGAAAACATCTTGGTTGCCATGGAGGAGTTAGATACATGATGCAAAGATCTCCATGTAACTGCGAGTGAAATAAACAAAGTTGAGATAGATTTCCCAAATTTTGTTTGCTAGGGTAAACAGTTTGGTTGCTAAGGAGCTGTCAGTGATGTCATAAAAAATGTTAAGTTCTTACTATGATTAATATAAACAAACCCCATTTCATGTTGGTTTTGTTCGACCTTGACCTCAGGTTTATGGTTCAGGTTAAGTGCATTTTTAGCGTTGTTGTCAAGGTGTGTTTACAAAACCAGGTCTTTTTTTAATTAGGTTTAAATCTTTTTAATCAAGCTTTTTGTGTGTAAAGTGAATGCTACAAAGGCGGTCAGCGTTACATTGTAGTGTGTGCTTTTACATGTAAAAAATGATTTGATTTACATGTGAAATACTCTTTGTTATATTTTTCTGCTGTTTTCTTCAAAGCCAAGGCAGTGAAAAGTGTCTGCGTGTATGTCTTGTGACAGAGGAAGTTGCCTCTCAGAGGGACTCTTGTGACTGGCTCCTGTTTGTCTGTGATCATGCTCGCACACACAAATAAACAAGCCCAGCTGGATTTCGGAAGAGACACAATCTGCCCAGTTCTGCTTAATCCAGTGCGTGGGAAATGAACCAAACCTTTCTCAGCACATGTCTCTCCCGTTCAACCCTTCTTAAAGCGATATATCAGTGCGTGTGGGTGTAAGTAAGCATGTGTTTGTGCTTCTTATGTTTGTCTCATCCTTGATCTCCACCCTAATGGAGACCTCCACCTAATGTCCATCATGCGGAAGGTCAGCCGACTGCTACCAAAGCATCCTTCTCTGACCCGCTGACACACAGGCCTGCTGTAGCACAGTGTGGGCCTTTGTCCAGCGACTTCAACATCTGCTCTCACACCCCGACACTTGCTCGCCTTCACACACAGACACTCGTCAACTCAAAGTTTGAGTCATCTGGGGACAAGTGCTATTTTTACAGTCATCAGAGGATCTGCTGAGACCAAAGCCGAACTAGTTGCTCTGAAATGGTCTCTTTAATTTGTTTGCAACATGAAAAGAAGGTCGAAATGATCGGTCAATCAACCAGACAAATTTTTAAGATGCTTAAGTCGCTTGAATTGTCTGTTATTTTTATGAATAGTAGATTTAAGTGTCATGCTTTTTTTGTACAGTGTACTTGGTGCTTAAAAATGTCATAAATGGTCATCATGAGTGGCAATATATTGCCTTTCTACTTCCACTGTCCCACCTGTGACCATAGCAACTGATTTGGGACATAGACTGTGTTAAACCGCTAATCAATAGCCATGTTTCCATCCTCAAATTGCAAGGGGAGCCCTGGTTGAGTTTAATTTTACAGATTTAACGAACATTTACTTACCCAAACTATTTGCAAAGATAGAAACCTTGTGTGCTTCAAATAGGTCCAATAACAGAACCAGTTTGTTTGATGTGTGATTCCACTTATATTAAAACATCTATTGTGTTGATTAAAACCCTTTTATCAGATCAAATTATAGCAGATCAAAAATAGTAATAAAACACAAATATTTAAATTTGTGTTTTTTGTTTGCAATAGCGTTGCAGGTGCAAATTGATTTGGGTTGTGTTTTTTTTTATTCGCTGTAATGTTCTGCACTAATGGGCCACCGATTCTCAAGGCACAGCACATATTACAAATCAAGAAAATTACGGAAGTGGAATTTTTGGAGGTATTTTCAACATAAATGACAGAAATTCCCATTGAAAATAAATGCGACAGTCCATCACAACATTTATTTTTAACATGAATGATATAATATCTTGGCAGTAGTTCCAGGTTGGTATCTATGCCATGGTTGTTTACCTGTACTATATATTATATCACAACACATAGATATTGAAACATGGAAACTCAATTCTGTCATATTATCAATTTACTTTCACCGTCCAAAAATGTCCATGATCATTCATTCTATTCATGCGAGTGGAGAGCCAAAAACTCACTAGCGCCCCCCCACTTCCGTAATTTATTTTTTCCCATCCATGTGATGGGATCATTGGCCCATTAGTGCACACACAACTTTGCGAGCCAAACGCTGATGCAAATCAAAAACGGCTACTGCAAATCAAAAACACAAAGTAAAATTTTTAGTGTTTTATTCATGATTTTGGTTCGCAGATTTGAAATGACCGTTTTTGATTTGCATTAATGTTGTGCTCACAAAGTTGTTTTGCATTGTGTTGTGCACTAATGGGCCACCGTATGATTCTCTCAGGATTTCCAAAACCATCCCGACCACTAAAGACGTGGAGCCTCTGCTGGAGATTGATGGTGATATTCGTAGTTTTGAGGTGTTTCTATCATCCCACACCCCGGTTCTCACTGCTCGTGATGTGGAAATGTTCTTGCCATGTACGGTCAACCTGGATCCCAAACTGAGGGAAATCATCGCAGGTAAGAACACACACAAACTAGAGTAGAATCATTTCAATTCAAGGAAACTACGTTAGTTATGGCTTTTTTTGTTGTTGTTAAATGCATTACTCAATGTATAAGACAAGACACTTTTATTTATATGGTTCTTTATATAGTAGAAATAGATTCAATGCAGATACACAGAAAGTGATTTGAATTGTTTTTTAGAGTGTTTAGACCTTATTAATGGGCTAATCTTGGTTAAATCTTAGTAAAATAACCAATAAATAGCAATAGTAAGGGAAAACTCTTCTCCGGATTTATTGAAATAACAAATTTAATTCACATAACAAGATAACCAAGTTCTTCAAGGATGAGATCCTCCATAGGTTCTGAGCAGAATCCTACATGAAGCTTGTAGAAGGTAGCTTTAGCAAGTAGCCAGTGGTCACAAACAGTAGTATCTGGGGATAGAAAGTGGTAGACACGATGCGAGGTAAGGGGTAGCAAAGAGTCCCAGAAGTGTTCTGTCAGGGTATCAGCAATTATTAAAGAAGACTGGAGTTGGTGGGAGAGACAGATACAGCTGATTATTACCAAAAACTGTGGGAGAGCAGTAAAGTCCAATGAAATGGTTCGGCTTGTCTTCACTTAAAGCAGTCAAATTTGTAATTTACTGTACACAACGTGTTTTAAACGTGTGGGGAAAAAACAATAAACAAAGATTGTTTTCGGAAATATAAATAGGGATTGTTCAATGTTCTTTATTTACAAAATGCAAAGACCATGAACAAAAGAAAAACCGAATCAAACCAATATTTGCTATCATTACACCTTCAAATGATTCTTGAAGGTGTCGTTCTATACCACATAGATGCTATTGATCATCAATGTTATGATTATGTTGAAACCCAGTAATGAACTGTAACATATACAGCTGTGTAGGAGACTTTAAACTGAGATTCAGAAAAACAAAGTAAGTTTTTCGTCTTGGCAAGATTGAGCAACTAGACAAAAGGTAGTATTAATGTATTCACAAGGTCTCTCCAAGCCAAACATTTCAAAGCAAACCGGGGTTTCAAGCTTTTTTAAAGAAGCACAAAGAAGTTAAGAAGACTTACAGAAACCAGTGGGGTCACTCATCTATTGTCTGGAAAACTGTATTACGCTGGGACTGGAGCACGGTGGAGGTTCCTTGAATATTTGGGGTTGAATTTCTGCAAATGGAGTTGACAATTCTGACAGAATTAAGGGTGTTCAGCCATATAAAGGATCTGCCTTTTCCAGCATGCACATTCATCAGAGAGGCATACGAATGGTCCAAACGTGATTCTGCAGCAAGACAACAATCTGGGATAACAAGCCAACATCCACAAAGGATCTGCGGTTGGTGTTCCAAGATGTTTGGAGCAACCTACCAGCCAAGTTCCTTCAAAAACTGCTAGTGTAGTTATTGTGTAGAGAAAGAGTGTTAATAAATGATTTAAGCTTCCATTTTCGAAAGCACACCTACCAAAAACGTTACAAACCTGAACCCTAAAAGCAGTTTTAAAAAAATGTAGCATGGTGATGCAAAGCTATTTTCTATAGATATAATCACAGAATCATGTTTAATACACAGGCTACTCTTATCAATAACAAGTGTGAGAGGTGGTATTGTGTCATCACATGATAATGCTCAGCTGGCCTGGGTTGTGAGACTGCAGACGCTGCTTAGTGCAATGTGACAATGAACTGCAATAAAGCGTTCTTTGTGCAGCAGAGAGATGAGTAAAGTCTCCATTGTGTTCTCTTCAGGAAATGAAACATCACAGCCGCTTGTTTTCTGAGTCACCCTGACCGTCTTTTTTGGTCTGCCTGGGTGACTCAGAAATACTATTTCCAACAGACTCTCATGTATGTTTCAGTTGTAGAGACATTGACCACACGTTAAATGCTAATTTCTCCACATTTGTTTCTCCGGTGTTCAAAGTACTACATATAATCTGTAAAAATAAAATACTGACCAAAGTCTAGATGTGACATTCTTTATCTCATCCTTCTCCTTCAGATGTACGAGATGCCAGAGAGCAGATGAACAATGGAGGGGTCAGCTATCCGACATTGCCTCTACAAGATGCTGCATTGCGACCACACTCAGGGTTTGGCCAGCAGTCTTTGGCCAGCTCCCCCGCGGGCTCTTTCCCAGGCTCCTTCCCTCCCATCACTCAACCTCACAGCAGCTACTTCAGTGGGCTTACGGGGCCCCAGCACCCCTTCTATAACCGGGTGAGACGTCACTCACAGACACTGCGGAATGTTTTAACAAATATTGTGTAATGAAGAGGTTCCACATAACTAGGAATTCACAGAACAAAGAAAATAAGAACAAGTAAGCAATGGGATCTGAAACTAACTAAAGCTACAAAAAGATATTAAAGCTGCAAGCAGCGATCAAAGGGAACAATCACCTCATGATTGCCAGTTTGTTGCAATATGCACATTAACTAATCCTTAGTTAAATACTGTATTCAAGTGAGAATTGTAAAATTTACTGAACAATAGAGACAAAAAAGTTAAAACTACATCTCAAAGTGTCAAGACACCCAGGCGGCGCTAATGAGTCTAAATATTTATAGGTCTAACTACTTTTTTGGTGTTGTTTTGGCTAAGATTCTTCCCACATATTTCAAAATTGGTAAAAAAAAAAAAGTCCCTGCACCATTGTGTTTGCTCATTAAAGCATTGTGTGCCCATTAAAGACCATATTAAATAATGTGCAGGTTTCAAAAATGTTATTAGTTTTGACATTTTGTGTTTTAAACGAACATTACAAGAGTTATGACACATAACTAGCAAGAGATAGCTCTTGAAAATACAAGACCTGTCATTTGGACACGTGTTCACCTGTTAAAGGAGCTCTCAACACTTCGTTTTTTTTTTTAAAACATAAACACTCTTCATTCTCAATTTTTTGATTTTTGCTGTAAATAAATGTCTAGATGTACTGCTCTTTTACGTTTTGTAGAATTTCCGGATTGTTTTAGAATTATTAGGTAATGTAAGGAAAAAAATCTTAGTTAGAAAAGAAGCAGGGGTTCTTAAAAATAATATCAAGCATTGCCACGAAAACTGTTTTAAAGATAATTTATTGCATCGGATTAAAATAGTTAAAAAAACACTCAAAAAGGACCTATAGAGCTTTTTTTCCCCTAAAATAGCTGACTTCTTGTCTATTTTGGAAAATGGCTCCAATAGACTTTTTTTATATGTCTTGCTCTATTACATAACTGTTCCATGCATTGTGGCCACTATGTGGCGCTGTGACCAACACGGTTGGCTGCTGCATAAATTAATTTAGATCAAGATGAAAAAAAATATTTATAACGATTACAATTGTCATTAAACATTAAGAGAATAGCTCTGATTCTTTTATTTGATCTATTGATTCTTTAATTTGATTCATTGATTCTTTTATTTGATTCATTGACCCTCATTTTACCCTCATTCGGTGTTTTTTGTCTGTCCTCTCCACCTCTGTAGCCTTACTTTCCTCATCATGTTTATCACATGCCCCGACATTACCCTGGCAACCCCCATCAGGCCCCCTCTCGTCTTGCTTCTAAACTCCATAAGGACCTCAGTGTGGGACTAGTAAGTACAGAACGTAACCCTTCAGTTTGATCCGCATACCACAGGAAGACTCGTGTTTTGCTCTGGGCTCGAAAATGTCACAATAACCTCTTTATGGGTCAGGATCCTCAGTTGATTTCTTTCTCATTTCTGACTTGGTTTCAAGCCCCTCGTGATAAACAGCCTTTGGCTTCATGGCTTTCATCGAATTAAACTAACAGAGCACTTTGATCTTCACTCACTCTGTGTAAATACCTTGTAATGCTATTATCTCTTTAGACACCCTATTGTATGTTTTATAGAATTCCAGGATATTTCTCTTGCTGATTCCAAGTTTAATAGTTCCAAACAAACGTATTCTTATGTACTCTTATCTTTCTAAAAATCTGCCAATACTTCCGACTGGCGAAATCAATATACAATCATACCCTTCTGCTCCTGTGTTTTCTTTTTATTGCAAAAATGCCTCAGTCTCAGACAAAGGGTGTTTTAAGAAGATAATTACATTTGTATACTAGAATTTAAATGTCTTGTTTTAAAAATGTACTTTCAATGAAAAAAAAACATGATTCATGCCAATAACATCATCCTTTTTTTCTTGTCCATACTAAATGTCCTACTAAAGGTGTGTGTTCTGTACGGTCTCTTATCCTCTTGTTCTTCCTCTTCCATCCTCCTCATTCTCCTTTCATCAGGATGTAATCTGCGAAGAGTCCGGTGAGGGTCTTCCCTCTCCTACTCCCCCCTCGATGGTAAATGAAATTGTTCAATGAGTAAATTGACCTGCATATCACAGCAAATGAATTTAAAACTCATTCACTTTTACAAGCTCAATTCGATTGATGATTTTATTCATAGATAATATTTGAGAATATACACCAGCTTGGCTATGAATGATTGCTGAATATATTCTGTTTTTGTTATGATAGAATTAAATGTAACTACTATGTAAATTAAACTAATGAAATTAACTTAAAAATTTAAATGTTCAATTTGCATGTTTTTTGACATTGATTTTCCATCTGCACCAAGATAATATGAACTATTTAAAATTTTTGCAGCAGAAAATGAATCTTTGATATGTTGGAATGGAGTATAGTTTTAAGTGATACAAATATGTTATTGATATGATACATTTATATAGAAATGCCCCTGGTCTTCACTTAAACTAATTTCTGCATTTTGCTAATTCTGATTTCTAAAAAAAATAGGATGTATACTGGTAAATAGTGTAATGTCTCTTTTTCAACAACGTGTTTGAATAGTGTCCAGCTGCAGCCACATCATGTGACCAACACCTCTGCAGAATACCAGCCTCAGAACGGTGTCACATCTGTTTAAATGCTAAACACAACCGACACATGCTGTTGCAGTCAGATTCAGTTTGTAAATGCTTTATAACATTAGTATCGTTTAAATAATTCCTTTAAATGCTAAAGATCACAGAGAGTTGACTTGCATAACAGTTTTTAAATGCTTTTTAACATATTTACATGCTAAATAACAACTTTTTGATACTAAACGCCACTTAGAATATACATATTTCATTTTTAAAGGTGTTTAAACATATTTACCTGCTATATAATGACTTTTAGATGTTAAGCTGTTTAGAATTGACTTAACGGGAAGTCAAATTATATGTTTAATAATTACTTTAGAATGGTAATAGCCACCTAGAGTTGACTTGAAAGGCATTCTGCTTTAGTTTTTAAACTGTTGTTAACAGTTTTACATGTTTTAAACCCAATTATGTGTTAGCTATGCGAGATCATCTTGTTTACTGTTTAGGAGACACCTCTTTAAAGAATCAATCAATTAAATTTTAAAATCTAGACCAAAATCTAGGCAAGACCAAAGAGCTGTTCAAGGAAGCCAGACACAAGACTATTGACATACAAAGCAGGAGTGGTCTATAAGATCATTGCTGAGGAGCTTGGCCAGGAGCTTTTACAAATTATTGTTTTGTACACTTCGCCAAGAGCTAAACCAGTCCAACCATCTTCATGTTGTCATTTCTCTGCTTATATTTTTCCTATTTTTCTGCTGTTGACTCTTCCAATCATTTCATCCACTCCTGTTATATTATGTTTTTGTATTGTACACGATGTGAGCGGCTGCTGCTATCAGAGAGTGGCTGGATTCAGCTGAAGAAGGCCTTCTCTTATCAGCAAAGAACCTCATCTGTTCCCTCCCCAAGACCCCTCACACTAATTACACTCTTATCATCTGCTCGAAGCACTTTGCTCACCAGGGTGGAGACCATTAGAAATAAAACAACTATTTCTCTGCATGTTGTTAGAAGAAATCCTGTGTTTCTGCTTTTCTCGTTCTTTGTGTTTTGTCAATTCATCCAAAAAGCCCATCTGAAGTGCTCAGTTTGATTGGCTTGATCAAATCATTACTGTGAAATCTGTGCAGGTTGGATGCTGTGAAACAGCATCTGTTGTTAATAATGTAATTACATGTTTGTTTGTTTGTTTGTTTGAATCATGTGACCTAATCCCTGCTTTCCCTCTCCTCCTCTCTCCTCTCGTCAGTCCCAGATTAAACCCCAGCCCTTCGGAATGAAGCAGGTACAATGAACGAAACCCTAGCTTTTGTTTCTCTTTGTTGCTGTCAGATGTCCTGCTCATTTTGGCTCGCTTTACTTTAAAGCAAAATGAACAGCCAGTTCTGTCCCTGTCAGATGCCCATGG
Organism: Danionella cerebrum; assembly: GCA_007224835.1. Lineage (NCBI taxonomy): Eukaryota > Metazoa > Chordata > Actinopteri > Cypriniformes > Danionidae > Danionella > Danionella cerebrum. The sequence goes on along the minus strand of SRMA01027307.1, from coordinate 605,281 downwards.
CCAAAAGTATGTGATCAAATGAGAATCACAAGCTGCGACGCTAAAAAAACCACTAATTGTTTTCGATACGAAATTATTGGTCAATTATTAATTCCACAGTGAATAATGTATTTGAAATTTGGGATGCTAAACTATACTATTGCGACAGCAGGATTGTGAATGGCACCTCATTTTGTCACGACGTCTAAAGTTATCAAATTCTTACTCTCAATTAATATTTAACGGAAAAATAAAGCTAATCTTTGTTGTGAGTTTTAACCTTTAATTCCTAAGATCTTACATGATGCCACTCAATTAAAAAAAAAACGTATTTTACCCCAAAAAATTTAAAAAAATGATTGTGGCCTAGATTTTTTTGGTCAAGTTAAAAATTAGTAATAACATTGATGTTGTTAGTGTTTGTGTAGCACCGGATATTCTTTTTTTTTTCTCCCTCTTTTATTGTTTGTTGCTGTTTTTGCTCCATTGACTTCAATTATAATGACCGTTTATGCTTGAAAACCCATGACACCAAATATTCATGCATTCTTGATTGTTGGTGGTCATCCCTGTTGGGAAGTGGTAAAATTAGAGATTTTTACTGTTGATCACCATTTATAATCATTAATCCTTGAGATTAGTTTATTAGTTAGTTATAGTTTATTAGTTTAGGTAACTAAAAGGTTTAGTTTCTGATTAAAATTAAATACAGTACAAAAACATGTTTTAATTGAGTGGTTTTAATTAGCTTTGAGGTAGATAAAGAGATGTATGCAACAAAATGGAAAAAAATGTTTTTAACAGCAGTTTTCAGCCACAAACAGAATGAAAGGGTTATGAATTTGCCCAAAGTGCATTTTTAGAGCATTTTTCCAAAACAAAAATAGTATTTGTTACCAAAAATCATTCAATTTGCTGAAACTGAGGAAAAGGTTGTGACCAAATTTAGGCTGAAAACATCCCCAACAACACTATTGGATGTGAACGGACTGTATGAAGAGTAAAAATTAAGTGAGGAGTTTGGTTAAAAATGCAATAAACCCGATTTGTAACTGCAAAAAAATCTAGGATTTGAATTCTTCATGTTTGTATGACTTTGAGGTGCTTTATGAAAGTTTGGAACAGAAAATGTTGATTTTTCTGCTAAAGAAAACTCATTTTTACTCAAATTCATCAAAATGGAGCTATGGTGTTTTGGAAATAAAACTCTATGATTGAGGACGAATAGTGCTTCATATTAAAGGAGCAAATTAACAAGGATTAAATTCATTTAATGCTTTATTAGGCACTGCTGAGAAATTAGTATCTAGTACAGTCAGCATAACCTGACTTTCTAACCATCAATCAGAAAATATCGCTTGAGTTTGATACATTTCTATGCCACTATTTCAGGAACTGCTTTTTCTTAGACCATTGACATGTTTAGCTTTAGTTGTTCATAATTTAGAATCAAGCTCTAGGGTAAAACCTCTTGTTTGTGCAATACTACGTGTAGATGTACCAATGCCATTCTCACAGTTTCCTTTCTAATGGTCACTTGCATGACTTCAACAAAGACTTGATGTAGCATGATTTGCATCTGTGCTCTCTTTGACCATGCTTTGTGTCTAGGTGTCTGGTGCTGTGGGTTCTGGAGGAGTTCGTGTTGTCCTCAGTTCTCTAAGCATTGATGGAGTTTGTGATAAACTCAGACAGATCCAGGGTCTGGACTCCAGTATGCTGGAACACTACATCGCCACGGTCAGAAAGGTATGTCCTTTAAAGGAACATTTAGCATAGTTTAGCATAGATCATTGAAGCTGATTAGACAAGGAGCATTTCATTTGATCAAGTTTCATAGATTTCCTATTCAACATTTGACCATACATCGTGAACATCAAATGAATGCAACACTAGTGTTTAAAGAAAAAGTTGACATTGGAAAAAAAAACTTGGGCATATCTCCTCAGAGTGGTTTCTTAATGAGGCCTTTCTTTCCAATGGAGAACATCTGAGGATGCAGTGACTTTTCTGATGTCTCCATTAGTCAAGCTGCCAGCTGTGCTTGCATACACAAACTCATTTACTGTGAACTTTGCCTCAAACTTAAAATGCCAAATGAATCCAAAGCTTTGCCTCATCTTAAACCTAGGCCAACGTCAACGGTCGAGTTCTGTCTCACTGCAACCTGGATGAGCTCAAGAAGGAAATGAACATGAACTTTGGAGACTGGCATCTCTTCAGAACCATGGTAAACCATCACCACCTTCACATCAGATCTTTCTGTGGGTAGATTGCACATTCCAGCTCTCAGATGCACGGAAGGCAGGATGGGGTTGAAGTAAGCAACACATGTAACTGTGTTGATCAGATTTCCATTTGCGCTTACACAAACGAATGCTGTGTTGCCAGTAAGCGAGGCAGCCATCTGGTTCAAGATGGCTGCTTTCTGGATGAAGGAGACTTATTGTCAGTGGGAGCTCGGTGTCCACTTGAAGATCTGAATAGCTTGATGTTAACAAGAATCTAACATTCTTTATTTCATTAAGCCTCGTTGAAACTGAGCTTGTATAATTTGGGCCATTTGTTTATTTTCCTAATTCAGGAAAATTTATCTTGTTTTAATAGTCATCGGGACACATTGCAAAAACACGGTTTATCAATAATCTTCGACAAACAGTAGTACAATTTCCACCGGCACCCTGTAAGTCAACAGCACCGGAGGCGGTCGTTGTTAACCTGGGCCTCGACTGATCCAGTATGGAAATCGATTTGGTGACTCGCATATTTGGTTTTTGGCATATTTTACACTGGATGCCCTTCCTGACGGATAAACCCTCTCTATTTATCCGGGCTTGGGACCGGCACAGAAGTCACTGGTTTATCAATAATCTACATGACAATAATCCAGAAGAATATACTATAGAAGATAATGAGTTACACTTTTATACAGTGAGGTGAATAATTATGAGTATTTTGCAAGTTCTCCTACTTCAAAATCACTGAGGGGTCTAGAATTATCTGCATAGGTGCATTTCCACTGTGAGAGACATAATAATAAAGTCCAGAAATCACATTGTATGATTTTTTAACAATAATTTTTTTTTATAAATTACTGTCAAATAAGTATGCATTAAGCATATGCATATCGGCAAGATTTTGCTTTTAAGTAGTCCAGCAACACTCTGCTCATGATTCTAATTTAGTGGACCCTGTTTAGGGTCATTAGTTGTCAAAAAGATCCCTGTACACCCCACAATCAGTCAAAAGTCTAAGTAGTAACATTGGCAAAAACCAAAGAGTGGTCAAAAGACACAAGAGACAAAATTGTAAACTTTCACAAAGTTGGAATGGGCTACGGGGCAACTGGCAAGAAGCACTGTGAAAAAAGAACACTTGTTGGAGCAGAAATTGATTACTAACAATGTCTCTTGGACTGGTGCCACATTGAAGATCTCTCCTTGTGGGTTATCAATGATGCATCAAGTACACATTAAAACCATTATAGAAAACTCTGGAAGCAATTTTTAAGACTTTTTTTTAAGCCTGGGGTTTCCTTAAACACACATGAACAAAGCAAAGTTGTGAATACCATTTGACAGTCACCGCTCATGACCAATACCATTTCTACGGTGAAGAATGGTGTTTTTAGCAATAAGGAATGGCAGACTAGTCAGAATTGATTGAAAGTTCAGAGACAGGTCATCTCTCAGCAGGGCAATCACCCTAAGCACACAAGATAGCCATAGCCAAGACTGAAAACATATTAAGAATTTCTGTAATCTGAAAATGGCTGTGCACCATTGATGACTTGGCTGATCCAACCCAAAGGACAAGGGAAACTGTGTGACACCTTCTTCAAAAACACACGAGGCTGTTTTTTGCAGCCAAAAGTGCATCAGTGAACTATTGAGCATTATGTTGTCATGTTTTGGAAATTTAGATGAGATGAGTATTTCTTCCATTTTTAATTAGGACTTTAAATTAGGCAAATGTGGAAAAACTGCAGCACTGCGATTGCTTTCCAGATACACTGTATGACCTCAATGTTTCATTTAATAATAGCTTTTTGTCAAACCAATGCACAAAATGAACAATATTGTTCAAATAATGAATTCTCTACTCTTAATTTTGAATGGACCGAGACAGAGCTGTGTTTGTGCTGTAGGTTCTAGAGCAGCGTCATGCAGAGGACCAGCTGCTTCATGATGAATCTAGAGCATGCAGTGAACAGGGCAGCAGCTCACTGATACAACCCTCTGAAGCACCTCAAGATCTGCCCATCCGCCCTGAAAGCTTTGCATACAGTCTGAACCTCAGTTTTGAGGAGCTCAGCGCTGTGGGCCTGGAGGAGTCTGCCAGACATCACAATGCTCACTGGCTGGTGCGTATGCACTCGTTTACACATTCACATTCTGTTTGTGCTGTTTTTGCATCTTACTCTGTGAAGTGAAGCTTCTGCTTTTCAGTCGTCTCCGCTCAGCATGAAAATAGCATGTGGTTTACTGGGTGACAAACTAAATGTTTAGGTGACCTGAATGGGCAGAGGAAGTGAAGAGCTGACCACATATACACACCCGCTAGCTCCTTATCGCACACACACATAGCTATTTCTGTTAGCACTCGGCGAGGTGTTGCAACGAGCTACAGCTCATCTTGAATTTTTCCAGCATCTTGCAAGCTGGTGGTGAACAGAATTTGGGTTTGTCCAGTTGCATCATGTTCTTTCCTCTCACCACTTTCTTTCTAGAACAAATGGTGTATTTGAACAGAACAATCCCAAAAATGCAAATCTAGCTGAGGTGCTATGCATAACACATAATTTCTTTTAAGAAGTTAATTTTCTGACAAATTGATGCGAAATGTAAGTGCACAATTTAGTTTGCCTTGTGTCTAGCGCAGGGGTCTCAAACTCGACTAACCTAGGGACAGCAAGAGGCAGAATCTGGGTGATTCTGGCGGCATCTTTGTTTTAATATCTGATCTCTATTTAAAAATTTGCTAAAATTGCGATTTAAGACCTCATAAGAAATCATTAAACGGTGTTTTAAAACTTTAAAATTTCCTGTGTTTCTCTCTGCATTTTGACTTCTGGCTCCTCCAATGGATGGATTAGTCTTAGCGGGTTACGTCTTTTAGTCTATGGTTGGCACGAATGTCCACGTGTCCCCAATAGAAACGAGGCAGCCTGCAAGGTGTGGTAGAAAACACGCAATGGGAACGCTGCTGTAACTTTCACTCATTCGTTTCCCGCCCTGAGAGACATGTAATGTACCATGATTGGTCGTTTCTTTCAGCTCCACACACAACACTGTAAAGTTCTATTCATGTCAAGCTCGCGGGCTGCACTTTTCGTTCCAGGGGGGTCCAAGTTTGAGACCCCTAGTCTAGCGTCTATTTGGATGCTAATGTTTATCAAACTCTACAGCGGTATCTTTTTATGCTGCTCCAAGTCCTCAGGCCTGTTTTGCCAAGCCACATGTTTCAATTTTTGCCTTGTTTTGTGTTTTCGAACATTCCTAAAACCTTGATTTTGGTGTCACATACAGTTGAGTTCATAAGTTTACACACCCTGGCAAATGTTTCGTTTTCTTGGCCATTTTTCATAAAATAAGAATGATAACAATCACTTTTATCCCACTCCTAGTTAGTGATTGGGTGAAGCCATTTATTGTCAAACATATGTGTTCACTCTTTAGAAATTATAATGATTTTGACCCTGATCAAAAGTTTACAGCTCTTGATATTATGTATTCATCCTTTAACATCAATGACAGCCTGGAGCCTTTTTCTATCATCCCTTGCCATTTTTCTGGCAGTTGTAGCAGATTTTTCAGAATTCCATTACAATACATACCACTCTTTTCTACTCAACAATAAGGTCTCAGTCTTTTCCTAAAAAGTGGTGCAGAGTGATGCGTCTTGAATGACAAAAACAAGTCTACTCAGTACCTACACTGGAAATCGGTGGAAAGAGAGGTGAACCGCCAAGTGAATGACCAAGTCATGCCCTTTTCTGGTGGAAAAACGGTGATAAAAACCATATGACACCCTATAGTCACATCCAGACCAAGCAACTTTCACTTGACAAGACAAACCGTTTTATGATATTCTCATAAATCCTTCAAAAATTGCGATACATTATTGAACATTATTTGTGTTTACATTTTCCACATGATCTTCTCTTTCAGCCAAGCAGTCAAAGAGCAGCTAGTTTATCAAGCCTGAACTCTCAGGAATCATCCAACGATATCTGCAAACTGACCGACAAACAGCAGGCAGAGTACCGCGACGCTTACCAAGAGTACATCACTCACATGTCCCAGCTGGAGGTGCCCGCTGCCATACGAGAGAGCCCTGGGAACTCCCACACCAAGAGCAATGAGGAGAAGAGCAAAGAAGGTGAGCATGAAGGATGCAAGTACTACCCTAAAAAGGGCTCCAAAACAACAGACACCATGTTAGAGTTCTCCTCCACTCCTGATGGTGGTCTGTTAGACCCCATTACAGAGGAAGATGAGAAGTCCGAGCATGGGTCTGCCTCTAAAAACCCACTCAGACGCAAGAGCAAAGGTCAAGGGCCTTCTTACCACAGCATCCCGAATGAGGAAGATGACTCTGGGGATGAGGAAACCGATGCCACCCCTCTTCTGAAAGACCATTCCTGGTCTGCTGAAGAAGATATAAAGAAAGCCTCAGACACCATGCAGGACAAGAAGTCATCCGACTCTGGAGTGAGGTCCAGCAGGAGCTCGTCTGACCACTCTCTGCAGGACGAGGAGAGCGAGGTGAAGGTAAAGAAAGGAGAGCAGGGGCAGCTGATCGAGCTGGTTCTGGAGAGTCCGGTTAAAAAGCGAGTTTTACCACACCGGTTGAGTAACCTGCAAGACGAGGCACGCATGTCCATCTGCTCCGATGCCCCGTCCGACATCAGCACGCCTGAGGAAAGCTGGCCTGCTCATGGCGTGAATAACCTCAACTGCAAACCGGATGAGATGGCGCTTCACAACCAACTGAATAACAGTGCGGGTGTCCCGAAGGAGAGTCTGGAGTCCACTGAGTCCCAAACACTCATCATACACCCTGGGTCTAGCACCGAGACAACACCACTGCCAAACCAGAACCTCAGAGTCCACTCCAAGAGCTCCAGCGGTGCCAACATTGATGCCACAGAAGAACGGGAGAGCATCCTTTGAGCATAACACGTCTTTATAAGATACTAAATGTACCCTCCATTCACCAAGACGTGAAGAGTTCAACCATTTCTTTTTCTTTCTTTTTAAGTGGAATATCTGAACCTAATCAATTTCAGAAAGCATTTCAGAAGTTTTAGGTCTCTCTTCAGTCCACTTCTAAAATTAAGTCTGAGTGGTTTGTTGGTGTTGTCTCATGTTTGATCGAGTTTTAGCTGAAACTGTTTTCTATAGTAATTGATGTTAGTCAATAGGTGCCGTGAGTAGTGCAAAATACAACATAAATACAAGTAAGTTCACAACAAAACCATTCAATGGGATTCCCAATGGAACATGGTTGTGGGGAAAAAATCAGGAGGGACCAAAACATTTTACTCTCGTAAAAATTGCCCTCATATTTAAATCTCTTGTAAAAGGTGTGGTTTCCTTCAAAAACAAGTGTTTTGTTCCCTTGTAGAGGTTTGTTCCATCACAAAACATTTCAATTTCTTGCAAAAACATTGGTTTCCTCGCGTTTTTGAAATGACAATGGTTTTCATAGGGGATATCAGGCGAAAAATCCTGTCCAACCACGAACAATCGATATCAATCGAGAATCTATCCAAGGCCAAGTGTTGTTAGAGGATTTTGCAAGACGATGCAAATATATTTTGTGTTGGAACGCAATCTTTGTGGGAGAATGCAAAGGTTTCATAAAATGGTCTCTCGTTCTTTTCTCTCCCCCAGTCTTTAGGGACAACTGTAACTCCATGACACAATATGTATAAAATAAATAATTGTAATCATCACGATATACCAGTAATCAAACCCAACCAGTTCTCCGGAGGGCAGTAGGCTTTTGCAAACTGGAGATTGTTTACAATCTTTTATGAAGAGACTGTTGATGTTTGTAAAGTACAATGTAAACCATTCCCCAAACGCCAATCACCCCTTTGTCTGAAATCATTTTAATTATGATCTGGCATGATTTCGTTATGTTCTGCCATTCTTAGGTGGTGGACTATTGAACTTTCTTTCTTTGTGATTGAAAAAAGATACATGATAGAAGGCTATTTCGACTGATACATCTGTTCTGGTCTTACTCCTTATCGTCCTCATGTCCCAATCTATCTTAGATTGATTTTCAAGAAGTAAATATAGTATTGTGAACTAATTGGACAAATTTTGATGTGTTGGGTGATGTGAAAGCTTCATTTGTGACTGAACTTCCCGTTTCTTTTCAAGTGAGTTACCTCCAGCTCTTTAGTGTGCGATTAGTGAAGAAGACGGATTTTCTGTAAAGTGTTCCTATTCAGCGTCTTGGAATAAACCTTATTTGAAATACGAGTGATTGGAATTTTTGAACGTGTTGCTAAACTGTTGTGATTTATTTAGAAGTGTTTAGTAGTTTGTGATTAAAAATGTGTTCATTTTAAATGTAAAACCTGGTTTTTATATTAACGGATACTTTAGAAAGAGTTAATCATTTGCTTGCTTTCCAAAAGAATGAAAATTTCCTGTCAGTGACATTTGTACACCAGAGGGTGGCGTACTGCCCCACATTAAAACTCCCAAGTACTGTATCTGCACTGAAGAGAATTTGAGATGCAACCTTTGATTTCAGATTTTGAACATTTACATAAATCAAATATTTGGACATTTCCTTGACACAAATGTTTTGTTTTTGTTTTTCCACACAAATACAGCTTAAATTGGTTTGAAAACGACTTTTTTCTCTTCAAACTTTGCCTTCTTCCCCAAAACAACTGTCTTTTTGCAGCAAGTCATCCTAGTTGTCAGTTTCTCAAGATAATCTGCTGAAGTTTCACCTCATGTTCCAGGAGCATCTCTAATAAGAGCTTTAGCTTCCGTCAACATTCAGACCATTCGTATCACTGCTTATGGAGGTTCAAAGACTGGTCACTTTTTCGTTCAGAACCCTGGATGTCTGTGGGGTGAACTTTGGTCATTTGGGCAATAGAAGGAAAGTACTAAGAAATATCAAAGCGATTCAAAACGACTGTCTGGTGATGTACTTTCGAACATTGTATTTCTTAACCTCGAAAAGTAAGTGGTATTGGGAATAAACCATCGCCGGTTGACTTTTTTGAGTCCATGATTTGTTCCATCCCTCTGTAATGAAGAAACTCACAAATCAACAAGCCAGGATTTGACATTAACTCTGTGCTATTTCATCCGTATCGGAATCTATGAATGAAAAACCCTGAGGAAAGTCTACATTAATGTTTGACTTCAAATGCATCACCACCAAAGAATGCAAAAGATCACCTTCAACCAACATTATTTTAAATACTGAGATCATTTGGTCATCCGTACCCTGGACAGGTGATCAGTACAAACCAGTTGGAGTTTGTCAACAAACAGTGCACATTGATGCTCAAGTAGACGTGTCAAATAAAGCATTTGGTTTATTTTGTATAAAATGGTACGATTTACAATATTACTTTTATAAAAAGTCTCAGCATACAGCATAACACTTTGCAGACACTGGCAGTGCAGCACCTGCAACTATACAAGATAAAACTCTGAGAGTTCACAAGCTTTCATCACATCATTGTCAACGTCCAGTCCTTCATGTGCCAAAAAAAGATCACAAAAAAAAAACAAAAAAAAAACAGACTTAATCTTTGTACAGTAACTAACCACATCTTCTCCTATTAACACGGCTCCCTTCACGGAAAAAAGGTGAGACTTCCTTGTGATCATATACAGGATTCCCTCATTTTCAGGGAACACGGTGCTTCTTCCTCATGAAGGAAGAACCAAACAAGTCTTTTAGAAGATAAATAATCAAACGTCCAAACACATCACATGGATTGTCCTTTGAGAAGAAGAAAAAAAAAAAGTCTCTTGATTCAATTACAGGAAAGAAATAGAAAAAAAACCCTCCAGACTGAGAACAGAAATCAAGAGGAAAAGCCAGTTCCCAGGTCCTGTGTGTTCTTGAGTCTTAAGCAAACACCTGCAAGAGATTGAGAAAGAGGCGCATTTAGAGAATGCAAACAGGGCAGAGATCCGGACAGCCTGGCGCCAGAAAGGAAGCCGCAGTTTGAGCATTTAACCAAACACTCCGAGTCTGAGCCCAAAGCTGCGAGTGCATGGCCTCCAGATGTACAGTACAAGCGCAGCGGCGCAGCTCCTGCCTCCCTCGTGCACAATACTCTCTCTATGCAACTTCCTCATGCAATCAACACAGTCCAGAGTCCAGGCTGCCCTTTCAGCATTAAAAAAATAATAAAATAAGATTGCGTTCAAGAGCTTGTCGCCTACCTGATTAGCGATAGAGCGTCCTGCTGTCCTCTGTGATCAAGTCTGATTGGAACTCGGGCGTCTAGAAGCACATAAAGCAAAGAGCGACTTGTTAGACCTCAGTACATGAGCATGCACCTAGATTGATTTCTCCCATTGTCCCGGGCGTTCACCTGTAATGAGAGGATGCTGATGTCTGTGTTGAGGGTCGTTAGGGGGCTTCTGGATGTCCCTTGCCCCGCTCGCGGGAGATGCAGCGTAGTAATCGCCGAATTGGAGTCCAGTGCGATCTGCAGGTCCAGGATGTAATCGATGACGTGCTGAAGGATTTCCATTTTGCTCACGTTCTTGTTCTGGGGGATACTCGGCACCAGCTCCTTCAGCTTGGAGTAGCAGTCGTTCATGTTGTAGAGCAAGCTGAGCGGATCGTCCACGGGGGTCTTGCTCCGCGAGATTCCCAGGCTGTGCTCCGTCACATTCGCGCTACTTTTCCGGAAAGACCTCACTGGGCTTATTGCCTTCATGTTGACAGCTCGGTTGCGTTGAAAGACTCGCTTTAGCGCTCGAGGTTCTCTCTTTGCAAGGGGCTGTCGAAGCAAACGCAGTGGATTAGAGAGCTGTCATCGCTGTATATATACCCAGCTGGGTGGGTTGTGCGCGCACTGTTGCGGAGCACGCTGATTGGTTGAGAGGGTCACGTCAATCATGTGCTCCGCTGGATGCTATTGGACGCCTTTCGGAGCACTTGAGACCCGCCCGTTTGTTCCGCGTTCTTAACCAGTGAGAGCGCGTGTCGAGGGTGGCGCTGACTGCCTTCAGCTTCCACAGATAATTTCGAAATCAGTGTACCTGTTTCTGATCAACAGAATCAACTATTTAAAGATAAGGTTGTTTCTCGCATTTGTTTGCAGTCATTTATCAAAACAAGCTGTGGGCGATTAATTATAAGGATATTTTTAAGGAAGTCTCACATAAAGAATAGCAAATTTGGCAACACAGGGTTCACGTAATTCAATGCATCTTATGAATAACAAATATAGCTTTCAATTAACTTAAAAATCACTGAGTCAAGTCGTCGCTCGAGCTGTTTTTATTGCAGTAAAACACAGTTATATCAATTTGACTAGTCAGTTGAAAGCAATTTCAGATATCAAATTAATTTTCATATTATGTCCCTTAGGTCTTAATTTCCTGGGATTTCAGGCAATTTTCTTTTCAGCAGTTGTGCATTGTTTCATGCAGATCAGTTAAAAATAGTTTAAATCCAGTGGTTACTAACCTTTGCTAACTTTATTTGAGTGGAACTTAATAGCTTGGTTATTTTTGTTAAAATATAAGAAAACAACTTTCTTAAATACATTATTTATCTTTTTGTTAGCATGTATTCTATGCTGTTTTTATAGATGCTATTTTTTCTGTTTGTACACACTATAATGTGTTAAATGGCCATTAGACACTACCATTCTGAGAGTTTACCATTCCTGTGATGGGGATCGTGTTGATATGCAACAGTGATTTGGCCAATTAACAATCTGAAAGAACCAAATGTTTGCTGCTCCCCACCAACTATTTCATACACCTGATGTCATTATGGCTGTCAGCTCTCTGGCACTTTACAGCCCACCTGCACAATGATTTTAGGTGTTTAAATGCACACAATTTGAATCGAGTTTGTCATATTTTTGCATATTGAAAATTCAATGTGTTTGTGTTTTATATTTGTGCACTGGGTCGTTTCCTTGCTGCATTGCAATTATCACTTTTAATCTTGAATATATAGCTCTTAAGGAGGAAGAAGACTATGGATAATCAGGCATTGAAGGTGCACTTGCAGACTGGAAATATTTCTGTGCTTAGAAATTGATAAAGTTTAGTTAATGTTAGGCTAGAGTGGTGGTTTGAAGTGAACAGAGATGCTAGTTGTGTTTACACGTGCAGCGTAACAATGGAGTCGTGTTGCTTGTGCGTATCCGACTAAACAGATGTTTGTGGAGATGCGTCGGAATGCAGTCGTGTTGATGTGTCGGAATGCACCTCATTATCAGTCCTCAGAAAGGGAGCACTTGCGGTACGAGGCGGTTTTGCGCAATTAACATTGCTAGTTTAAGAAAAGCTTTTCTAGAGAAACTGTTCCGGGCGCGAGACTAAACACGGCGCGCAAAAGCGTCAAGACTCGTCCGCATCTGGGTATTTCCATGTTCTTGCCTCAACTGTATACATTTCGCACGACACCCGGCTGATCCCTGACAGGTGATGAATTGGCACTAAGCAAAGCATAGCAGCGCTGCAGAGGCGCGCCGCGCGCTCTCGCAGACTCTCTGGCGCCAGCCTCGTGACGTCAGCCATTGACAGCGGCCCTGCAGCCCGTCCTCGCGGCGCCGTCCAGGCGGCTGCTATGGAGACGGGGCCGGTTGGTTAGCACCGCTTCTCGGCTGATCAATGGCCCGGGTGCGCAGGGATCGGAGTTCAGCTCGTCACCTCGGCTCTCCTGCGCCCCGAGCCCCGCGCACCTGCATCCATTTGCATTTCTCTGCATACTTTCGTTTCTCCCTGATGCAACAATCTAGATTTTGCTTCCAATCAGGACCGGTGCTTCCAGTAAGTCTAATGTAGATAAACCCCAGTGAACATCTAACAAATATAAAGTTTACAAATATGTAATTTTTTTATAAACCCCATTATCTGTTATTGATTACTATACACAATGTGAAACGGCACAGATTTTTTGGGGGGGTAAAAGTGGCACATTTTTATTTTGTAGCCCTCAGGGTGATCTTTGGGGATCACAGGAGTGCAATTCAGTCACGTTTCTTTCTGATGTCAAAGAGCTAACTGTGATAAAGGCGAGAAAACAATCTAGAGTTGGCAGAAAGTTGACAAGTTCTCCGCGGGATGGAGTCAGGATGTCTGCGCCGCCTCCTCTGCAGTTCCAGTTCAGTGCAGCTGCACAATTCCTCCGGCTCAAGCCCAGTAAGCACCCGCACATCCAAGCCCCGTGTTACGCGCACGATCTCCAAATGAAACGCAGAGAAGGTTGTTTATTCTGAATAAGTGAACGACATATACATTCCAAACTTGCAGCCAATTCAAAGTTTACATACAGCACAGTGAACAAATCTGATTATAATAGCACCTGTTCTAGCATATCAGGAAAACAAAGCATCGATTAGTCTTAAAAGTAGCGCAATTATATTATTAGACGCACAATTGCGCGACGCTTTTTCTACATATGCAGCTACGGACGATTTAAAGGATAAAATGGTATCAAACGATTTGCCTCTTCACGAAAATGCGCCTTTAAGCCAGTTTGGAATATCCGAACGTCTGCAGTAGTTTCGCCGCTGGTTAGACTGCGCTCGGAATCGTCTCGAAGCTCCTGAGCACGCGCCGGTCGCGTGCGGTAGTACTCTCTTGAAAGAGTGGCTCGCGACTCTTGTAGCTGTGTCGAGACCAGGGGCGTGGCGTGGAGCTGCTGTTTGGCTCGAGCCATTGTTCTCTCTCGTCCAAAGATTCTCCGACTCTTGAGAAACTGTCGTGCTCTTCACAGCTCGGGTGTGTTTCTGCTCTGCGTAATGAAGTGCAGCTGTTCACGCGCGACACACAGTTCCCTCAAACAGGAATAATATACAAAATAGAAACATATTTGGGTTAAAAACCTTAGTGTTTTATTTTCTCACGGTTTTTTTCACTAGAAGGTTAAAATGGTACAAAATTCGATTGATATTTTGTCAGTTTGAAAAGAAAAAACGCTTGATTAATTGCACCTGGACAACCATTTTGGTGGCCGTTATTAATAACACACTAAAAATAAAGGTATAACGTGCACAAAATTTGGGTCTGTGGCTGATAATCACAGCAAACCATTTTAATTGCAGTTTATCACCAGTCTTTAATTTTGAACCTTAATGTACCAAATGTACTTTACAAAACTGCAATATATTGGTTGTTGAATAAAATGTAACTCTATATGGAACTGTTGATATGCACCAAGGATTAACTAGTCAGGTTATTTATGCTGAAAAGTGTTTTATGTAGCACCTTAAATGTGTGTGTGCAATTGTGCCCGTTAAAATAAAATACTGAGTTCATAGAAAAGCTCTGTAAACCGCTATAAACACTATACAAACTAACATGTGGCTGTCAATTTGTGCCATTTAAAATGAGTATTCAGCATCGAGTTGGCAAAAACACATGCACCTCTGTTCGGTGGTCCTGTACGTGCTGAAACCCATGATAGCAGAGTAATCAACATAGAGATATGATGGTTGGTTTCTGACACTCTTAGTCACACATGGAACATTATGTTATGCCACTGGCTCCTCCTTTATAGCAACCAGACAGTGTATTGCAACCAATTTGGTAAATCCTTATCTCAACTTGTGAAAATCAGATGTTACTCATAAAGACTATGGCAACGTATTTAATGTTTAAACAGCACTTTTACAAGTCAACATCAAAGTTTTGTAAATCAGTTGCCATCCGTATCAGACATGAATTAATACAAATGTAAGAAAAACTATTTTTGAGTGAAGGTGACAATACACACATTGCAAAGCACTTTAAGGAGTGAAATTAAACATGAGATTTTAATAAATGTACTTATGAATGTTGTGAACGAGCAGATAACAAATATGTGTGAGTCCTTAAAGTGAAAGAGAATTTTAATTATTGAGGAACAGCTTCCAAGGGCCTTGCTTTTCAATGTCACAAGGGAATTGAGAGTATTTGGGAGATCTGAAACTGCCTGTGACAAGCTGATAGCTCATGGACATGCAACTTTCTGGTTTCTGTGGTGGCTTTTGCCACCCCAACTGCTCTGGTTTGATTCACTTTCTCATCCAGATCCTCTGCTTGCAGTTTTTCTCATGGACCACTTCCCTACAGGCTTCTGCTCTCAGTCACTGGACTCTTACTCAATCGCATCTCTTTATATAGCTCGCAGGGAAGAGAGACTCTATGGGGAATTGCTTTCTCTCAATATTAATGCATATTTGGAGAGTTTGTGACAAGTGAAGAGTCTGGGGTTTTGTTAAAAACAATAACTCTCATGGTCAGAGTTCTGTTTCTTCTGACAAAAAGAATCCATTATTAGGTGACCAGAAATGTGTGATTGGTGTTGGTTTTGGACGGTTTGTCAAATAAAGGAGAATAATTTGATGTTTTCTACCATGTTTCTTAATCAAAGCTATTTATTTGTAGTCCTCTTAAATGTTTAATGACATGCCAGTTGCCTCTTCAAAATGATGATTAAGACGGAGATTTAACACCCTGAAGTTGTTTAGGCAACAAGAGCTTGCTATTTAGTTCAACTGTGGACTACTGATCCCCGATTGGAGTAAATAGATAGTAGGAATGAAGAAGTGGTTTCAAACAGACATGTTTTTTTGCTATTTGTTGGCACTTTTGTGCATTTAGCCAATGTTTCTGGTTGCGATGGGTCATAAAACACTGATGGAAAATAAATCAGATGTTTGATGTTCTTAAAGCAATGGTTTATTAACACGGAGCTTGTTCATTCTTCGAAAGCAACTAAACGTATTTATATATATTTTTTTAATTATAAAACTGAGGCTCTGCTCCAACTGAGGTTGGAGTCACATGATCTGATTAAATGGTGTTTTTCTGACTTTGTGGAGTTTTAATGACCACGGCTTAAGCGTCAATGGAGACATCGAAGCCTCTCATGTTTCAAAAAGAACATTATCGATTATATTCTGAGGGTGAGCATGAGACATAAATAGCTACAAATGTGGAAATGTTCATTCTGGGTAAAAGATTGCTGTAAGACTGTTGATCTTGACTATGAGGAGTGCTGTGGTTGGCTGCTGAGGGCTCATGCTGTTCTCTTCTCCCTGCAGTGATGTGGCTCAGTGTACAATGAGAGGCAGTGTTCAAGAAAGACATCAGGGCTGTGGGCCAGTCTCTCAAGTGGGTCTGCAGGGATTACCGTCAATGGGTTTCGCTGTTGTTTTAAAGAGCCCTGGCAAAATCAGCACTTCTCTGGTTTAAAGCGGATTATTTTTAAACTCACGTTAAAATACAGAAGTTTCAGGTTATGATGGCTAAAAATAAAACAATGGTAGAGAAGAATGTGTTACTCAAATGTCCCTACTACTGTAGAAACTTTGATTTTGAACTTTCTTTTTATAGATTAATGTTGTTTTGATTTATAATATTATGAGATATTTGTTATATCAGATTCATTTTTGTTTTAATTTAATATTGTTTTAATGTTTTGCTTTATAGGAAGATGCAAAACTTCAGCATTTATTTTATAAAATACTGATGATGGTCAAATAATTAGAATACTAGTAATTCAATTCAAAAAGTGACACTGGTATAATGCACACATCGATTCCACACAGAACGATATATTTCAAGTATTTTTTTTTAACTATGATGATTATAACTGATTACAAAGGAAGACCCACAATTTAGCATCTCAGAAAATTCGAATATTCTGAAAGGTTCCATATTTAAGATATCTAGTGCCACACTGTAATCATCTTTTTAGCTCAAAACACCAATGGTCTTGAAAGATGGCGCAAAGGTTGTTGCAAAAGAAGCTGGAGTTTTGTGTCCAAACACATATGGTAGAACAATGTTAACTAACAATAGGGATAAACTTGAGAGGATTGTGAAACAAATCCATTGAAAATGTGGAGGGAAATTCACAAAGAGGGTTCGGCAGCTGGTGTCAGCCCTTCAAGAACCCAAAAAAAAAAACAGATGTATGCAAAGCTATCACATTCCTTCTATCAAGGCACTCTTGAACAAGAAGCATCTCAACTCAGCTATGGACAAAGAGGACAGAACTTCTGCAGAGCGCTCATCA
This sequence comes from Danionella cerebrum, assembly GCA_007224835.1. Taxonomy (NCBI): domain Eukaryota; kingdom Metazoa; phylum Chordata; class Actinopteri; order Cypriniformes; family Danionidae; genus Danionella; species Danionella cerebrum. Next base: position 588,046 of record SRMA01027307.1, on the reverse strand, counting down.
GTTTGTTCTCTGATGAAAAGTAAATTTTAATTTTCTTTTGGAAATCAAGATCCCATGTTGGCTGAGATTTCCACAGTCAGTGATCATTTGGGATCCTATGTCAACTGCTGGTGTTGGTCAGTTTACAATTTTAACACAGTGCCGAAGCAATGAGTACCCGGTATCAGGACCATGGCATGGCCTGATCTTATTTGGCCAGCCACCCTAACCCCATAAATAATGTGTGCCAGTCCCAACAAAGCTTATGAGATAAACTGATAAACTAAGAAACAAGCTGGTCATACACCACCATCCACCCTAGAGTGCTTCCTGTTTGATGTTAGAGTCATCTCTATGGCTGATTATTGGTGTATCATTGCAAGCGTTGAGGGGGGGGGGGGGTTGGAATTGGGTTTATGTCTTCCATTATTTAATGTTCCTTTATTGACGGTTTCTGAATTGTATAAAGTATTATATAAAGCCAGTGAATATATGAACATAATGTTATTCATTTCTGCAAGTAAAAATAAAAAAGAAGCATGTGAAACGTAAAATTCAACCAAATTTTAATCACATTTTAATCTAAACGTTTGTCATTGTTTTTCAGAGAAGACACCATGTATGTTAAAAGCCAGCAACGAGGGTGAGTAAAACACCAAATTTGACTTTCCAGATTAATTCAAGTTTAAGAGGAGCAATTCCAAATGAAAGAACTATCCATACAGTCTTCAAAATAGTGCTTTTTGAATTGAAACGGCAAGAATTAGACAGTAATTTGTTCTTAAATCTGATATTGCTGCTTCTAGTTGTCTTTTCACTAGCAAAAAGAACGAGTTACGCTGATTTCACCTTCTTTGTAATGAAGTTTCAAAGCTCTATTCAATTTTCTTGCGTTTTTATGTACATTTCCTTTTAAACCTTTACTTTAGTTGCTTAATGCAGTAAAGAAGACAGCAGCTCTTTCTTTCTCAGAGTTTCACAGAATTACCACAGTCATCTAATCGCTGATTAAATTCAGACTTTAATTCAGAGTGATTTACTAGCAGCATCATTTGAACCCACCCTTGGCATAAATGTGACAAATAACATATGGGGGGAGAAGCGCCTGAGTGCAGGCTAATGTCATGGCGGATTGATTCCTCTGCAGAGCTCCACTCCGGGGAATCGACCGGGCTGTGTGTTAGTGATAGAGGTGCTGTTCTTCATCATTGCATCTACACCTCCCCCACCCTCTATGAATTATTCATGATATGCTAATGACCACCGGAGGAATTTCAAGGGCCTCTTTAATAGCTGCTGAGTGTCCAGTGGTGCCAGTGGATTGCCAGATTAGGAGACAAAGATGAGCTGACAGTGATGCTCTTGGCAGAGTTTGTGGCCTTCATGGGGCCACTGTCCAGGGCGTTTCGCCAGGTTGACCTGTGAATGTGTGTGTGTGTGTGTGTGCGTGTGTGTGTGTGTGTGTGTGTGTGAAAGGGGATCTGAGAAAGGGAAGGAGATGTGACACATGTGTCTTCCCTGCATCTCCATGTCAGGGGACTCTCAGATCCCCAAGCGTATTCAACTCAGGAACTCATATCAGACTTTCAGTTTGATTATTGGGAGTAAAAAAACATTGTTTTTTGACACTTTGTCACCACAAAGAATGATTCCTCGCACAGGCACCAAAACCTTTTCTCACTGATTTTGTTTTATTTCGTACACAAAAATTAACCAGTTTAAAAGTAGGTAAAATTCAAGGTACTTGATGATAACAAAAATTAATTTCAACATATACAATATATAAAGCTACAAAAGACGTCTTTTGGAGCCATAACCCGCATAAAACTATGGGAGAGCAGTACAGTTACAGTTGTGCTCATAAGTTAACACCCTTTTTCTTTTTTCTTACCCATTTTTCTGAAAATTGGTTAGTGATTAAGTGAAGCCATTTATTGTGAAACAACTGTTTAGATATTTAAAATTATAATGACAACAGAAACTTTCCAAATGACCCTAATCAAAAGTTTACACACCCCGATAACATGCACAAAAACTGACACAGAATGGAAGGTGGCTGGTTAAGGTAACCATCCTCCCCTGCGACCTGTTTGCTTGTGTTAAGTTTCAGCTCGAGAACTACAACGTGCAGTTCATGGAAGACCGTCCAAGAATTTACAAGAGTCATGGAGGTTATTTCTAAAAAGAATGGGCTGATTTGCCAATAGAGAAAATAAAGAACCTCAACAACAACTACCTCAAGGGACTCCGGGATGTCTTTGATGTTAAAGAGTGGAATACAAAATTTTAAGAACTTTTGATCAGTGTCATTTGGTTGTTGTTATGATTTAAAAAGACTAAACACAGATGTTTGACACTAATTATGTGTGGAAAAAAAAAGCTTTGGGTGTCATAATTCATATTTTCTGAAAAAAAATAAAATAAATAAATAATAATAAATAAATTACCAGGGTATGCAAACTTATGAGCACAACTATAAGCTGAGATTCATTTCTCTATCTTACCACTTAGCCCTAGCCCTTCCCCACGCCTTCCACTTGCAACCAAGGTCTAAGAGGAAGAGCTGAAAATACACGTCTGTGAATCATGAATTTTAAAAATACATAGCTGATTACACTCCTTGTAAAATGTGTAACAACAGGCAAATTTAACATGTCATATGCGGGTGTGTTGTGTACTATTAAACATTATCATTAAAACATTTAACAGTCTTAAAAAAAACCCCACTTATTTCTATTTTCAATAAACTTTAAGTGGAAATGTTGCGTATTCAGAGCCTACCTAAAATAAATCTTCTAAATTTCACTTGCGCCATAGACCGGAACATTCTACAGTGGGCAAATGTTTTCAGATTGGAAACTCCTGAATGGGAATAGGTCTGACTCTTTCCTGGTGGGTGCATTATAGCTTGGCCCCGTGAGATCATTTTTCAGGGAAGCTCCATGCACCCAGCTTCTCTGTTCATCACATAACGTGTATGGTAGGGTTAGTGGGGCTATAATAATAGCAGGCCAAACATAAAAACCTGTCATTAGCCTTTCACAGATGCCCATAGAGCTCCCACGTCGACTGGGTGGCCGGAAGCACTGAAAAGTCAGACCTGGGAGCAGTGGAGGAAAGAACCAGGGCATAAGAAGCCATGGCTCTCATCTGATCTCAGAACTGCTCCTTCTTGCAAAGTGCCATTATTATGAAAAACGACGTCTGCCTGGGCCCAGCAGTGGGCCGGATCCATATGGAGCTGCCGGCTCCTGCGATGAATAGTGAATGGAGCGGCTGCTGCTGGAATCTGCCTCCCAGCCTTTGTGAGCAGGATGACCAGAGACAAGAGGGAGCTTCTGCAGATGGCCCATGCTATAAATAGGTAGCCAGTCTTTCTCCTTGCTGTCTGTCAGTCTGTCTATCTTTCGCTCTTCATAAACAAATTCTTCATGGTGGCATGTCACATGTTTGGATAACCATCATGACTCTAGGAATTGTTTCATTAATAAATCCCAATTTATCAGGATTTCCTGATGCCTTTATCAGAATGCTATCTGAACCCCAAAACAAGAGATTTCAATCTCAACATTATCTTGACTAGATAAAGGACACTAATTATCACACCAGTCCCTACGTTGGTGAAACCAATGACCAATGAGAAAGGTGCTTTTATTCACATGGCTGATGCTGCTGAAGTTTAGATACCGTTTCAATTGCTGCTGCTGCCACTAGAATGCTTAAGTTGCCAGGGAACAACCTATTTCAATCAATAGGGTTTACAACATCTCTTTTTTTGTTTGTGTCCTGGTTTTTTCTGTTTACATTAATCGCCATCTAATGTCTGGGAGGTATTTCTGCACTTCAAAATCTGTACAAATCAGTACATTGATTTGAAAGTCTCAAAAATGTTCTACCTAAAAAAAGTAATTTGATTTCAATTGTAACACTCCCTGGCCAATTTATTAGGTACCCCTGTTCAACTGCTTCAGCCAATCCCATGGCAGCAACTTCATGCATCCTAGACATGGTCACGACGATTTGCTGCAGTTTAAGTCGACCATCAGAAAGGTGACTTAAGTGACTGAGAACGTGGCATGGTTTTTAGTGCCAGACGGGCTGGGCAGAGTATTTTAGAAAGTGCTGATCTACTAGGACCTTCACATAAAAAGTATCTCTAGGGGTTACAGAGAAGGGTCCGAAAAAAAGAGAAAAGTTCTGTTGGCACTTGTTGCCTTGTTGATGCCAGAGGTCAGAGGAGAATGGCCAGACTGGTTTGAGTTAACAGAAAGGCAGCAGTAATTCAAATTTCGAACCTTGAGGTGGATGGGCTACAGCAGTAGAAGATCCAGAACCATTTTGGCTGCGACTTTCAGATGGTTGGGTCAGAATTTGCAGTCAACAACATAATGGTATGGATACAACCTGCTTTGTAACATTTCAGTATTTTTTAGGCCCATCAGTAACAATTGAGAATTGTATCAAACCCACAACTTATAAGAGTATTGTTGCTGATCATGTCCATCCCTGTATGACCAATCATCTGATGGCTACTTCCAGCAGGATAATACAGTTCACTGTACTCAAATGGCCGCAACAATCACCAGATATCAATACAACAGAGCACCTTTAGGATGTGGTGAATTGGGAGATTTGCATCATAGATTTGAATTCAACAAAACTCCAGCAACTGCCATCATGTCAATATGGACCAAACTCTCTGAGGAATGTTTCCAGTGCTTTTTTGAATCTATGACACAAAGGATTAGGGCAGTTCTGAAGACTAATGGGGTTCCCACCAGGTACTAGTAAAGCGTACCTAATAAAGTGGCCGGTGAGAAAATATGGCAAAAATGAAGTAAATGTATCAAATTTGCCACATCAGAAAAAAGGAAGCTGACACCCACTGATGTATTCACTCCAACTTGTTTTCATGGCCGCTGAAATTGAGTCGTCGTGTTAGTGAACTCTTACATAAACTCTCTGTGTTCTGCTTGTGCAACACTGGAACCTTACACAGACAGCCAATCGCAATAACTATCCACGTTAATCCACATCTTGCCAGTGTTTGTGAGTTGGCTATGAGTGCCAGATTTTGTTGTTTGAGTTATTTTTAAAGAGGCTGCAGTACTTTAGTCTTTTTAAATTATATTTGTTTTGTATGTGTATGTGATAAAATAACAAAAACCATAAACACTGTAAATACCTAAGAAGAAAAGTGTTAACTCTATGTCAAGGTCTTAATATAACTACAGCTGAAGCCCTGCGGTCGTATAGACTGATTTCTTTTAAAGGTGTTTTGTGTGGAAATGACAATGTAGTTGTGTTGTTAGGATAACGTAGCTATATGGAATCACATTTCAATTCACAAAAAATCTTGTGTGCTTGATTATTGTGATGATCGGAAGTCTAACGTCTCACAGATGGACTTTAAAATGATTGCTAAATCCAGCCATGTTGTCCAGATTGAGGGTTCTTTGTCATTAAACTAAGCCTTGGTATTGAAGCCCATCTGGTTATGCGTATGTGTGTGTGTCTGTGTGGATGCGCATATGTGTCTTTAGTCGTGTGTGTTTGCTCACTGTGGTTCTGATTGTATGTAGAGACGTCTATGTCTGGAGCATGATCATTTATAAAACACAGTGCGTGTGTGTAGCATATTCCCATGAAAACCAGGCTCATGGCATTGGGTACTGAGTGTCTTAATCGAACATGTTCAACTGGACGTTGCATTTGTGGTGTGCTGATGAACAGAAGTGGGTAGCACTGTGGCCTTCCAGTTAGAAGGTTGTCGGTTCGAGGCTCGCCGGTGAGTTTGCATGTTCTCCCGGTGCTTGTGTGGGTGTCCCTCGGGGTACTCCGGTTTCTCCCACAATCCCAAAAACATGCGGTTAGGTTAATTGAATAATCTAAATTCCCCTTAGGTGTGAATGTGTGAGGGAATGTTGCCCTGCGATGGACTGGTGACCTGTCCAGGGTGACCCCGAAAGGGAATAAGCGGGTCTTGAAAATGAATGAATGATGAACAGAAGGCAATTATAACTGTACATACCGTCATTTTCGCACAAAGGTGCCAAAACTTCCATTTTTAAAGAGTGTCATTTATTTTAGCCAGAGGGTTTGCTGAGCTTTTAGGTGTAGTTTTGTTTCCAAAATTTCCAAATATTGATTTTGTGATCACTTTTCATACATATGAGTGCTCTATGGAGAGATAAGACAATGAACATGCAGAAATTAACATAATTAAAATAAATTAAAATAAACTCATATTTAAAATTTCAGATGTAATGCTGTTTTTCTCAAACTCTAGGTTGGCCAAAACCCAGTTATTTAAAACCATATGATCTCCTAAAAATCAAAAAAGTTACCACATTAACTAAATTACCACATAACATTCCCCTGTTAACCCTATTTGGGATTCATAAGTGGATGTTTAAGACTAATTGATTATTACCCTATAAATTAGTACTCTACATATTAAGATTTTCCCAATAATTATCAAGTAATTACCTCCGTAGAAAATGGAACTCTGTTATCGTTTAGATTAATTACGTTTACAAGTCGTAGTGGGGTGATTGAGGCACGGGCACAGTAAACAAAACAAAATCCACTTTAATAGAGAATACAATGAATACATTGTAGCTGGGTTCTCGCAGGGTTCCTCCATTCCAGGTGCAGGAGTGCATGCTCCAGAGACAGGAGAAAGATTTGCCAGATACATTGGAAATTGGCTGATAGACTTCACTTGCTTCCCACATACATTTGTACATGTACATTGTAAGTTTTGTTCCTTCTCTTTGCTGCAGACACCCGAATGGGTCTCGTAGACCTCTCATCTATGACCTACATTTGAACAATTAACATTAATTTCATAATAAAAGTCACACATCATTAAAAATCAGGTTGAACAAAAGAAAAGATCAAAGACATTTCCAACCGACCAACCAACCCGCCAACTAACCCACCCACCAGTTCTGGTTCTCTAGAGCTTAAGTGAAAAAGCCTACCCACATGCCATCAGGATGCCTCACATTTTATCAGTATCCCATTCAAAAAGCACATTATAGTTATACACTGAAAGTGGATCACGTTGTATGAAAGGAGAGAAGGTTTGCAATCCTCCTTTTTTGGGACTGGCGACCAAGTGGGAAAAGGGAACAAGTGGGTAAAAGATTATTGAATGAAAGTGGAGTGCAACCGCTAATAAATCAAAAATGTAAAATATAGCAAATTAGTCACTGTGAAAAAGTGAAATACGTTTTCCCCACATCCAATCACATTTACAGAACTAACAGGAACCATTGTTTATGAGACCAGCCATGGTGTTGTTTGACTACCGTATACAATGGCTATAGAGAATCAGAAATTTACAATGCATTTAGATGTTTAATAATCTGATAAATAAACCACAACTAACAGATTAAACAATTTAACCACCAAATAAAATGCCAGACCCACGTGTCAAAATTAATGGAAGAAAAGGGCGCTTTCAGAAGATTAAAAAACATGTGATAATTACAGATTATGTTTTTTTAAAATAACATTTTTGGGATAATTGTGCTTCCACACCACAGTTCAACACGATGGCACCTGGCCTGGCATGAACTGGTCATATGCTTCTTCTTACACAGACTGAAAATGAAAAAAAAAACAAATGTGAGAGAGTGAGTTCATTGTCCAGAAAAAAAGGAGCATGAATTGTGTGCCCACAGCCCACAACAATGCAATCCCTAAACAAAGCAGCCAGGTGGTCAGTGCAGGTGGCCCGAGCATACGGGCTCAAAAGCCTCCGTTTGATTACATCACATTGTCAAACTAGTTTTGGGAGAGCCATGAAACAATTCACAGAAATGTACTTTTATCCTTCACAATCAGGTAGTTTGCGAAAGCCCATTTAGTCCAACACACGGACACACAAAAACTAGATGCGATCATCACTTAATCTGATTTAGAATTCGAATTTGTAGCCAATCACTGAAAGATAAAGCAGAAGGACACAATGAGAAAGAGAGCAGCTTCCTTGCATTTCAATCCCAATGGGAAATGTCTCTGATCTTATCTTTTGTTAAACCTGAATTTTAATGATGTGTGACTTGGTAGGTTATTATGAAATGAATATTAATTGTTGAAATGTAGGTCAAAGACGAGAGGTTCCATTCGGGGTCTGCAGCAAAGAAAATGAACAAAATATACTTACAAAAGTATGCGGGAAGCAAGTTAGAGTACACTTTTTGAGAACAGAAACATGTTAGTGATCAAATTTCTAGTTAAGTGCCCACATTTTAAATATTCATAGTGTTGATCTGCAGATGACAATTCACCAGATGATGTAGAATAATAAATAATGGTGTTTAAGATCTTTGAAAATATTGAAATCATGATGGAAAGTAAAATATTTGTTTTTTTCTGAAGTAAAAAAAAAATTCATACATAAATATAGTTGATATTATCATGAATATATCATACATGTCACAAATCATTCAATGCTAATAGTGGCATAAATTGTTTCTTAATACCGATAACCACCTTTTTCCTTAAAATTACTTGCTATTTTATAAAAATACAAAAATCACATTAAAATGCATGTTCATAGCCTTAGTGTTTCTTTAATATGACAAAATGCAGCTCTTTGCTTCTCAAGCTCTATCAGGCTGGATGCACAGCGTTTTTGTCCACATTTTTTCATCTCACCAGAGAAGTTCATTAGGTTTGAACTGTGTGTGTGTTTAAAGTCATTGTCGTGCTGAATTTCCCAAAACCTACCACTGAAACGCACCACCATTCTTCACAGTAGGGGTGTTGTGCCATGTGATGTGCAGTGCTTAGTTTTCCAAGCTGCCATGTCCCTTTCACTAAACAATGTCTTCTATCTGGCCACACACAGACTTAAATGATGGAGTTCTGCAGAGATGGTTGTGCTGGAGGTCTGACAGAGTGACCACTGGGTTCTTGGTCACCTCCCTGAGAAAGGATTTTCCACCCTGATCACTGAGATGGCCTGTTTTAACAAAAGCCCAGATTTGTCCTTATAAGTAAAGTCCATGCACCAGTCATTTTGAAGAAAAGAATGGATAACTTGTTTGTAGAAGTGTTTCTTTCTTTCTCCAGTTTTCCACATTTCACCACATTTAAGACATTTAACAGTTAAATTGACGCGCCTCACCACCTCTAGGATCACCAGCGCCCCCTAGCATGAGGCAGGAGAACGACGTGCCTCACTTTCTTTCTATTTGTGTTTTACGACACAAGAAACATGTTAAACACACAGTTGTTAATAAAATTCTGTCGATTATAATACAATACACATGTTTTTGCCAAATTCAACTGACAGGTGACGGTTGGTCAGAATGGGTGTGGCGAAAGCATGACTATGCATTTACAATGACAGCTGTAATTAGTATCGCATTTAGAAAGTTATTAACGGTGCAGTGCTAGTATGGAGAGCTCAAATATTTAAATGATTTGTAATGGGCATAATGTAATGGGTTAGTGACCTGCCCTGGCTATAGGTCACATTTTACCTAATATGAGCTGCAGACATACCAACCCTTAATCATAGTCATAGTAAAATCGGAAGGATGTTCTACAGGCTTTAATGTTTATCTTGTAATGTTTGGAGTGTTCCCCTGTGCTCAGCAGGCACAAGGAGCTCTAGTTTGACTCAGAAGTTAGAGTTTCTTAACACTGTGTGCGTCAAGGCTTTGGCTTCACACAGCGTCTGTGAGGGTGTATAGCGGACAAACTGGCATCAGTCACAGGGGGAGAGGCAGATGGGCAGAGGATCAAGCCCCACACTCAAGTCAGCTGCCTCTCTTTCTCTCCATATTTGCCCTGTGCTTACAGCAAAACTGTCAAAAAATACGGTCAAAGTATTAATATGATCATAAATGCTAAAACATATTTAAATAATGTTATATGGAATCTCAATTTCAAATCGCGTTTGGCCAATTAACAAGTTTTAAGAAACATTTTGAATAGAGGAAGTGAACAAATGAGTAAAACAAAGTTGTATTTGAGAGCACACCCTACTTTTTTTACTTTCCGTTTACAGTTGACAGATCTGAACATTGCGTCACAGTTGTGTTAGCTTTAAATTTGGAATCCATCATATGCACATAGTGAGAAAAAAACTTGCTCTGTGGTGTCATTACTGTAAATCAAAAGCCTCTTTGGCTTTATCTAGCTCCCCTTCTGGCTCTCTTCGTCCGAACAGATGTTGGATAAGAGGACAAAATGGATTTCCCCCCACAGAGTGGAGCTTTTCTTGCCATCGCTAATAGAGACTCCTTGAAATGCTAATGTTCACAGTGAATGTGGCCGAGCTTGCATAGTGATGGTGGGAATACACTCCGAACCCAGCAAAGCCCCCTTTTGTCATAGGAATACGCTGTGCAGAGAACATCTGAGTCCCTGGTGAGAGGAGAACTTTTGAGCAAAGAAGCTGTAAAGAATTGCTTGAAACATTACCTCAGCGCTCTCCTGCACGTGGACGAGGCTTTGAAAGGGAATCCTATAAACACCAAGACGGGAAACCAGATAGCATTCACACCTCAGAAAGTTACTGTGTGATGAGGAACGCCTTCAAAAATGTACGTATTAATAATTTTTGTTCATCAAGGAACAAATCCAGTGAACGAAGAAAGGAAGTCTATATCAGATCATTTAGGTCACACCCAGTTTTTAAAGGAACTCCAACTGGTGGGTTGTTCCAAACATCTTGCAGAACTAGCTGCAGATCGTCCATGGAATTTTTGCTTTCTCACATCCTTCTGTCTCCATGTAATCCCAGATGCACTTGATGATGTTGGGATCATGGCATAGTGGGGGCCATGCCATCCCTTCCAGTGATTTTGTCAGGGTGTTTGGGCCAACTGCAGAATACAATTGTGGCTAAACTTTATGTCTTCCTGAAATCTGTGCCACTCTATGGATAGGTATCTTTTTGTGTTTCTGAGAACACCATCAACACTGACCAAATCTCATTTTGTAGAAATGCAGCCCCAAATGTTTAAGAAACATCCACCATGTTTTACTGTTGCCTGCAGATGCTAATCAACACTCAAGTATTGTTACCCGTATAACGTTGTGGAGTGGAGGAAGTAGACTTTTGGTACAGAGCTTGGGCATGACAGTCATGACAATGACCCAAAGTCAGGAAGTGGTGAAACATTGTGCAGTCCTTATGTTTTACTGTTAGAATCCCTGTGTTTTTAGACTAATACACTGTGATCCTCCTGAAATTTGTTAATTGGAACAACAATAATATCTTGAAGTCATCCTTGAGGGTACCTGAAAAAAATTTCTTAAGGCATTTTTATACCAATTTATGAATATTTTTTTATTTCGTATTCAACAATTTTCATTCAATTGAGGTTCCATTTAATTGATTAAATCCCTTGTATTTTCAAGCACAGACTACTGGTGTGGAACAACAAACAATCTTTAAAATATAGAGTGTGTTATATTGTTCTAGGAACAAATAGAGTTTGCCTGGATGTCCTTTCACCAGAAGTGTCCTTCTAGTGGTTCCTAAAACACAGTTTCTATCCAGATATTCACTAATTGAAATGCCTCTAGACCCAGAAAGCGACCCAAGACACCTGTGTGGCGAAAAGGTGGAGTTGCGACTACAGTTGGAGTTGAAGTTAAGTTGGAGTTGAAGTTAGAATTAGAGCCCCTCCGACAAGATTTTGTTTTCAAATTGGCCATTTTTTCATGTTATGCTGGAAAGGTGGAAACTTGTATCAGAAAAAAAGTTCTTATGTTCTACATACTTATCTTCTTGTAGTCAGTTTCTATCCAGATATTCACTAGTTCACCTTACCTTTAATGATATTTGGCTGGCTGCAAAGTGTAAACGTCTCTCCAAATTTTATCATCTGAGCAAAAAATAATCTACTTCTCTGCTATATCTTTTATCGATGCAAATGTGGATCTAACTGGTCTTGTGACCATTCAAGCTCTTATTGGGTGGGCGGTGAACTCCATATTGATCAGAAACAAATTGAAAAAGGACCATAACCATGAAATTCTGCAGATTATGATAATCTGGTCTCGCTATCCTTGCATCTCCGCTTTTCCCCACAATCATGCCATGTCCCTTTCACTAAACAATGTCTTCTATCTGGCCACACACAGACTTAAATGATGGAGTTCTGCAGAGATGGTTGTGCTGGAGGTCTGACAGAGTGACCACTGGGTTCTTGGTCACCTCCCTGAGAAAGGATTTTCCACCCCGATCACTGAGATGGCCTGTTTTAACAAAAGCCCAGATTTGTCCAACTTGCCTTTACTTATAAGTAAAGTCCATGCACCAGTCATTTTGAAGAAAAGAATGGATAACTTGTTTGTAGAAGTGTTCCTTTCTTTCTCCAGTTTTCCACATTTCACCACATTTAAAACATTTTATTAGAGTTAAATTGACGCGCCTCACCACCTCTAGGATCACCAGCGCCCCCTAGCATGAGGCAGGAGAACGACGTGCCTCACTTCTCTTTCTATTTGTGTTTTACGACACAAGAAACACGTTAAACACACAGTTGTTGATAAAATTCTGTCGATTATAATACAATACACATGTTTTGCCAAATTCAACTGACAGGTGACGGTTGGTCAGACTGGGTGTGGCGAAAGCATGACTATGCATTTACAATTACAGCTGTAATTAGTATCGCATTTAGAAAGTTATTAACGGTACAGTGCTAGTATGGAGAGCTCAAATATTTAAATGATTTGTAATAGGCATAATGTAATGTTATGTCCAAAAACATGCATCAAATTGATTGGATACTGTAAATTCCCCTTCGGAGGGAACGTATGTGTTGCCCCGTGATAGACTGGTGACCTCTCCAGGGTGTACACCCAAAGTGTGTCCGAAATAGGCACAAAAGGACAAAGTGGATGAATGAATGTCCCAATGTAAATGCTATTTTATTTCTTTTATTGTTTTAGTTGCTCTTAGTAGCCTGCTTTACTAGTGGCAGATTGCCTCGCCCACACCATTAGAGAAATGTCTCAGATCAAGAGGTAATATCAGTACAAAAAGTGATTTATTTGTTAATTTCATTATTTTTCTTTTAAATCTTTAATTCCCAGCCCTCTGTCTCTCTTTGCTCCTCTCACATGCATATGCAGCAGCTGGTAGAGGCAGTCGAGCAGAGCCTTAAAGCTCTGCTGCAGTGCAGAGGCCATGTGGACACTTTTAAATCTCTTCTCTGCAGCCTGTGAAGTTGTTAAGGAGCTCTGCAACACTGCCGACTGCTGCTGTCAATTCCATGCCAGCTGTAGCATACACTCACCCCCTCCTTCTGTTTCCGTGTCTTTCTTTCATTCTGTCCATCAGTACTTTCTCTCTCTCTTCCTCTCTGTGGCGTTGATGTCCTCTCGCACTTCTGTTCTGGCCAGCCGGGCACAGGATTTGTGCAGCTCTGGGTTTAATGTGTAATGAGTGCAACCCATCTGGCCTCAGGAAGGATTTTCACCTGTGCTCAGAGCTTCAAGAAAATGTGAGAATGCTCTTTTAATGGATTACTGAACAGCTCGTATTGGTAACTGTGGTGCAAGCAATGTATGGCATACAAAAGTAAATTGTCGAGTTAAGTCCTCAGTCCTCGCCATTATTTCAGCTATGACTTTATTCCTACACGTAAAATAATATTTCAGGATCATGTGCAGGGCGACCTGAGTTCAAATCCCAAGATTGTGGAACATTTCCCCCCTCTCTCACTCCAACTCTCTTCCTGTTTCTGTTTACTAAGCATTTTAAATGCATAAAATTGCCCCCAAAAATGTATTTACCCAATGTTATTGCGTACATAAGCCAGCATAACTTTATTATTTATAATTTAGCTTTTCTCTAAAATCACTTTTACACTTTTCTGATCACGTGGAACTCATGTGCACAATAAAATCACAATAGCACTATTTTTTTTTTTTCAGCGTGCCCAGTCAGGAGTAATACCATCAGGCTGATGAGGATCTATAAAACGTCACCACTTTGGTTGATTGCTTAATTTGTCTGTAGACATAACCAAAGTTACTCAAAATGATCTGTTTGGCCTCAATGGCACACTGCCATTGCTCAGTGATTACAAACTCAACTAATGTTAAATAATCCATTTTAAAGCCGTTCTTTTGATTCACTCTTCTGTTTTGCAGGTAAGGCCATTAAACCCCTGCAAACTTTGTTCTAGATCGTCTCAGTTTTATAACTTTGAGTTTGTGATGCATCAGAAAATCAAATATGCCTGTCACATTGACGCAGATCTGATTTAGTTCTAATCTTCTTCTTCTCCTTTCGGCTGTTCCCAGTTTAGGGGTCGCCACAGCGAATCATCCGTTTCCACCTAAATCTGTCCTCAGTATCCTCTACTCTTGCACCAACTACCTTCATGTCCTCTTTCAGCACATCCATATATCTCGTCTTTGGCCTTCCTCTTGACCTCTTTCCTGGCATCTCCATCTCCAACATCCTTCTCTCAATATAACCACTATCCCTCCTCTGCACATGTCCAAACCATCTCAATCTGGCCTCTCTGACTTTGTCTCCAAACAACCAACCTGAGCTGTGCCTCTGATGTGCTCGTTCCTAATCTTGTCCATCCTCGTCACTCCTAAACTGAACCTCAACATCCTCATCTCTGCTACTTCCAGCTCTGCTTCTTGTCTCTTCCTCACTGCCACAGTCTCCAACCCATACATCATTGCTGGTCTCACTACTGTTCTGTTCACCTTCCTTTGATTCTTGCTGACACTCTTCTGTCACACAACACCCCTGACACTTTTTCTCCATCCACTCCAACCTGCCTGCACTCGTCTCTTCACCTCTTTTCCACACTCCCCGTCACACTGGACTGTTGACCCCAAATACCTAAACTCCTGCACCTTCTTGACCTCAGCCCCCTGTAACCTCACTGTTCTATTTCCCTCCCTCTCGTTCAAACACATGTATTCTGTCTTGCTGCGACTGACTTTCATTCCTCTTCTTTCTAGAGCTGACCTCCAACGTTTCAGGTGTTCCTCCACCTGCTCTCTGCTCTCACTACAGATCACAATGTCATCTGCAAACATCATTGTCCATGGAGATTCCTGTCTGACCTCATCTGTCAACCTGTCCATCACCATAGCAAACAAGAACAGACTCAAAGCTGATCCTTGATGTAGCCCTACCTCCACCTTGAACTCCTTTGTCTGACCTACAGCACATCTCACTGCTGTCTTACTTCTCTCATACATATCCTGAACTACTCTGACGTACTTCTCTGCCACTCCTGACATCCTCATACAGGACCAAAGCTCCTCTCTCGGCACCCTGTCATACGCTTTTTCTAAATCCACAAAGACGCAGTGCAGCTACTTCTGACCATCTCTGTACTTCTCCATTAACATTCTCAGAGCAAAAATTGCATCAAAAAATTGCATCACCTAGGCATGAAGCCATATTGCTGTTCACAAATATCCACTTCCCTTCTTAACCTAGCTTCCACTACTCTTTCCCAAAGTTTCATTGTGTGGCTCATCAACTTTATGCCTCTGTAGTTGTTAATTGTTGATTTAGTTCTAATCTAAAAAAAAAAAAACAAAAAAAAACAGGATGCATGCCTTCTTTTCTATTTACATTATCATAGAGCAGATCTGGTTAACTTATGAGCAAATAATCCGAATTGGGTCTCAACCCAATGCACCGCCCCGGCTGACTATTGTCCTGCAGGCCAGCTGAGGCTACTCCAAACTGAGTGATGACCATAACAAACTGGTGTGATGCTACAAATGAAGGAAACGTTTATCTCTGGCAGGAAATACAACAGAAGACTGAATATTGATGGTTAACGGCAACATTGGTTTAGCATTTGGACTTCGGACTTTGGCCTTTAAACAAGGGAATGAAGCAGAACGGACAGCTTGACTCAGATGATCCATTTGGTGAAGCAATATAAATATATTTTGTGCATAAATTGTTAATGTTTATGTTCCATGTTGTAGCTGCTGTTCTGACCACATTTAACCTGGCTTTACTAAGATGGTTTTGGACGGATCACAATGTATCTTGGGTGCAGGCTCCTGTCTTTAATGTGGTTGAGAGCTGTTTGACGGGGGTTCTAATCATCTAACACACAGGAATAAAGAGAGGTCATGAATACTCCAGCATTATTGCTCTGGACGAGTGAAAGCTTTCACTGTTATATGACCCTGTGTTTTCTGATGTAAAGGATCAAAGGCTGGAATCAGAAAGAGCAAGTGCAGCAGAGTTCTACCATATCAACTGTCAAGTTCTGATTTCAAGATACAGCAGCACTGACAGTCGATAAAGTCAAATGCACACCGCAACATGGAAGCTTTAATCCAGCCTGCGGTTTTAGGTTCAGCCTAAATTGAAAAGACTGTCATCATTTATTCATTTTCGTGCCATGGAAAAGGTTCACTCATTTCTCAAGCACAATGCAAATCAAAACATTTTAAAGTCCAAAAGGGGATTGTGAGAGAATTACAGATTAAAGGTGCTGTTTCGCTCATACAGGTCAGATTTCCAAATCAAAATTGAACTGTTGTTTATGTGACCAGCGGGGCATGACCGAGAACATATTTTTCGCAGACAATGACTGCGCTACTGATGTTATGTAATTCCATACAATTACCTGTACACCCCCAGAGTGAGAAACAGGACCCCACACTCCCTGGCTGTCACCTTTTTGAACTCCTGCTCTCTAGCTGGCACTTTAGAGCAACAAATGCCAAGACAGCACCATCCAACACTTGTACTCTTTGCACTTTTTTAGCACATTAAATTAAACATTCTTATATTTCCATCAAGGCACCTGTACTTTACTACACTTTAAACACTCTGGATTTTTTTGCCATCTACACAAATGTAAAAAAATGCCATGCATCACACTTTTATGTGTTGGCTTGTAGAGACATGGGGAACCTATTGTCACTGACCCCTCCATAGCAACCACGTTGGTTACCCTCACAACCAATTTGGCCTATCTCTGTCTCAGCTTAGGAAAATCATAGAGACTTGGGGGTTGCTTTATTTTACTTACTTTGACACGAGGAACATTATATCATGTCACTGACCCCTCCATAGCAACCAAACTGGTTAACATAGCAACCAAGCTGGCATTTCTATCTTAGCTTAGGAAAACCCTAAATACATGAGGGTTGCTTTATTTTACTCATATTTATATGAGGGGACTTTATTTTATGTCACTGACCCCTCCATAGCAACCAGAATAGTTACCACAGCAACCAATATGGCATATCTCTATCTCAGCTGAGGAAAATCTTAAAGACATGATGGTTGGTTTATTTTACTTGTATTGACAAAGGAAACATTATAGTGTGTCGCCGACCCCTCCCTAGCAACCAGACTGATGACCATAGCAACCAATGTGCCATATCTCTGTCTCAACTTAGGAAAATCATAGAGCCATGGGGGTTAGTTTATTTTACTTGTATTGACAAAGGAAACATTATAGTGTGTCGCCGACCTCTCCCTAGCAACCAGACTGATGACCATAGCAACCAATGTGCCATATCTCTGTCTCAACTTAGGAAAATCATAGAGCGATGGGGGTTGGTTTATTTTACTTGCATTGACAAAGGAAACATTATAGTGTGTCGCCGACCCCTCCCTAGCAACCAGACTGATGACCATAGCAACCAATGTGCCATCTGTCTCAACTTAGGAAAATGTTAAAGACATGATGGTTGGTTTATTTTACTTGTATTGACAAAGGAAACATTATAGTGTGTCGCCGACCCCTCCCTAGCAACCAGACTGATGACCATAGCAACCAATGTGCCATATCTCTGTCTCAACTTAGGAAAATCATAGAGCCATGGGGGCTGGCTTATGTTACTCGTTGTGACATTGACAACAGCACTAGTACAACATCAGGGTTTTGTGCTAGCTTTAGCCTCATAGTATGTTGTGTCGTTTTACTTTTGTGTAATGTTGCTCCCCTGTACCAAAAAAAATTCTGTTATTAAAAACATTTTTTCAAAATTCTATGTTCCGAATCATTAGAGGTTTGGAAACCAAGTCGTGAAGGATCTCCAGTTAGCATCAGTACCTGCCTAAACTTGTACCCAGAGTTTTCTAAACGCTATCAAATGTACTGATTTTCACTTTCACAAGATCAGAAACAGCCTTTATTTGTGTTCAAGGCAGCAAGCATGCCCTGCTTGTAAACATAGCCTTTGTAAATCAATTTAGCAGCTGTTTATCTGATTGGATATAATGAATCCAACTGCTGATTATGATCAAGGTAAGGGTCAGCATCGGTTTCAGATGTTTCTTAGTTTGAAAGGTTCTCATTAGCTCCGTCGTAGCTCAGAGCTCACATTAGCAATCAAGGCACCAGGCAGCTGTTTGCACCTCTCATGTGGAGGAGAGCATCCGACTGTGGTGATGCACACACACCTGTGAGGTGCTGGAGATACAGGCCTATCGCTGTGTCTCAAACCCATACACGTGTCATGTGGTGCACTGGTGTGCGCGCGCGCGTGTGTGTGTGCCCTTACCCTAATAAGGCACATGTGACACTTGTACTGTATGACTGCCTGTGTCACTCGACAATCTGGCACCATGCAGATCTGACACTGCTGTCTCGAGTCAAGCGATGGCAGAGTTCTCACTCCACCTGACAGAAATGGCACGTGTCACACATCTTGCCGCTTTTCGTCTTCTCCTCTTTCTCCCATCTAAGCCTGGAAACTGTATGGGCAAAGGGGCTGTAGATGAGGAGCATCACCTCAGGACGAGCATCCATCTGTCTTGTGGCAAATAGCTTCCTGTTTCTTCCTTCATCCTTCAGCCATATCAGCAGGAGACAAGCTGCTCCTCATAGTCTATGCCAGCCCTAACTTCATTATTGCTCAGTCTGAATGTCTCACAAGATACTATTCGGTTTATGTGATTACATATATTTATTAGTATATCTATTCAAGTTAAATCATTTAATTTTCTTTTATTTTATGTGATGATATTTAATGAACTTGTATTATATTACTAAAGCCCTGTCTCAGACTTGCCTTGGACTCGTTTCTTTTCATCTCAGACTTTTCTTGACTGAGTCCAAACATTTTCTCATTCAAAACAAAAATATAGATGGTGCCAAAATGTTTTTAAATAGGTTAACATTAGAA
Source organism: Danionella cerebrum (assembly GCA_007224835.1). Classification (NCBI taxonomy): domain Eukaryota; kingdom Metazoa; phylum Chordata; class Actinopteri; order Cypriniformes; family Danionidae; genus Danionella; species Danionella cerebrum. The sequence continues at coordinate 568,939 of SRMA01027307.1, read as the reverse complement.
GCAGCATTGACATCTGTCGCCTGATGCTGAGGCCTTCATTGCTGCACCCTTTGGCTGAGTTCCTTTCCCTTTTAGCCCTTCCCCTACGCCTACCTCTTGGCCCTTGAAACCGGGGGCTAAGAGGAAGGGGTAATAATTATTATTCCAGTAAATAGCATTTTTAACTTGAATTAATTTTGCTCACTTGTATAGAGCGGGAGGAGGTATCGTCACATCGAGCTCAGCGGCCATTTTGTGTATTCTTAGGTTCCACCAGGAGTTGTGCTTGAAGTGGTTTGGGGTTAAATATTTACAAAATACTAAAAATACAAACAAAAAAACAACAACTATTACTAATAAAATAGAATATCACCCCCCCCCCCAAAAAAAAAAACAAAAACAAAAACAAACAAACAAAAAAAAAAACTAGTTACTTATGTAGTTTCTATCGGTAGTAGTTGCTCTGTTTACGATGTAACCATGGAAATGGTGGGGTCAATACTTGCATTTAAAATAAAATTTGAATCTGAATAAATGTGTCAAAAAATGTACTTTTACAAAAAGTAAGCGAACCCCTGTTTTAGCCGAACCAGAGTCTTGTAAAGACGTTTGGAGGTGTGAACTACAGTGACTTAAATGATAAAAACACTTGAATTTAGCTCTAGACTTGAAGAAAAAGCCATGTGTTGCCAAAACAGCTTTCAGAGGATCTACAAGCAAGAATTGTTTATTTACTTAAAGTTAGTGAGGGCTTCTATGTTATTTTAAAGACTTTTCCCAGTCCACAGATAGGCAAACAATCTACAAATAGAGACACTTTAGGGCTGTTGCTTCTTTACCAAGAATTGGGCACCCAGTTATGAACCCACAATGAAGACTTGTTTATGCGTTAAAGACAGAACTCGGAATAACAGCCAAATATTTGAAGGCATTATTGGAACTTGAAACATCCTTGTTCATGAATCTACACAACATAAAACACTGAACAAGCAGGGGATCCTGGAAGGTAGGTTGAACTATGAACAGAACTATGTGGTAGTGTGTTAAGAAATGCAGAAATAGGCTCATTTACTCCCAAAAATGGAAATTTTAAGGCCAATTTTAGGTTTTATTCACTGGAATACTTCTCAAGCATTTTACGCCAATATGAATTTTGACTGTGGGTCAGTACAATATAGGTTTTTGCTAAGATGTTTGATCTGGATCTATTATCTGGAGCACCAGAACATGTGTGTTTTTTCTGGAATGTTTTTGCAAAAATCTACTAAAACTTACGCGATCACAAAAAGCAATCCTATAGAACAGGCAATGGCTGAAATGTCCATTTGCATTCCTAATTGTTGACCCTCCTCATATCTGAAGTCCTTTGGGAATCCCACTGCTATCTTTTCCTCATGGTTATGAAGTATTATTTTTCAACGTGTTGCTTTGTTACTCCCACCAAACCGGCCGTGTGTCAACTCCATACACAGTAAAGCAGTGGAGTGGATTTATTTAGTATTGAAAGGAGAAAAGGTTCTCAGTGGTTTTAGAGCAAATTCATTATTATTACTTTACAAGCCCATTGAGAAATCTATCATTCCATTTTTGCACACCTTAAAAAAAATCAGAACAACGTGCATTAAACTGGAATCCGATGACCCGGTTTAAAACTTTCTCAGCTTCAAAGCAACTTTTTCCCAATAAAACCGAACACAAGATGCAGACCCTACTCCATCTGATCCAAAAGGAGCGTTTCACCTGGCAGAAGTGCATGCCAAAATGATGATTTGGAGCATGCTGATCATTAGGCTGTCATTCTGGGCAGGTGCGCTCACTCTGAACGGAACCAGATAAAAACAGGCTCTGTTGGATTAGACAGACCAAGGTAGGATCATGTGCGCTAATAACTTATAAATGATCGTAATGACCATCTGTTCCCTAGTGGAGTGTTCACTCTCCATACAGCGTTTGGCAGACATGCTGGAAGCTCTGGTCTAATTCCTTTGAAAATGCCACTCTTTGGCTCCACGCTGGGACAAGATAAGACTGACTGAAATGGGAAAGGAGCGTCTGCACCGTTTTCCTTAATGTTCTGCAAGACACATATGGTCGGGCACATATGCACGTACCACAATGCCCTATAAATCAGGAGAAGCGTTAGCCCTGTCATATCAATCCAAACTCGTTTAGCTTTCCTTGTTGCTGAGCACTTGATTGAAACATGTACCCAACATTTTTTTTTTCCACACAGACATCTGCTGCTGCATATGAGGTGATTACGGTTATAGATTTCCAAAACGCCTGCTCAGAGAGTTTCCATAGATGACAGCTACTCTTGCCAGGCAAGCAGCCCAGCTTTCCTTTTTAATCATGTTCCTCTAAAGCACATTTGTCACAGTGGACAGTCTGGTACAAGTCAGAACCTCTGATGGTAGACTTACAAGAGCTACTGTTATCCACGGTGTGTGCATCTCTCTTTCTCTCTCTCTCTCTGAGGCTCACAGCAGATTAGTGGGCAGAAGCTGAGCAGATGGGTGCAGACCTCAGCATCCATATACAGAGCAGGAGGTTTATACTCCTTACTGTGCTGGATCGGAGAACGGTGCCCTAATCACAGCTTGGAGAGCCTGGAGATGCTAATATGAGACTCACAAGAGCCTTGAGTTGACAGGATAGCTGAAGTGAGGTCAGTTCCAGTAGAAAGAAAATGGCAAAGTGTTTCTTTATTTTCTAAAGTTACAGCTGAAAAATACAAAAGCACAGATAACTCCTTGGTTTTAGCATTTCGTGTAAGAATTTTACATTTTTGCAAGATGGATTTCCCTAGCGTTCTCTCTGATAATCATCAGCACATGTGCTTCTCCTCGTTTGTCAGATTGCCTGCACCTGGTCACTGGGTGGTTTAGCCGCCCGCTCAACAGCGTTATTAAAAAATAAACAGCTCTCTATAAAACTCATCTAAATGATAACAGGAACCCCTCTAATCTACTTTATAGCATCACTGACATCCTACAAATGTACATTTTCTTTATATTCAGTGATCAAACAAAGTCACTGACCTGACCTCAACCAAAGTGGTGGTTGAAGACACATCACGTGACCGTGACCTGATTTCGCAGGTCAAAGTTCCTCCCAGCTAAACTTTCCGTCGCTGTGCTTTCTGCAATCGCACTGTGATGAATTCCTATATTTTATTAATGTATTTACATAAAAATCAATACAGTTTACTTTTGCATAAATAGAACTTATATAAACTGAGTTTATGAAGTACCTAACATTCTAAACACGTTTACATTTGTAAAATGACCTAAAATAATCTCAAATTAATCTAAGGGGTAGCTAACTCAAATATTTTTGTGAATATAACTTACCTAAAATATATTACAAATTGTTATGGATTTGAAATAACAAGTAAATAATGAAAGAATTAATGTTGAGCTCGTCCCAGTATAAAAGCCATGCTGTTTAAACCTCTCTGTAAAGGGCAGACAAGCACCGGAAATAAGTTCTATAAGTTTTAAGTTTATAATTTTGACATTAAACAATACCTATTTATATGTTTAGAGCCACTATATAATCTTTGAGCTAGTAAAGGCCCTCAAAAGATGTATTTATCCAGCGTATCCGTACAGTATCAGCACAATATAGGATTATAGACTGTTTTGATGGCTGTAAAAAGGATCTTAGTTTTACACAAAATTTGAAGTTTGCAATAACTAAATGAGAGTTGGGCTCCACATCTATAAACCAACCTTGATCTTGGCGTCCCAGTAAAATGGCGCATCTATCATTTTCCCAAGAATATAGAAAGAAATAGAATGCTGGTGGATGAAACATCAGAATCATACTTTTTACCACCCATATATGAATGAAGCATCATGTAATTTTTACGCTGAGGATAACGCTTGCTTTTTAGCATAAACAACGCATATCTTTTTCACTACATTTCCGAAGATCCAGAAGAGACAATGCAGCCGTTGCGATAAGCGAAAATGTTATATGTTGAACGCTGAAGCAGTAGTGCAGGTAGTCCGTTTCCCTTGAGATAATCTGCCATGGGTTAATCAGCCTTGCCAATGATATGCCAGCAAAAACCGGTTCCCTAGTATTTGTTACAGTTGGCACACTTGTTAAATGGTTTGTGTAGCTCGAATCCCAGAGATCTCTGACCTAGATCCTGAACCAAAACACCACATCGCATTCTGACCATCAACTCCACCTGAGATAGGAACTGCTTTTGCTCTCGCAGGGCACCTCATTGAGCACTACCCCCAACACTGATTACCCAAGTTTGCCCCAGAATGTAGGGTAACCACCCAAAAGCAATGACTGTAATTAGTACTTTTTATAGTAAATTTTCCTTGTTTGCACCCACATTTGTATCCATGCCTTATTCACCCAATAACAATACAGCTTACACTCAAAGCAATCTAATGCACACAATTCAAATTCATAACTTGAAGTCCTGGGAGGTCCAGAAAGATGCTTCCCACAGTGATTTTGGGTGCGCATGTGGTGTCTGTGGTAGTGTAGTTTGGATTGTTTGTAAAAATGAATCCCCTCCACCCCATTGGTTCCCTCTTCATTATCATTGATCACTCAATCCATCCAAGCCGTCCAACCTCTCAGCATGTGGCTGGCTGTGGATTGTCATCATTTCCTTGCTGAGCTATGCTGCTGTGTACTAGACAGAAGTCTACCTCCAACCGAGAGGAAATGCTTCCTTCTTATGTCTGTGTGCTTTTTGGAGAGGATCAGACAATGATGAACTAATGAGTGTTAATTGGGCTGCTCACCGGGGCTGCTCTTTTGGGAGGACAGGGGTGGAGTGGGGTCAAAGAGGCTACAATAAGTTGAAAAGCATGACAGAAATGAAAAACTAATAATATGCAAAGTAAAAAAGTGAAATTATGATTTTATTGCTGGTGAATGTACAGAAATTTGACATGAGAAAAATGTCAAAACCTGCAGATTCCTCTTTTAAGAAAGCAAGAGCTGATAAAAATGCTCTTTGACTGACTAATGATCTTTCCAGGGTGAATGAACCATGCCTTTTGTTAAAAGGAAGTTGGTATTGGCTTGGTATCATTAACTCTTGTCAATAATTAAGCAATTTAGAATATTGTTTAGGTAATGAGAGGAAAATGGAATATAATGTCTTGAATTCACACTTTGCTATTTGAGATTAAATAAGACTGTCTTGTGTCTTAGTATTTACTTACTTATTCTAGGAAATCTAGAGAAAGTCATTCTAGAGAAGATGGATTGGCACCTCTAGGGAAATTACCCATTTGTAGTTTCTAATTTGCATACTGCCATATTGTGTCCCTCCTGTTAATCCAATAATTTTCAAAGCAATCAATCAAAAGGTATGAATTAAACTGCTAGACAACTACTCAGTGTCATGATTAAAGTAGTCATTTTTTCCCTTTTCAACACAGTGGGTAGCACTATGGACATTCAACAAGAAGGTTGGTGAATTGAGGCTGTACAGAGAGGGGTCCTGTGCTTGTCAGTTTCTTCAGGTACTTTGGTTTTCCACAAGTCAAAAAACATGAGTTTGGCTCATTGAATTCACTTAACTCCCCTTAGTAGTCAATGTGTATGTTGCTGTGCAATGGTAGCCCCTGCCTTTCAGCTGGAGAAGAACCCTGTGTCCCCGAAACAGAAGTATAGAAAATAACAAAAGACTGAATGAATGCTCTTTTATAGCAATGCACTTAAAAATGGTGAGGAAACTAGGAAACTGTCAGGGATTCACTCTTGTCCACAGCCCCTATGGCACTACAGCACCAATATCCAAATCATCAATCTTTCCCCAATATACCTAAAAAAAAAACACTTCCTAGACCCTTGCGGTCAACCACCTAAATTCTAGAACACACCCACCTCCTACTGCATTCACTCCGAGTCTGATCTACAATTAATAATAGATTCAAAAGACCCTTCCGCAATCCTTGCTTTCTCAACAAAGGATATTTGAATTACCTGGACTCCACTAGATCTTTGCGTACGATCTCCAGATCGACTTCCTTGTTCCTTCCTGGAAAGGATTACCTACCTTCATCAACACCACCACAATCTCTTGTTTGGTGAAGATCACCTGCGTCAGATGCTCTGCAGTTGTTCTGGATTGGAGTTTAGACACTGAAGAGACACTTTTGTGTGTTGTTTATGTGCTGGCTGAATGGTGTCAGTTTTCACACACACAAAGTTACTCTCTCTCCCTTTCGCAAACCACAGTCCTATCTGCTCCTTGATAAATATCCATTACATAAATAAATCTTTAACTTACGAGCATTTCATACATCCATGTTCCAGAGTTGGCGATGTGTTGACTAGGGCAAAGGGGAAACCAGCATGTAGTTCCAAAATGAATCAACCTACCTTAAAAGACCACTTACAAAGTTACTTTCACAAGATTTCAATGCATACTTTTTCTTTCTAATTGTTTTAATGTATGCATTTGACACTTTCTTCCACACTAATGTCATTGATTGATAAGAGCAGTGGAAAAGGAAATAATTGACGTGTAAAGCGAAGGTAGCCATATCAGATGGAACTGTTTATTTAACAGCCAGAAAAAATATGCTTTTAATGTAAAAACATGCCTACAAATGGACATGCATGAAGAGTTAAATGTAAAAAAAAAATCAGCTCATTACCACTTTTAGGGATATAGTCCCTGATCCAACGCAAAGTTGTCTTAAAGATGGATGTTTTATATACTGATGAGTGTATTGGTTGTGATAATACAGATTGTGTCGAAAATGACTGAGCTATAGATATACCTAAAATAAATCTGCTAAATGCAAGTTTCGATGGGCTGATTATTCATGATAAGCAACAAACAGTTCTTTCTTGTTGCATCTGTTGTTTCTCATCCAACCTGTGCCTTCTATCGCTGCATTAATTACTGTGTTCTGTGCTGTTGTTTTTCCAGCCGTGTTAAAACAGTGAACCAGCATGAACATGTACCTTCAGTCCCAAAGCACAGCTCGAGAACAACCAAAGCGACTTCCAAATTAACTGTGGTATCTTTGATCTCTTGCTATCTGCTCAGATCCTGCACAGCTTGAGAACTGTGTGCTTAACAATCCACTCCTCTCAGGAACCTATGTGCTTGTGATCTGTAGATACTCTGTTGCAGTTCAATGACATGGTCAGTCTGTCCTGTGTTTGGTCCATGTGACTCTGGGTTTAAGGAAGTGAGCAGCCTGTATTTCCTGAAGAGCAACAATGTAGGAGAGGGAGGGAGAGAGAGAGAGAGAGAGAGAGATGAATGCTAACCTGCTGAGTGAAGCGGTCACAACCAGGCTTATCCCCCTTGTACAGCTGACTCTGAGTCCAAAGGCTAATGAAGTGGACAAGATCAAAGGGGAGATTTGTAAACTGCAGCACGTGCGATTAGCGAGAAACAAAATAGACAATAGTCACAATCTGTGGTGGAAGCAGCAATGCAAGGAGTAGCAAGGATAGCTTGATGCTACGCTAATCTGCAGGTCGTCTGAAAGCAGGTCAAGGTGTGATGTGCTGCAGGAGGGTTAAACCGGTTTCACTTCTAGGCTGACATTAAATCCTTTGCTGGTGTCTCTTAAAAGAGAAGCATTACGAGCAGCGTTTTATCTCAACAGAGCAGGCAAACCGTGTTACAACAGCTCCACCTCAAGCTCAGGCCACGATCTTTTTTAAATATTTTTAACAATGTATCGCAATACAAAATCGTCACATTACGTATCGTGGAGCTACTGGGAGATATCGCCTAGGAGCTGAAGTGTTTTTGCTTCTCTGAGTGATTGTGATTCTAGTCACTTCTGAAACTTCTTTACCTTGTCTTCATGTTTAATTTAAAAGGAGACGATGAAATTTACTCACATTTCAAAAAAGGAATATTATAGAATTAGCGATCTCCATCACACAGATTAAAAAATATTGCACAATGCAAACCATAACACTGCCTCCTAGTGGATAAATGGTATTTAATGCTCTATAAAAACCAAACTAGACCACAGCTTTCTTAGCTTTGTGGTCTCGGAACATTTTAAATTCCTTTGTTTCCAATGAAAACATTTCAATAGTTAGTTGGGTAAAAATAGTGTAAAATAGGGAGTGTAAATAATGTAAAATGTATTGTATCTTAAGCAGACTGTATCGTTACACCCCTATGTTGTAACAGTAGCAGATGTATGCACATTATTTAGCATTTGCAATAAAAAAAACTAATTATATATGTATCATGGTAATTAATGACAAAATCAACAAGTGTGACTTTTATCACACCCACAAAAAGCTTTTAAAGGGGTTTTTATTATGATAATACATTGCACTTGAAGCTTTTTGAGATCAAAAGCTGTTGCCCTCTTTGTGGACCACATGTGGGTGCAGGAGGGCAGAGTTTGCTCTTTTTCTGAAACGCTTCTCTAAAGCCTTTAGTGACACCTGTGTGTGTTTATGTGTGCGGATGGTGAAGATCTTCAGGAGGAGCAGGCGGCCAAAGCAGATTAGCAGGATCTCACATGTTGCGTAACTGATCCTCCTCCTGTCTTGAACCTGCTGCAGTCCAGCCGTCAGCTGCTCAGATGAATGTAGTCTGTCTTTTACCAACACCTGCAGTCTTCACAGAATGTTTGAGTCAGAAGAGTATCCAAGGAACCTGAAATGTTGCCCTTACAAGCTGTATTTACCCATCATTCAACCCCATTCGTGAGCCTCAGTTGGTGCCTAGACAAGTAATGGCACTCAATAGGTGCAGTAGGTCCTATCTTTTAATTCTTTCTAGGTAAACATATAGAACTCATAATTTGTTGCAAAATCAATGTTAAATTAAGGGAAAAAAGTTTCGGACTGCAATAGATCGTAAAAAGTCTCAAATTAAAAAAATCAAATCTGCATTGTTGTTTAAATAAAGACCAATTTTCTCAAAAAATACAATAAATTCAAACAACAAACTGGCTGAAAAAGAACCAGACAGAGCGGGAAAACTCAGTTAGTATCAAGTTTTGTTAAAAAAAAAGATGCAAGTGACATTTTTTTAATTAGTGTTTTGCCAGAGTATTGAAATCAAACTATGCAAATAGTTCTTTATGCCCCTAAACTTTTTTTAACCCCTTAATCTAAGCCCAAGCCCGTTTTGATACAAATATTTTTATTTTATTTTTATTTGCTATAAATACTTGAGCTGCAATAGGTGGATTGGGCGCCTACTATCTCACTTATCACACCATTGAGAATGGGATGAGACCATCTGAAGCAGAGACTTTAATTTTGGGATGCCCGTCCATTCCTGTATGCCACTAATAACAAGGAAACAGGTCAATTCTCAACAAATGTATGAAATTGTAATAAAGTAGTTCATTTGAAAAATACATTCTTTAAAAATGTAACAGTTAAAATATTAAAATATATCTCAACAGTTAACGTACTGTGAAATGCAATGCGCAGATCTGCTGAATTTTATCACAATTTATTATTTACATATACATTTACATTTATGTATTTGGCATACGCTTTTATCCAAAGTGACTTACAGTTCGGAAGTTCATAATTCACAAGAGCTGATACAGAAAATAAATTCCTTGCTTCGGGGGTTTATTTTTACAATTTTATTATTATTATTATTATTATTATTATTATTATTATTATTATTATTATTATTATTATTATTATTATTATTATTATTATTAGTTAGTTAAGTTCGTAAGTGCTCTTGAAAGTTTTTAGCTTTTTTAGTTTTTGCTTTTTAATGGTTGAAAGAGACTTCCACCAGCCAGGAACTGTGAAGGAGAAAGTCCTGGTGAGAGATTTTGTATTATTTATTTTCACTGTTATTTTTATTATTATTACATATGGTTATATATTATTTATTGGGTACATATATCAATATATTACATATATTAGAAATCTAGACACTTTTTCATACAGAATCATGAGAAATGGTAGCAATGCTACAGTCATGGGTTAAATTAATAGAGAATGTGGAATGGAGTTAGGGTTAGGGTTAGGGTTAGGTAGGGTTGTTACCAGTACATGGGTTTCCTCCAGGAAGACCGGTCTAAAAGGCCAACAACATAGATGAGTTTAACTGAAGAATCTCTATTAACCCTAGGTATAAGGATGAATGTGGCCTGTGTTGGACTGGTGTACCCTGCCTTTCGTCCAATACGAACTGGAGATTTTACCAGGAGTAGGAAAGTAAAAATAGTTTGGATTGGTGAATGGACACAAATAAACAGCACTAACAGCAACAGCAGCTATAATAGCATTTATAACAATTTTTGTCATTGATTAACTTAATAATAATCATCACGATAGTATATGCTACAGATTTGCTGTAATTTAATCTCACTGTAATTTTCTTCCCTGAGCACAAACACTGGAGCAATGCCAAGGTCTTGGGTTCTTGTCTTTGCAAAATTGGACCTTATTTAGAAAATTTGTGTGTGTTGAGCAGTAGCTATGTGTATGGGCAACATGTGTGTATGCCCTTAAGGTCCCTGCCAGACTGCTCACCTCATGTAGGTTCAGTCAAAAGCTCTCACAAATGTCATTAACTTCGCAGCCTGTGGCTGATCAGTCCATGTGCTCACAAGCTGCTGCTGGCCAAGTGCGGCTTGTCTTGTTGAGTGTGTTTGTGTGTGTCTTCATCCGGGAAGCAGGAGTGAACTTTGGATAAGTTTCTCAAACAGAAGTGACTAAGGACATTTTCAGTGAGACCTCAGGGATCATTTGTGCTGTGCCAATGTTTAGTTAATTTTTGAGTATATAAACAAAGATTGTCTTTAACCAATTAAGAATAGACAGGAGTTTTATGCATCACCATTTTAACTCAATCCAAGTCATTTATGTACAGATAGTGACGAGCAAGATTGACTTGGTTCCTTTTTTATGTACATTTTTATAATAAACAATCTATTTCATTTATGACCTTACTTGATACATGTTGAATGCAGGACCCTAGATTGACAAAAAGGTTGAATTTATCAAAAATACATCTATTATTTGTATTTCACTGTCTCATATTTTTCTGTACCACATAATCAATCACTGCTCCCTGGTAACTGTTGACAGAGGACATCAACTGCACTGCTGTGGCACCGAGGGTCCAGAGAGAGCTGTAAACACTTTAGCAGGCCACGACTTTCACAAACATCTCTTAGGAGGAAAAATGAGTCTAATAAAAAATGTGGAGGGGTGTGTGGGAGTGTGTACGACTGTGAAGGGAAGGATTATTTTCTTGTGGAGCCAAGAATAATCAGAGGCATAATTTTACATGTTTTAAAATTGCTGTTTTTAATTGATGTGTGCATTGGTGGCAGATTATTAGGAAATGCCTGGCTTTTGCATCTCATTAGATAAGCAAATTCAGGCACGCTAGATGACTCAAATTCATAATGAGATTATATTACAGTTTGCGTTATCTTATTTGGGGCTTGCCACATTTTGTTGGCGAGAAATAAATAAATTATACACATTTAATCATCTTCTTTCTTAATTCGTAAATTATGAATTTATATAAGGTACATTTTGGAGGTAAAATAAAGATTCATTTCATATTAACGGTGTCATGAACTGCACTGTGCTTCTGTTCTCTGGGGCCTGAATATTGTGATTTTAACTTCATTTTGAGGAAATATTTTTTGGTCATGTTTTTGGACCTTTGAGCATTCACTCAAAGTTAAGAGTTGTTCTGCAAAAAATATGCTATTTATAATAATACAAGCAAAGTTTGTCAACAAATCTACTAGCTGCTTAGAAATGCTTTCTGTTGTTTAACTTTTAACTTTTACAATAAAGTTGTAAAATGAGCATCTATGCGCTGTTCTTTATATCTAGAATATGCTAGAAAATGAGAATATAGTTGAATAGAAAATAATGGTAGTCCAGGTTCTAAAATCAATAACAATTCCAAAAATGCTTAGATTTTGTCACAGATGGCAGTGTGTGGCAAGCTCTATAGTCGACAATGGGATTCTTTGGTGAAATCGAAAACCTTGGAACAGTGCAACAAAGGTGATACTCACAGGGCTGTAGATGATTGAGACAAGTGTGACCCATTGAGAAAACATTAGCTGTGTCCCAATCCAGGTCCTGCTGTCTTCAAAGACGAGATTCAAGCCCACTCACATAACAACGACTGTCCAATTTGGCCAAACGCAGCCTTAAATTTGTCCTGTTTTTCCCTCAACGCAAAGGTTTTTTATTGAAGGACAGTAGTGCAAGGGATTCTTAAAACGCTAGTAGTGATAGTAGCATTTAATAACAAACATCATTTATTTTAAAAGCACATGAATGTGATGTATGCTAACTGTTGGTATGTCATTTACATATATACAATAACTAGAACAGATTGAGATATTTTATATTGAAAAACAGAAGAATAGTTTCACAAAATACAAAAGGGCTGAGTTGGGAAGCAAGCATTATGAGCAAAAAAAAAACGCTTTGAAGTTTGTAAAATATCAGAATTCGTAAAAGAGGTAGAGCAAATGATGGCACAGGAAGTGATGTCATGGGACGTGAGGTCAAAAATTAACACACAAAAGATACACTCACAAAAATACAACCAACAATGAGGATTGTCCCATTTACCAACAATTGATGCATCCTCCGGAGAAAGCAGAACATGGATTGGGACACAGCTATAGTCACTCACTGGCTAGGAAACCAGGAAGTGGGTTCAATGAGTGTTTGTGGGAATTCTGGGAAATCTTTAGGTGTTTCCAATGGTGAAGGGTCATTAAGGAGCTCACATTTTGGCTTCTTTTTGGAGCACTGCAGCATTTTCAGCATAGCTAATGGCTGCCCACAGGACCACAGGTCAGTTCTATACGGTTTGGCATTCGTCCATATGTAAATTCCGTTTAGTGTAACCAAGCATTTCTGAAAACGTTTATTGAAATTATTTTCCTTTGTCGCGTATACTTCATCGTTACTTTAATTATTAAATCGAAAATAATTTTTGAAGCTTCTGAACTGTGAGGCTAAAGCCATGCTGCCACCTGTTGGTCTGGCATGCCCTTTACAGTGCTTCATGGGGTGTTGTCATGTTTCTTTTTTTCCTGTGTGGCGTAAAGGCCTCTCAGCAGGACGCTCTTTGTCTGGGCCGAGGAAATATTGACGCAAGGTTGCCATAAGTTATTTTTAAGGGTTGGTCTTTGTGCTGCTGGAGGCAGGCATGACCTTTCTGACCATATGGTGCGCTGCTTTATTCTTTAACCAGAGCAACTTTGAGTGTGCTCACTAATATTCAAATAATCCATGTGATTATGGGGAGTGGTTATTAAAATTAATAAGGGCAGCACTGTGAAACAGATGTCCACTGACCCACATCTGTGCACTGGTGCTGAGCAGGATCAGTGTGAATGTGTGGTCAGACGGGCGTCTTGTGGGGCACAGCTGCTCCTAGGCTGCTCCTTTTCGACCCACTGGTTTATTTCTCCCACCGTGTCCTTCAGAGACAAGAAAAGCAACTCACTCCTACACAGCTCAAAATAACATCAATGCCTATGTTTCCGTTTTTGCCTATATAGTATCTCAGTGCTTTTCCTGTCTCACAGATGAGTTGGGTTTACTCTGTGCTCTCCAGATAGTCTGTTTGTAATTTCCAGCTCCACTCCGAGCTGTAAAAAAAAGAAGTCCTCAATATCTGGACTGATTACAAGATAGACAGCCTCAGGAAAATATGCATGGACTGGCTGTGCTGTGAAAACACAGATACTGGGTTTATTTGCATAGCAATTTCATTTTTTGTTTCTTGCTCTTCTCTAACAGTAAGAAACCATGCCACAGTTTAAATAAAATGGTCTCCAATGAACAGTGTTATGACAGACAGGAGAATATTGTCAGAATAAAGAAATTTATAACAACCCGGGGGTCTATTGAAGCAATAATACGAATCTATATCGATGTGATTATAAAACAAAAAGACTTCAAGTGATGCTCTCACTATATGTAAAGGGATCAATGATCTGCAGTTCTTAAGTGTTGTTAACAATTGTTGTAATCAGATGCATTTTGTGATTGTAGGGGCTTTTGGGAAAAGTTTTGAATCATTTTATAATCATTCCACAAAGATGCAACCGAATCAGGCGTTTTTCAGTCCAACAGAGACGTCCCAAAGTCAAGTTAAGGGGAGACTACTTGACTGAGCAGCTCTGCGGTTCCAATAACTGTGTGTGGGTTCTTACACAATCTATTCTGGAACCAGCACTTGCTTCATATCGATGTTATTTGTTGTATTTTGAATGGTTTCATTTGAAAAAAGAAAAAAAAAAATCTTATTTACAGCGTTTTGGAAAGAAATGCCCCGCTGAGGAATTGCAAAATGTTTGCGTGCCTTTGAGGTGCTTTATGAAAGTTTTTAACAGAACATTTAGATTTAGAACTTTTAGAGCTAAGCGGCTTGTTTTGGGCAGGCCACAATTGTGTTTTTACGATTGATAATGCGTTTAGAAAGCTATTGACAGTGAAATGCTTGTATCGAGGGCTAATAAATGTTTTAAAATGGCACATTCTGAGGGATAATGAGGCCATAATTTACTCAGATATTTTCTGTGTATGAAGTCTATTTGTTAAAGAGTATAAAAAAAATGGACATCGTTTCGTCTGCTTGCATGTTTGTGTGTTAAATTGGTATAAGAAAGTGACTTTTCTCTGCCAGTCAGAAGCTTAGCGAGTGACGGTTTCTGTTTCTTCTGTCCTTTCCTAACCTTTGTCACCTAATCCCTCTTTTTGTCCTAGTCTCTCACTGTTGCCCACACTACCACTCCGTGGCTCTCGGGCATCAATGAGCGATTGACAGCTGGGGTCAGCATGTCGACATAGAACTGTGGCCCTGTCATCATGATTCTTCATCCCATGCTGGCCTGGTTAGTGACAGACGCCAGAGGAACCATTTACTCCCGCTGCTGTTAAAGGCCCATCATCATCGTGGCACAGCAGAGGCACCGAAGCAGTGTTTCCTCAAATCCTCTTCCTCCAACTGCCATAAATCAAAGGGAATCTGCGGGAACTTAATTAGCTTAATTGCTATGTTTGCTCTAACATAACACTGATCACTCCGCCGTTTGAGATACTGCATTTGAATAGGGATAAAACAGATGGTGTACTGTGTCTCTTTTTTTTGGCCTTGTAGAGAATTGTTTGTGGAAGATGAGATGTGGAGATGGAAAACGTGTTCTATGAGGCTGGGATTATTATTTTTAGGGAAGCTGTTTTTTGATTGGTGCAATGTAGGTTTGAACTTTTTGTTTAAAACCAAGAATTTTATCGACTCTAGTAGTTCAACGTTGGATTGATCTTTTTTTTAAGTTAAATCTAGAAAAAAATGAAAATAATAAAGATGACTGATGTTTCAAGCAGGATATAATTATCATTTTTACACAGTTCAAAGACAACACATAACTGATGGAATACCTTTAAATGCTCTTTTTAAGCATCTTTGATTATCTTTTTTTCACAGAAACTATTTTAATAAGTCAATGTACTGACTAGTGTAAATTATTTAAATTAACTAGTTCAACAAAGCTATTAGATTACAATGTATTACAATTAAATTACATGATTTATGAATATTAAATTTTTTTAGGCCACAGAGATCCAAGAAGACCAACATCTCGACAAAAAACCATCCCCTTCTTACAAACACAATAAAAAGTAGATGGCTAAAGTTTGTGCACAGACACTGATTTTGGTTTGTACCGTTTAAAAGTATTTTTATAAGCAGAATGGAATGGTTGCCAAGGTAGTACTTTGGTTGCTATGGAGGGGTCAGTGACATGATATAATGTTCCCCATGTCAACCTGAGTAAATAAAACTAGACCACATATCAATATTATTTCCTAAGCTAAGATAGAGATATGCCAAGTCGTTACTATGGTAAAAATCTGGTTGCTATGGGGGAGTCCATTTGTATCTATGACATATAAACCAACCTCCATTTCTCTATTATTTACCAAAGCCCAGATAAGAGTGAAATTAGGTTACTAGGGTAAACAGGTTGGTTGCTAGGGAGCTATCAGCAATGTGATTAACATAAGAAAACCTCTCTGATGTTTTATCTTGAAGATATTCTTGAATATATTTTTGTTGCCTTTTTCCATTTACTTTTAAAGTCAATGTAAAGATGTAACCCCTTCTAGAGCCTATACTTTTGCACATTGGTTGGTATGCTCTGTCACAGACTGCTAACCTCCACAAGTGGGGTGAGTTTGATGTTTCTCTGAGTTACAGTTATGGCAACTACCTCATTAAATAAATAAATTACCCAATTTAAAGAATAGTCCGTCCACCGTTTTATTTACCAGCCTTTCATTCAATGTGATCAAGTGTAGACAGAATGCCAGTAAATCCCCTGTACCCTTCTTTTACCAATGCATAATTTTGAACGGAAAAAAATAAATAAATGAATTGCATGTACAAAAATAAATAAATGTAAAGCATGTAAAAAAGCATGAAAAAAAGAAAGCATGTAAAAAAATGAATTGTGCAAGATGGTCATTCCATTAAGCACAAACTTATCATCACTTCAGTTAAAACAATATATTGAGATATGATTCTTTCAAAGGCAGATGTTCATCTACATTTTTTATTATAAAACAGATATGGTTTATGTGGGAGGGGACCTGCTGGGATTCAGTTGTTTGGAGAATTGCTGCAGGAACCTTCTGTTTGGTATCGCTGATGATTTTCGAAGCCTGTCTTCGCCCACTGAAATTCAACACAAAGAGAATATCAAATATCAAAAGAGGAATTAGGAGAGAGGATTTTTTGGATCTGTTTTTGGAAAAGTTGAGCACTCAGTTTGAAGAAGCGAGATAAATATATTTAAAAAATAATTGTGCTTTATTCTTTGGTAATATTTTGTAACCCTCTTGTTTATTTAAATAACAAATAAGTAAACAACCAAAGTGTACACATTTAGTCTAGAATAGACTTTCTGTAAAATAATGTTTTTATACCCCTGACCAATCAATAAAAGCATTACTACTAACGTTATATTGCCTTAATTTATTGTGGGACACTCCATCACCTCACATGATCGAAAACCATGGGCGCCAACGGGACATAACCCATCGAACCAAACGAGTGGTGCCAACGGAAAAGAGTTTAGAGCTGCCATATCACATACGCTTTTTCGATATTACATACGCATATCAAATACGGAGAAGGAAGATTCAAAGCAGGTACTTCGTACAGGAACCAGGAAAGAGTACACCACAATCCCACTCTTTTCTCCACATTTTTGTACTTTGATTTCTTCTCTGTCGTTTTCTTCTTTCCTGTTTCTCCTGTGGTGCAGAGTGCATCGATTTGCACTGTAAACGCCATCCACAGGCAGGAAGAGTCATTGCATCAAAATTTCCTCAACTTGGATCAGTGTATAAAGAATCTCAACTTGGATCAGTGTATAAAGGCCTTTTGGGGTAGAAATTAGCCTGGTATGTTGGAGGGAAAGTGTTGAAAGCACATCTAAACAGTTCAAATAATTCCATAAAGAACTGAGCTTATGTTTTAGAATATATTCTGTGACATTTTACAACAGTTAAACCTCTAGATTCTCTTTTTTGACATTTGTGAAAATGTCAAAAAAAGCACATTCAGTTTCTTATAACAGTAGCTATGTTTTTATTTCCAATAGCAAATAGTTTAGAACAAATTATTATTCATTAAACATGTTTTCTGACATGCCAATATGCAATGATGCGGCATTGTGATGGACTGGAAGCCTATTCAGTGTGTTCCCACCAACAGACCCCTGTTTGGACGTGATCAAGCATACTATAGAAATAAAATGGATGAATGTGTTTTGGCAAGGGTTATATTCATTTTTCCATCTGCGATTCAGTCCTTAGGGTCAGAATTTTATGTTATTTTAAGATGTTATTTTTATATTGTTAGTTATAAGAGTAGTTGCTAATATACTTTTAAAATCTATAGTGTTTTGTGTGTTTAGTCTCATTGGGAAGAACACATGGTTCTTTTTCAAATTCACATGTGATTTACCAGCTGCAAAAAGGCATTTGTGCAGATAAAGACAAGGTTTCACAAAAGAGGATGTGTTTATGCAACACAATACTTGCTTTCCCTGATAACAAATTGTTTCTTCACTAAGTACCTCTTTATATTAGATCAGTTAAAAACTCTTCAGCATTTCCTACTTCTGTTTAGAATCTGGTAGTTATAAGAAACAGTTTGGTTGTACTCTCTGATTCTGATTTTCATCTGATGGAAACGGCAGCTTGAAAACACCAAATTATTGTGTGACGAAATTGAGATTTAAAAAGATGCAAAACAACAACAACAACAAAAAAACTGTGAACAGGCACGGAGGATTTCCACCTTACCAGCTATGAAACTGAGGTTATGTTTCACACGACTCATTCCTCCACATGTCCCCTGGGGCCTCCAGAAGACCTTAAACCTCTAGCACTTATCTAATTAGCTGAGGGAAACACTGAATTATTAAAGTGCCCTAAATCATTCAGAGCACGAGGCTAATGTCTGCCATATACACGGGAGGTGGAAGGACACCGAGTAATAATGTCACTGCCTGCCGTCCAGCTGTCAGGAGGACGGTTCTTCCGAAAGACATTTGTCAGCAGTATCGGTTTAATCAGTGACACCTAGTCCAGAATAAAGCTGCTTGGACACTGATGGCTGAACTTTTCATCGTTTTTTCTTCTTGGAAATATGCGACATGCAGAAACTTTATTCACAGGAGTGTGGAGGATACTTAAAGCTAACATAAAATTATTAAATTTTAAACGGTCGTTTCAGTTTATAACGATAACTGCAACCTTTGCCTGGCAATGAGGTCGGTCTGCACCTGAAAACTAAAGCTTCATAGACGTAGAAGTTTCATGCTACAAGAAGAGTGCAGTGCTTAGATTGGGACATGGGACATAAATCATATATTTATGTAAACGTTTATGTTTTTAAAGTTTTATGTAAACTTTTTGTGCACTGACCATTTCTTTACCCGCACATTCTTTTGTATTTTACTGCCGTTGCATATCCACGGTATTTAAACCATATTGTTTTTGGCAACTTGGTCTTCAACTCTGGGAATAATCATCTTTATTTGTGTCTCCATTCAACAGCTCGAGTGAAAAGGCTTCAATTTAATGCATTGCTGTAAATATAACATGTGCTGAGGGAAAACATTAAATAATCCTCTTCCCATCAACCCTTTAGAGTCTTCAGACGCCAGAATGAGCTGCTTATAATAAAAACAATGATTTGAAATAATTTGCAAATTATTGAAGGAATATTGAAGTACCCGTTGCTAACCCTTTACAGTTTCTGTAACATTTAACTGATGTTTGTGTCTTTTTTTCTCACTCACTTGATTGGTTGAAGAGAGATGATTTGCATGCAGAATTGTAATCAACAAAATTTTTGCTTTTAATAGATTGCTGAAAAAACAGGATTTCAGGAGGTGTGGATTTTCTCCTAGTTGTGCTTCTGTTTTTAACCCCTAGAAACCCGGGGCCTTTTTGGGCGTTTTTCACTACTTTTTAATTTGCACTAAAATGTATCTTTAAACAGTTTTTTTGTGTGTGTGTCAATGCTTGTTATAATTTTTTAGTACAACCCCAGTTTTTCATTACATTACACAATAATTCCAGAACAATCCTTAAATTTTACAAAAGCACAGCTCCAATTTTTTGTATAAAATTGCATAAAAAACAGTCAGCCTCTTCTAAACCTCATAAAATGTTCCAAGCACTTTTACATAGTTTTTATGATCGCTAAATGTCAAAATCAAAGATAAAAATAGATCCTTAAAAACAGATGGAGAATGATGACAGAAATACACATTTGCCATTCATCTACTAAAAAAAAAGCGTGCTTTATCTGATTTGTCTTTATTGCGTGTAAAATGATGAATATTGAAGTGTAAAGCCCACTAAACTAAAATAAACAATGCATTGACATAAAATGACATTACAATTCTCAAGGCATTGATTCAGGCATTCTGCTTTAACCTTGTTAATATGCCTCCCTCCCTCGCTTCATTTCAATTAAGAAAATTACTTTTTAGTTCAATTAACAATAATTCATGCTTAACTGAATAAAATTTATTAAACAATTAGGGAAGGCAGCGAGAGAGTGCAGGCAATGTGATTAGAAGGCAACAATGTGAGCTCCTGGTGGAATGCAATATGAAAACGTTGCCTCGGCTGAGAAGAGAAAAGAATGAAAGCTTCAGAAAGCAAGGTAAGCATAAGAGACTGTCATTGGCTCTGTTGCGCTTGATCTATTACAGATAAATGTGCCACTATGGCTTGGAATACAAAGATAGCATCCATTCTTCCCCTCGGGCAATGTCTTGCCTTTCAAAAATCATTTGAACCAAATTCTCTTCTTTACAAGGATATAATGGGCACAGGCGATGATTGAGATTCATGCACCGGCTTAATTTGAAACTTGTTTCCCTTGAAGAGCACATTTAAATATGTGCTTTGTTTTAAGAAGCAGTTCACCCGCTCTTCTAATCGCGGTGGCCCAAACCCTGCCGAAATGATTTACGCATCCACAATGATTGGATAATCCCCTCCGTCATTACTCCAGGCATCTGCTCCGTCACAGTGCTAAGAGCTTTTGGCTACACTTCTGCCAGGTTATTGTGATCCGAAGGGAGACGGATAGGCCTTTATTCTGCAGAGTTAAACTCATTTTAGACAATGAAATAAAATTAGGATTTTACTGATGCATTAAGTTGAGGCGAGTCAAAAGAAATGGGGGCATGATCTTCATCAAGAATATCCAGAATCAATCCATGATTCTCATTTTCTAACCATCATCTCTAATTAGAATGACCTATAGAATTATGGGATGTCCGTGTTTATAATATTATTGTATACAAATTTGGCACATTTTACATTTTATATATGTTTACATGGTAACCTACAAGTTGTCATCTATTATTTACATTTTTACATAAACAGTACTGTACACATTTCAGGCAGGTGTGAAAAATATTTTAAAATAGAATGCTTTCAGATAGTGTTAATTGTTTATTGACATTTTTTTTCAGAGAAGAAGTTCTTCTAGGTAGACTTGCACATAGTTTTAGAACAAATTCAATCAATGTTCTTGACAAGCGAATCTTTAGCATGTGCAAACAGCACCACTGGCTGTTCTTATACCATTTCTTCAGTAAAAAACATCCACTTTATCAGAAACAAACCCTGTGGTGAAGAGCAAACACTTCAGCCTAGTGACATTAGCATGCTATGGAAGTACAAATGTACTTGGCCAAATATTGATGCATGAAGATGGTGTTTGCAGTACAACAGATGCACTCTGCTCCACACTGGGAAATAGGAAAGAAGAAGACGACGACAGAGAAGAAATCCAAGAACACATAGAATAATTTACAGATGTCTAGTAGTTTCCTGTGTGGTCACCATGAAAATGTGGGATGAACGCCAACAAGTGGCTCTTTAAATTTACTTACGTCATCAAAAGTGCCAGCTTTTATTGGTCTTTCTCCATGCGAAAACCAATCTGATATGGCAGTACGAAAATCTATTTCATTGATACCACTCGTTCGGTCAGATGTGTAAGCTCCCATTGGGTCCCATACTTTTCGATCAAGGCACGTTCTCTCACAAAACTTCAAATCAAAATTTTATGCTGGTGTGTAGGCCTTAAATCCCCCCTAGGAAATTTGAAGGGGTGGAAGGAGGGGAAGTTCTGATGTGGAGCTGAAGATCTTTGCCCCAACCCGGCAGGGCTCAGGCTCTGTGATGCATGGTCATGTGATTCGCTTAGATTACAGTTTGCAGTCATTCATTTGAATAATCTTGGGCTCGGGTTGGGTTCGGGCTCATACATAAGGCCGCAAACAAAATTCGGAGGAATAAATTCAAAGGATAAATTTACATGTTCAGAATTTGTTCAAACATAGGTTATATGGGTGTTCCAAAATTGGTTAATTGATGTGTTATTGAAATAATATTTTAAGGTCAATAATTAAATCAAAAGTGCTTTTCAAAAGTTTTATTGAAGAGTTCAACTGGGACAGTTCACAGCATGGTATAACTACTTCTTTTTTTGTTTTCCATTCGGACTCCTCCCTCTTCTTCAGTCTTTTAACAAGACTCTAATTGCTAGGCAGAATATACAAATGAAATCAAATGAAATCTCTCAATGTTTGATGAATTTCGGTGAGACTAATAGACTTGTTTTACAGCCCATTCCTTGAATTCTTGAGACAGTGCCTTCTGGTAGGCTCTAAAGCAGCCATTATCAGCCTTGAATTTAAGGGGAAACTTGAAGCAGACATTTCCCTCTAGTATCAAAATTATAGGAATACATAGAAACAAATCGCTAGTTTCATTTACAGATAGATGGCTAGTCCTTATGACTCCTCCCGAAATTCGTTTTTATAAACACCACAAAGATTCATAAGCATTGACCTGTTTATTGTTGTCGAAGATGTTGATTAGTTGCTGCAGTATGTGCATCATCACTTTCACAACTGAGTATCACTTCTAGTTCATGTAGCAGCAGTCAGTATTTGTCCACACCGTATGGGTTCGAGTTGATCTTGATGTAAGATTCTCACGCAAACCTTGATCTCATAACTGTCACAAAACAGCCGTAGATTTTGAAGCCTTTGCTTCCAATGATAACTTCTTTTTTCATCATTTGATAGCAGTTGCCCTTGTAGTTATGCTTTCACATTTGTCATACAAAGGCCAAATATTTCTCTTTTTTAATTTATTTCATACCCAGTCTTTTCATGATGAATATTGTCCTTGGAGACGTCGTTTAATCTTCACACCTTCTATTATTTTCCTCTGTCTGAAATAACCCTGCTCACAGTTTCTTATTCATCTCGTTTGATTGTTATCTTCGGGTGGTTTTTCTCTCCAGTTTGGATGAACTGCAGCAGGGATTTGAGGAGTCAGGTCCAGCAGTGAGTGATTGAGATGAATGATCTTTTATTGTTACCCAGTTTGTGGATATGATGGGAGAACACATTGTGACCCTCCTCTGAAGCCCGCTGGAGGCCACATTGGCAAAGGGGAGAAACGATGATTAAAGACAGAAGAGTCCAATTGCAGAATGTGGTTTAATGAAGCCCAAATGAATTTAATAGGCCTAGTGTCCCAGTTGAAGACCAATACAAATGAAAATATGTTATGGGAGCTCAGAGTCTCCCAGATTGTTCGTTTCAAGGTGAAAAGGATAATGAAAGTATTGCCCAGAAACCCAAACTTTGATGGAGTTCTACTATAATTAAGAAGCTCGTGAGACATTGAAGGACAATTTGGTTCTGAAAGTCAAAAACATTATCTTGTTGGCATTTGTAATGCAGAGCAAGTGGGTGCAAGATATTTTTTTACATGATTTACAAAAAATGATGAGTGTAGCAGCATTTTTCTAACGTTCTTTTATAATTATTTAACACATGGATTAAAAAAAATCCATTAGTTGGTTCCTGTTGAAATTTAGATTCTAAGGCTTCTTTAAATGTGTCCTTTTTTTCTGAATTCGGAGGATGTATCCCTACCATCCTTCATGGCCTCACATATCCCGAGATGCGTTGTATGCTTTTTTTTTTTTTTTAACAGAATCAACACAAAATTGTGAGGAATGCAACGTTTTATTTAAGGACACTTCCAAGCAAACTCATTTATTTTCTAGTGAAAATATGACATAAATTAGAACTCTAAAATTATTACTCAAAGAGATAGTCAGCTCTTTGACATAGTGATTCTTACAAATTAGATAGTAAATGATTGGCGGGCAATCAGCCATTTCTCCTTTCTCCTCTTAAAATGCGGTGTTTGTAGGTTATATAGACAATCTACTGAAGGTCTGTTGAATTTTTCTCCTTAATAATTACAAACACGTATTATTTGCTTGAGAGCTTTGAAAGTCTTGTTATTTGTATGGTAAAGTTCACATTTTTCTTAACCAAATTATGACCCTATGAGTCTAATATGGGGAATGTGTGTGTGTATTCAGGTAAAAGACCTTCCCAAAATGGCCGCTGAATGACTCCAGGGACCAATCACCGCTTATTGCCTGCCAACCCTGCACAATATGGCTTCACTGCACAAAGCTCATTCATCTGCTTTGGCTTGCAACAACATTTGACTCCTGAACTTTTAACTTTGAGCTGACTGCACTTTCTCATTGGACCAATTTTGGATTTGTAAGTCTGCAGTTTCTTATCATTTCTTGTATATATTGGCATCATTATGTCGCACTGTAAATAAATTAAGTTTCTTATTGTTTTGTTGGTGCTTGTTCACCTTTTTCCTTTTTTCTCTTTCCCTTCTAAATGTGAATTTCCTTGAATGTTACACCTGTGATCCTTAGGTGGGTGTAACACTAACAAACTAGGGTCCTTATTGGACCCTATAGTCTAACTAACAAACAGTGGGGGGAAACTGGTGACTTGCTCAAAGCCACCATGGGTAGCAGAAAAGGAGGGGGTGCGGATTGAACTAGCAATCTTCTCTTCTACACCGTATCATAACACACTGTCACACTTGTATTTAACCAAGCATAACTCTGAAGAACACCCCCCCCCCCACCAAAGTACATACTTCATTCACTTCATTAATGAGAACTGAGAATTTTTTTGTGGAAATCAATATTGTTTTAGCTGCTCTTATCTATTCCATTTAATATTTGCTCAATAATCTGGTTTTTCCCAAGCAGTTAATGAGCAGTGAGCTGTGGTTAGCCATTATTTCTGAGGAAGATCTACTTTAGTTACTGATCAGAAGGTAGAGACCACTGGGACAGTGCGTGCTGTCTTAGGAATAACAACATTGTTGTGAGATCCTTTCTTTCCGGGAAAAGCATCTGTCATTGCATAAAGCATGGTGAAGAACAGTTGATGTGTGTGAACAATCTGGCTGAGGCTGGTACATGTCTGGGCTCTCCAGGCTGCTCACAGCAGGGCAGAGCAGTGATGAGCTCGTTCCTGTCCCGCTGGCAGGAAGGAAGCAGAGGCGACATCAGATCCAGGCCTCAGGTGCAGCCACATTGCTCATTTAGCTCCTGGCTGCTCCAATAACACACCAGCACCCACTCTGCAGAGATGCTACTTCCAGATGATCACCATCACCTGCTGCAAACAAAGAGCACCAAACCAAAGAGACACTAAAGCATTTTCGGGGTTTTGGCATTAACGCGTTCATATGACTTCTTAAAGGCTAATGTTTATTTTTCTTGTAAAACTAGTCGTTTTGGACATGCAATAATTTTTGGTAATTCAATAACCTGCTAAAATGTATTGTGCAGATGTTTAAGGTGTGAAAAATGCTGTAAACAAAGAGTACTTTAAGAAAGGGAAGTGTAAAAAGATTTAGATTTTATTTTATCTTCATTTCGTCAATCATTATTAAGTATTTGGCGTGACCATCCCTAGGTAAACTTGAACACAGGTTTTGTGTGTTCAACAGTCCCAGAGACATTCAATAATGTCGACATCAGGCTTCTGTGGGAGCCACACCATCCCTTCCAGTACTTCTTGTTCTTTATGCTGAACTTTAGCTGTTTGTTTAGGGTTGTTCTGCTGCAGGATAAATTTGAGGCCAATCATACACCTCCTTGGTGATGTAATTTAATAGAAAAATATCTGCATGTATTTATGAGATAATGAATCGTAACCAATTCTCCAAGTCTATTTTTCTAGAAATACTGCCCCAAACACTCATGAAACCTATTTACAAAGCATTTGATGATCAGATCGCATCCAAATATTGATCTTAACAGTAGTTCACAGGCATTTTCCTGCACCAGTTCTTATTTTTCACAGTAAATCAGGCTGCCTGATACAGGGTGGTATATACCATTGTATCATCAGATGTGATAATGTATTTCTATAATATTAAGGACAGATAATGACCTATACCTTGCATTTTATTAAAGTAACATATATTCAATGAGGACCTGATTTTAAATGGGGAGATTACTTGTATGCACACCCTTCCATTTGCACAGAGTCTCCTTCCACATGCATCACCATATTGCTCCAACCTGCTTCACATCCATCCTTACAAGAGCTTTCTAAAAATATTGAACTCCAGAAACAAGAAACATCAACACTCTGCACTTTCTAATGAATGATGAAAATGATCTTTTGAAGGGGTGGAAGGAAACTTTTTAGCTTTGTATAAATTCTAAAATTGGTGTAATTATGCAAAAGATAAGCAGTGGTTTCCTGTGCATTTCATCAGTTTTCATGTAATGTAATATTACACATGGAAGAGGGACGGATTGCTTCAGACTTGATTGAAAGAATTTAAACCATAATGATTGGACATAAAGCCCTAACTGGTAATGGTGACTGGCTGTCACCAAAATCCACCAGTGCAGATTAAAAAGAGTAGACCAAGAGGACAAATTTCAGTATCTAAAATGTGTAGGTGAAATTTTCCTTTGCACTCTAGCTGTGTGTTACTATAGTAACACCTTGATATAAAATGAATATATTGACCTGTTTGTGGTTTTTCAGCATCAATCAACACCTTCCAGCTAATCAGAATCTAGTATTATTACCAACAAAGTTTCTTTTCCATGGGTGATATCATAAACTATACATTGATCCCAACAGAAAAGCCAAGATTGACTTGATATGTGCTTTATTTGTCTAAAAGTAAATTAATGCCTTCAAAAATCTTACCTTTGTGTATAGAAAAAATGGTATTTAACATTATAAAAAAAAAATAGGTGAACCATTAGCAACCTCTACGACTATAAAGCTGCTGCTCAGCATCTCATCAGCACCTCTCTTTAAATGCCCCTGAAATGAACCATTTTGTCATTGTTGGCGTGAGGGAAAAAGAGTATACAGATCAGAATTTGCAGGTGTTGTTACCTCGGGGAACAGTCAGCCATGACAAAGCCCTCTGACAGGAGACACGTCTCACCTCTACACAGGTGTCTGCTACAGCACTTCCTGCAGAACCTGACGAGGAAGATCCGTTTACTCTTCATTATCACTAGATTCACATTTGTCAAACATCACACCAAACCGCTGTTAAACATCCTCAGGATTTTTTTTCGTTATTTCGTCTGTGTCATGTTGAAAATTTTTGTAGCAATGTAAATGGCATTTTGTTTTATCGACAACAAAATAAATGATTGCATCTGGCATAGTTACAAGCAGACATATTATCAAGTGGAAGTGCCCTACTTTCCTTCCTTATGGGCAATGGGAAGTAACTGCATTCCTCAAATTCAACTGAGGCCAACTAGTGAGTGAGTTATATAAACTCTATGCCCCTCAATTGTTCACCTTTTGCTCAGATAAAGTCAAGACTGACCACTTCCAAATTGAGCCCCAAAAGTCTTCATTCAGAACCTTTGCGTGACGTCACCCCTACCTCTATAGTTTTATTCAACCTTTTAGTATCAAACCAGTAAAATGTCAGATTTTAAAAATAAAAGCTGAGTGTTGAACGGCCGGGAATGAGTGATTTGTGGTGTAATCCTTTTCACATGCTTTGGTTGAGAAAACTAAATAAATAATTCCGTAAAGTACATAAATTCAAATTTATTCGTTAAATCCACAGAAACCATATATTTTATTTATGTACCAAAAGCCCACTGCAACTCCAGATGTGCTTTAGGTTAAGTAGCGATTGTAGAAGTTTGAAAGGTCATTACACAAAGATTGTTTACCCATGACCCCCGAATGAAAGTCTTTACCTCTGCAAAGGTTCATGTTGGGCACGCTACTGTTTTTCACATCTCTATGTGTCTACCTCTGCCAATCAGCCTCAGTGCTGGGAGCTCAACATGGATGCCCCTGGCAGTTTTAGTCCCACATTTGGCACCTGGATCATATGAGACTTTTGACGTGCCGTCTGTTTTTCTGCTCATTCTCACACTTCTATGATTGTCTCCATACCTAACGCCAACATCTCTCTTTGAGGTTTTGATTAAAAAAGGCAAATGAGGGATAGTCAGGACAGAGCACCAGACTGAAGTTTTTCACTCCTATCTCAGGTGACAGGAGCTTCAGCCAGTGCAGGTGTTATTTGTTAAGCTCTCTGTGAGGGCCTTCAGTTCAAGTGTCAGAAGAGACAACCTGCTGAACTGGTTTCTGCAGATGATTTGGACTCTGTTGCCAAGTTCCTCATCTGGCAGTTTAGTTTTTATTTCTTTTTTTGAAAGTGTGTAGTAAAAATCAATAATGTTCTTCCAAATGTACATTATTATATTTATGTAAAGCAGAGTGCAGATGATTTTACTTTCTGAAAACCTTGGTATTTAGCTGCTAGACTTCTATTTATACGACCGAGTCGGAGGGGCCAAGAACACGATGCGTGTTGCCAGCCAATGACTGGAGCTGTGGATGGATCTAAGTTACTTCAGTTTGGAGGTTCTCTATGTGCCGTAGAAGATTCTGAAAATATGACAAAATATCTAAAACCAATGATATGTTGTGCATTTAGATGATGTGTTGAAATATATATTAGAATTTTTATGATGGAAAAATGCAAGCAACGTTTTAAATTGTGATTTAACAACGTTGTAGTTGTGTACTTTTTGTACAGATCAAATGGTCAATATGTGATGCGTAACAAATCACATATTCACAAATATGACACTTTCATAAATTCCTTGTTTTGGTTAATTAAATGCTTTTACTTTATTTTATTAGCAAATCTTAATCCTAAACTCTCTCTCTCTCATAGCAGAGATATTTTTATATTTATATTAGTTTATATTTTTATATTAGGTATTTTATATATATGCATTACTATATATGTTTTTTTTTATCATATTTGTTTAGTGTTTGTGCCCCCCCCCCCTATTGGAAGAAAAGTGGTTCTCAAGTCCATTAAAAAAGAACAAATGGTTCATTCCGTCACAGTGCTGTACTTTTCCTTCTTTTGCCAGTGTATTGATGAAACAGTTTTTCTGGCTTTTCTCTCTTTTGCAATTAGAAAATGTAAATCAAGCAGGTGCTGCTGGCACCATTCGGAATATGTGTTTGTTTTACCTGAGGCTTCAGATACTCCCTCTTTCTCGACATTGCAGCAAAGGGAATCCAACATTCACTCCTGCACACATTCGCTCCGCTAGCAGCTTGTTGTTGTCAGTGCAATCACGGCGCCTCTCGTCTTGTTCTGACAGCCCCTCGAGATACTGTGGTCAAGGTTACTCTTCCATCATCCTGCCACGTACATTACTTAACTCCATCATACCAAACTCCAATGCTCATCGCACTCGCTCACGTTTACTCCTTTGCTGGCAATGTTAAAAATATACAATTTGATATTTTACCGCATGCAGTTGCTTATCAATACATTTATTTTGGTTAATGTTAACACTGTTTAATAGAGATTCTTACTCATTTTTAATAAATGCAAATAATGCTCTGAGGTTTGATTAAATTGTAATGCAGAACAAATAGGACATTTTTAGTCACTATACAAAATCAGTTGTAGCTTAAATTAATGCTCTGTAGGAAAGCAATGTTGTATGGTGTTAAAATCAGAAGACAAACACTGAATCCATTTTTTTTTTTTTTCTTACCACTTTCTTGGGACAAGAATAATTTTTACACGACCACTCCTAGGAATTTGTGGCATCAGGATTGCTTGATGTTCATAGTCCTTATCTCTTTGTGCTTTTATGCACAGCCTTTTTTTATTCCACTGGCAAGAGTCTTATTCCCACCAGCTGTCGGAAAGCATAAAAAAAGCAGGCTTGTTGGTAAGTCTTGGGCTTAAGTTGCTGCCAAAAAGAAAAGCGTGGCAAATAACGACATTAATTCTGTGATTTGAGCCACCACTCACACTCTCTTTTAAAAGTGCTTAAAAACAAGCAGCTGGTGTCAACAAGGTAATAAAAAGAGACACAGGGGAGTGCTCAGTGTGATTAGCGTGTGTATGCAGGACCCTTGCCTGGGTTTAAACGGGAGCGCAGGAGCGTGCTGCTTGCTGGCGTGCAACACTGTTGCTGGACAGTAGTTGTTACAGTTTGGATAAATGCTGCTTGTCCTGAGACCTTACTTGTCGGGATATTTTAATATTTGGTACAAACTAAGGCTTTAAATATATTACTAATAATACCTTTTCTTGGAAAGCGCCTTTCTTTCCACTCAAGGTCACCGTACAAAAGCACAAAATAACAACAGTAGAAAAGCAGTTTCTAAAATGTCTATTTATGAAAGCAGATCAGTAGAAAATAGAGTAGATGCTTGTGTAGGTTTCCTCCTGGTACACAATCCCAAAAACACGCAGTTCGGTTCATTGAATCAGCTATTTCAGTTGTTGCGTACAAGGCTTGCTTTCCTTCTCGATGCTCCCGGGTAGCGAAGGGGAGGAAGTAGGGAAGCTGATTGAACAGCAAGATGGGATAGATCAGCTTAACAAGGCATGAGGAAATAGAATAATGGATGGCGGTCATGCATACAAAAATGAAATGTTTACAAAAAAAAGTGTTTTACTTGGACTTTCACAAAATATTAGTTTCAGGATATCAAGACTTTAATAAACTATTTTACACCCAAGAAGACTACCATGTCTCATCACACCCTTTAGAAGCACACGCTGCCCGCTCGCTGCTTCAACTCTAGTGCTCTGATACCGTGCACCTGTGGAGTATAAGTATCTAAATTTACTCTGTAAACTGTAATAAGGCTCTTTGATGTGAGCTGCTATGCGCTCGGAACTACCATGATTAATTAGGAGATAAACTAACCTCAGTTTCACCTCGGTACGCTTCACTAAAACATTGAAGCATCAGAGCGGTGGACTTTCAGATAGCGTTCCCAACAATCTCGAACACTAAATTAATGAGAGATGTGCTCCTTTTTCTCTATTTAATTTAATTCCTGTTGTGTGTTTTTTAAAAAAAAGACCATGAGCTGTCATTAGTCACATGTGTTAAGATCTAATTCTCAGTACAGACTGAAATGTTGCTTTAGTGATACAAATTTGATCAAACTCTCTCAGTTTTGACTTTTTTTTTTTAAAGGCAGTCATGTCAATGATTTATTTTTTTTTTCTCCAGTGCACGTCAATTCCTCAATTTACCTCACTCTCTCTCGTATATATTGTGGTACATTTGTTCATATTAATTCCTCAATCCTCTTCCTCCCTCATCTCTACCTACAAGCAGCATGAAGACCCATATTTAGAGCATCCATTTTCGTCTTGACAATTTACAGCAGTTAGTGCTCCACCCTGAGCCATCTGCTCTCCTGTGCCTCGCTGCTCGGCAGAAAGACGCTATGTATAATTCATTTAACAGATTATCTTTAGAATAGATTAATACAATAATGACAGTGTTCAAAGGGTCATGTGAAGTGCAGGTACATATTTAAAGTAATGATCCTGTGCAACTATCCTGCTTTGACATTCCTTGAATATTATCGTTTGTTTAATCACACAAGCTTTTGGGTAGTAGTTCCTTTCTTTTGAAATATGGCAGTATATCCTGTTTAAAATGTTTCAAAGGAAGCATACTGGGGAAACACTAGAACGCTAAGAGACACGTGGATTTAATGTATCACTGGTTTGATAGATTTGAAAATAAACAGGAGAACAACAAAATGCCGAACATTTACGCACAAGTGCCAGTGTCAAATAAAGTAGCATTAACCAACCCCCACGTGTCTACAATTTTCATAAGCTGAGCAATTATTGACCAATTTGGTTGTTATGGTAAACCGTCTGGTTGCTACGAAAGGGTCAGTGACCTAATCTAAAGTTCCTCGTAAAATATATTGTTTTTCCTTCCTAAGCTAATATAGTGTTTTAAAACTGTGGTTGCTAGGGTAAAGAGTTTGGTTGCTAAGGCGCTGCCCCCCCCACCGCATTTCTTTATAATATTTCTCTTATGTTTTTAATTTCTTTTCCCAATTAATTTTGAAATGCTAATATAAGTCAATGGAAAATTCTTTAGTAGCTCCCTTCTAGAACTTTGGTGTTCAAATGATTGGTGTTACAACCACGGTGCCAATCACCTCCACAAGTGTGGTTAGTTCTCTGTTTCTATGAAACTCTCAGGCTTTACCAACCCAACATAATCAGTAACAGCACAATTTTTCTTCTATTAACATTATTTAGGTATGGCAAGTTAAACAAGCTGAAATCAATTTTCTTGTCCCAAATGGAATTGAAATAAATCTCTGAATAATAAATACTTTCAATGTTTATGTATAAATGCAAGGATTCTCTTTGCCATAAAATAGTTTTTACACCTTTTACACATCTAGATTGAGTTGCACCTCCACTCGTTTTATTTTTTTCTCTCCTAACTGAACTCAAACCAACTATAATATTGATATGGCACATCAGTGAATACTTGGTTTTGGCTCTGACTGTACCCTCTGCTGTTTGCACACACTTACAAGGACTTGCACTGCAGATAATTACCATATTTGATTAATTCCCGCTTACACTGGGATTTGAATCCAATGGCTTTATCATTGTAGCACCATACGATACTGACTGACTTCCTTTACAGTTCCTAAGCTACCCTCTAAACCCAAATTCGAATAGTTTTAACATTTCCAATTATTTTTTTATTTTTTTATGGTTGATTTATTTTAATTGACAACATCTTAGTTTAAGTAAAATTCTCTGTTATTAACTTGCAAACCTTCTGGTTAAGGAAGGTGTACATGATAAATGCATGCCATTAGTCAACAAGGAGTACATTCAAAGTAAAACCATCATATGGTCAGACAATAGATCCTCAATTATTCTTAATTATGGTGTAAGGACGATTTATTTAATGCTTGTATTCAAAAATTGTAATTTCTCAATTTATTAAGACAAAATTAAATAGTTTTTAAATAAATGTGATTTCATGTAAAAGAAAAAGAAACTCCCCAATTCTACCAAAAAGAAAAAAAATCACTTTGCATTTGTTGTTTTAATAATGTAGAGCTGTTAAGGTCAAACGAGGATGATGCAGAAAGAGAAATGGTTTGTTGGCTGCACTTAGGGAGATGTTTGGATTAAAGGCCGGGCACAAGGATTATTTCCTGATTCAATAAATTGGTTTTCATCACCATTAACACACTTCCTGAAATTCCCCAGAGGAAGATCTGTGATGTTGACTGAGGAAACCTGCTCCAGTCTCAGATTTAGTACACCATCCCAGTTCCACCAAGGCTCTCCTCTCACAGCTGTTCTTTGTTCAGTATGGGGCTATACCTGCGATTCAAGAACCATGACATCAATTTTTTTTTATGAATTAATTATTTTATTTATTTATTTTCGAGGACTATGATAATCAACATGGTTTGATAGGGTAATTAACTTGGCTAAATGAAAATCCCAAGAGATGAAACAGATGTTCCATTAAAGAGGAACATGCCTCGCGAAGGAGAGTGTGAAGATAAAGGCAGCGTGTTGAGATGTGCTGGCAGTGCTACTGTAGTTGACTAAAACTTGAGTTTGTGGTTCTACTCTTTAATTGTTTGGGGGTGGGTTGTATTTGGTTATAGCTGGAGCATAATCAACTGTAACATATCAAATGTTAGCATCCAATATTCCATTGTTTCATCAACCAAACCAATATTATTTAAATGAAATGTTTCTTAAATGTAACAATTTTGCATAGAAACAAACTTGATCAAATAATCATTTTTTTTTATTTTTTTTTAGCTTTAGCTGTCCCTCTGCATGTTCCTGTATTTGTTAATGTGGTTAATTGCATTAATGAATATGCATGGTTTTGATATTGTGGACATTTCAAAATACTGTGACTAATTATATGATTTGGTTGATTTTTTTTTTTTTTTATTTTTTTTTTGTGCTTTTCATTAAACTACATAGGCTATATCATGCTTACAAGTTATTTTAATGAAGAGCATATGTTAAATGTTTGCATTGTATTATAAACAATCCCACATGGAAATGTGCAACAATAAATTTTTCTCATCTTTTAGACTACGATCTGTTGCAATCTATGGATATTAAAGCAGGTTTACCTCTCATTTTCATGTTTGACGTCTTGGCTAAAACGTCTTTTTAAATCTAAAATACAATGTAGTTAAAGGATGTACTATTAGTAAAAACCGTAAACTAGAATAATTATCTTGATTGGAAGCTAATGCATGCAGCACATTAGACATTCTTTTTAGGTGTTGCTGTTTAAGATTGTTGCTATTTAAAGTCCTTTAAGGAGACATTTTATTATATATACTACTTTTCACAAGTTTGGGGTCACCCAGGCAACTTTGTGTTTTCCAAGAAAGTCACACTTTTATTTACCACATGAAAATATAGTGAATGACAACAGATCAATGGGGTCTGGATGTGGGGACTATGCTGGCCACACCAGCTGCTGCTTCTTCTCTAAATAGTTCTTTTGAGAATGAAACCAATTTTGAGGATAAAAGCTTTCCGTATTCCGTAGCTTTCCGTAACAAATTTCCCACATTACCAGCACCAAAGCAACCACAGACCACCATGTTACCCTAATAACATAATATATATTATATTTTATTATGTTATCTCTACTTGGGTTACCTGTAAGATTCCACCATTAAGTGCTTTTATTATCATTAAGAGCAGATATAGGATCACCATGTATGATTTGAATTATTTTGAAAAGTTATTTTCTCTAAACACGGTCACAGACCACTTCCAGTCACTGCGATATCCTTAAGATTCACATGATGACAGTGTTTATTACTAAGTTATTTCTTTTTTTTTAATGCTATTTTGACTAATTAGTGACTAATTATAAAGTTGAAACTAAAATTGTCCCCCCTTTAGCATGCTTAGAATTATTTAATAGTGGCTAAGTTACTAATTCCAAACTTGGCACAGCAGGAGCCGGTCCCTTCATCTCCACATAACAACATGTGACCATGTTTTGTATATTCACTTCATTGCAGAAACGGAAACTGCACAGTGATGTATTTATTTATGTTTGCGTCTTCACTGAGGCACAGAGTGTCTTTTTGTCAGAAGGTGGGTTGACGGAACAGACTGACTTCACCGGTTGGCTGTTGACTTGGTGTAGAGCAACATCAGTGGCACAACCAGAGGCAAAGTCACACTCTGTGGCAATCTCACACGGAGTGAAGCCATCTGCTGCGCTCTCACAACTCTGGAACAAACACACAAAACTGTCAAAAGTTCCCCGCATTCACCGTACGCTCTCTTTGCTTCTTTCTGTTTCACACACTCTCTCTTCCCACCCTCTTCTCGCACACTCACTAACACAATCCACATCCAGAATGATGTCAAGCTTGCTGAGACATGGTCATTAGTGTGCGCAGAGATAATATTTTATTCAAATGTAAGGATACTTTAAATATTTGTATTATTATCTGTTTACTCTCTAGGTAAGATTTAACAGAAATGAAGAAAATCAAGTCTTGCCAACATAGAGAAAGAGACACTGTTATAAAAACCCTGAAACACCTTTGTAAAATTTAATGCATTCAGATTTAACCAAAATGACTTACAAGGAATAAACTAGTTCCAAAGCATGTCGCAACACTAATGTTTTGTAATGCTTAACAGTTATTCTATTTGAATCAAAGCATGTATATTTATGTATAATTAAGTAATGATAATGCGTTCAATGTATATAGTGCTTTTCCAGACACTTTACAATTTTCAGAGCATTATTCATTCACACACTGGTGGTGACATAACGTGGCTGGCATTTCGCGTCTATGGTTTCCTGCCACACCCCTCCAGTCACACACATCCATACAGGGCAATGCGGATGAAGTGGGCCACAATAGCAGAATGGATCTGGCGAGGATCGAACCCCCAGCTTTCGTGTTCTAAGACGACTAACACCACCAATGCGCCACTTGCTGCCCCATATTTATAAAATAATTGATAGATTTTCCAACATGTGGTCAGGTGGTGTAATTGAGAAATGTCAGTTCAAATAAAACACACACATGTACATGTTAGTTATTATCTAATTTTATCACTCGCCCTTCATGGTATGGTATGCGATGACATCACAGTTCCATCAATGCTTACCATCTTAAGGGTTTAGAATGGGATGCGACTCCAGTGTTGCTAAATGGGGAGTTGCTTTATACATTGGCGTAATCCTAACATCCTTGTTTAAATGCGCAAGCAAAACCATTTTATCAATAAAGAATTAGTATGTCTAGTATACCATGTGTAGAGCATTTTCTTGTTTCGAGAACCTGAATGTTGTCATAAATGCTGTAAATATCAACTGGTCTCACATAAAATGAAATATTGGGGATGGTGTGCTTAATCTGTATCAGTAGTGAACTTCCTCCTCTCTGAAATACACCATCATAAGTTGTAAATCTCACCATTACAGGAGTTCCTCGTGGCAAAAGTGATCTATGATGCTTTGTTGAATATGTAATGCCTCCATATTTAAACTTACTTATTACTTAATAGAACTAACTTATTTTTGTTCCTTTTTTTAAGTAAAATAAAGTATGTTGCTAGACTAAAATTTCAAATCATAAATCACAGTTATATAATGGTATTTGCTATAGAGAATAACAACGGCATTGAGAACCTGGTTTATTTTCTGGCATCAAGTATTGTCCCTCAATCTTCAGTCCTACTTTTGTCAAAAGTATTTAAATTGGACAGTCTTTGAACATCTCATCCAAGAATTTGCAGTTCTGGGAAACATTTTTTTTTTTCCTTTTGTCAGTCCTGAATCTGGATTTGAGCCACTAGCTCATGTGTTTCCTGGTCGTTATCTTCCGTTGAATCTTTTCTTCTGCGTTGAGCATGCAGAGCTGCCATGGGAACTTGGTTGAATAGTTCGTTTAAAATCCACAGGGTTCATGCTGCTCAGACTAAAGAGCGATGAATTCCTTTTCTGAGCAGTTTCTCTCTCTCCTTGTGTGTGATCTCATCAAGTAGCCCAAGTAAAAACACTAAAGCTTTATGCTGGTGAGGCATTTTCTTTACAAAAGTCAATCATTAGCATGAGTAAATGTTAAGCAGAAGCATTCACCCCACCCTTACTGCATACCATCGCTCTAGTTTCTTGTGGTTCCTGTTGACATTTGGAGGCTTGTGACAAAGCTCCCCATTCACATGGTCCCAATCTCGTGGGAAATGCTGGTTTGTGTCGCAAATGCAGCTTGGCACCATCTGCCACCAGGCTGGGAGCGGATGATAAAGTTAGCATGATCATCACTAGCGTCTTCGTCCAACTGCATCCTCCTTCTTTTCAGTGCTGGCCTCTTCCAGGAAGTGTGAGTGAGTCAGGCGTCCAGCTGAGTGTGGTTGACCAGACTTGGCTCCATAGAGAGCCCTGTGGGTGGGGAAAAGGGGGAGCAATCAAAGGATAGGGACGTTTTGTGGTCCAGGTGGTTGACAATCCAATGCTTTTACACCACTTTATTTAGAGTTTCTTGGGAGTTAATTATGTCCCGCTTAAATTTACTGTAGACAAGACCACGCTTTCCAGAAGTTTCGTAGTACAACCAATGTGTTTATAAAAGGTAGGGGCAGGTGGCATTTTTACAGCTTGGGCCTTTAGTAGGAATATAAATGGCTCAGTTCAACTTATATTTTAAATCCCAATTACAGAAAACATTATTATTCGACACAATTGCAATATATAAGATGTGTTGACATAGAGAGAAAGACATTTCATACATTGTGGGTGAATATATGGTTTTCTGTGACGATAAAAACTAATAGAGAAATACAAAAGATCTACACAACATGACTGACATACATTTTCTGGAACAAACATGACAAAAACATAATATGTAAATACAATACATCAAACTAGATGTCAAGACTTTAATGTCTTAAGCACCTCTTTTTAATGTCTTAAATCTCACTTTGCACAGTGTGTTAGATAATTTCTTCACCCTTGATAATCTGAACAGTAGATTTGTGTTAAAATAATTCCTAAAATGCACCACTACTCAAAAATTTTGTTCTGTGTATGCAGTTCCCAAATATTTTTTTTCTTCCTTTATCAGAAAATTAACACTCACTTTTTGTAGGTGTGTTTGTGACTGAAGGCTGACGTCTTTGGGAAACTCTGTAGCCAGGAGAAAGGACATTAAATGGAGAGAGTGCTGTTGGGTTATACGTTACAGTTTTTTGGTTGAATAAAAACCGATATTGTACTTTTCGGTCAGTGTTTCTGATGAGAGCATAGGCCTTGCTAACTCTGGACCGACTGATATACGTTATGATCAAATGGACATTAAAACTACAGTTCCTACTGCTCATTGGATGGATACTGCTACCCTTATTTAGGACATTTATAATAGGAGAGATAATTATTCTTTAATCTTTGTCTCAAATGGAAATCTGTAAGTTGTCTGTTTTTAAGAGGAGATCAGGCACCACCATTTTTGTCCCCTAAGATGTTTTCTTCTGAACTTTGCTGGTTTTTAGTAGAACTTGTTGGTCCCTAATCACTGAATTTGGGGCCAAGAAAACAAAATAACTAAACATAACAATCTCTCCCAGTGACTTTTGAGTTTAACCGTCAGTTTCTTTAAACACTTTCCCCACTTATTTGATATATTAGTCTTAGTTGCATTGCTAAAAGTGCAAAATAAAAACAAAAGGGGACTTTTAGAAAAAAAAAAATCATCCAAGATATGCAGTCTTTGCTGTTATTAACTTAGTTTTTTTTTGTATAGTGATTTACTGATTTGCCCCTGGTAAGAATGTGTTTGATTGGCAGTACAATCTAGATGCTAAGTTGAGATTAATTAGCCATTTAAGTTTTATCGGTAAGTTTGTATTAGCGATTTAATTTCTTTGGCAAAGGTGTCACATTGCTTTAATTTCACCTGTTATCATTTTCTCAAACATCCGATTTGTATCGACACGCGGAACTTTAATTGCTGCTGTTTAGTCTGCAGAAGGAGATTATTGAGCTGACCAGGTTTTCCTGCATTTTTAACAATGGCCACTCATTTCTGCTGGCATGGACCTAGCAAAGAAGCGTCGGGAGATATTTAATTAAGACAACAGTTCAATTAACAGCTCAATTAGCTGAGGTAATTAGAAGCTCTGTTGGAACAAAAGCCAGCATACTCTGTGGGTCCCTGTGTAAAGATGCAGGGTGGCCCAATTCTGCCATTGGCGTCCTAATCCTGCTAAGTACTAGGCTGAATTTCCACCTTTAGTTCCTGGTGTTGAGGCTTATACAAACATAGAAACTAAACATCCCTTTTCTTTTTAATGGGAGGAGGGTCTCTTTGTTAAACCAAGTTAACTTTGAAGGTGTGTTTTGTTTTTATAGCAAACCTTGTTTGCATTGGTTTTTACTAAACTGCCCATGTTTCAGTATTTTAACATCATCATGTGAGCACTAGTTTCTTTTACACATTATTTTTCTGTTACTGTGTGAGTGGTTGGCCAAATCTTGTTTGCTTTTATTGCATCTACAAAGGAGGACCATGAGATATTGGCACTAGCAACTAAAATGTGTGTGTTTAGTTTGAATAAAATTTCCTCATCCATACTAAGATTCACATAGTACATTTATAAAGTGATCTGGGAAAAAAAATGTTTTGTTCATTTTGTTTTTTTTTTCTCTCCTTAATAATTTAAGGAAATGTTTTTTTTTTGTGTGTAATACAATTCGTGTACGACTTTCCAAAGGTGAAGGCATGTAAACTCTTTATCCAACTGAAAATGAGACTGTACTTTTCTGGGAAAGTGCACAAACTTCATACGTAACTAGGCGGCTAAAGTTTGTAAACAAACTTTGAGGTTGTTTACATGTAATGTAAACCAACCCCCGTGTCTCTGTGAATTTCCTAAGATGATCTACAGATATGGTAAATTGGTTGCTATGAAAAAGAGTCTGGCTGCTACGGAGAGGTCAGTCATATCATATAATGTCCCCCATGTTGAGTGAAATAAATCAACCCCAAAGTCACTACGATTTCATAAGCTGAATTAAAAAAAAAAACAAAAAACAAACACTGTTTTTCTGTGAAGAGAATCTTATTCTTGGATACTGGAAAATAAATAGGAAAAGGCTACAACAATATAAGTCAATGCTAAACATATAACCCCTTCCAGAGTCTAGGGTTCACATTCTTTTGCACTGTGGCTTGTGTGTTACTGGACGGACTGATAACCTTCTCAAGTGTGGCCACATTTTTAAGTTTGAGTTAAAGGTTCACAAAGTTTGATCCCAATTTAAATCAATGAAAAAGTTCCCCGCATTCTCAGCATTTTTCCCAGAATTCCTTTAGTTTAATGGCTAGGAGAAGTTGTTTTTCCAACTTGTAATGGACAGCATTGTCAGAATAAGAACTTTTAAAAGAAGTGGCATTAGGACGACCAAAAGTCAGTTAGACTCCCAAAAGTTGTTGCTGGTCACCAGACTTGTCGCTAATTGCTAGAAATGAAATAAAAGGGTGTCAAGTCATTTTTCTAGCGATAAAGTGAGCAAGACTTCGCTCTGAAACAGTGCTCTTTCATTTTCAAATTATTCTTTTTTTGTTGTTTTTAGGATTTAAAAGTGGCCACACTGTTAGTTATCTGCAGACAAAAAGTGAACAGGCATTTGTGGCTTTTATTTTGCCATTATGAGCTTGCTGCCACATCACCCACTAACAAGGAAACTGCAAGCAGACACAACTGGAGTGTCGTGTTAAACTTAGATCTTTATTGCCAATAATAAAATATCACCTTTTTCTATAAAACACCCATCATCCATTCCTTCCAAGGAAGTCTTCCATGTTATTACATTACAGAGGACACAGCTGCTTTGGTCAGCCCCATCCTTGATCCCACCCTTAGTCTAGATGGGTGCACGCTGTAAAACCTAGTGTAAATGACCAGGTGAGGTTTTTTATTTGCTGTTGTGCATAGACTGAGATCTCCAGCATTATTCCTGTTTGGATGGCACCTGATGACTCATCCATCAAGACCGTGTCCTGTCTCTGTAGCAGATGGGGTGTCAACCTTAGGGTCTTTGTTAGGAACGGTGTGTGTGGTGTACTGGCCGCCACGGTGATGCTCTGCAGCATATATATGTAATGAGATCTACAAGAACGCCAGGGCCACCTGGGATCAACAGGCGTGGGTCATGGCGGGCAAGAAGGAAGATCTGCAGACCCGGTAGAAGTATGCCTGAGATGATCATGTTGCAGATGGAGGGCATGCTTATTTATTTCGTCTCAGACACTGAATGTACCAAACAGGAGATTATGTCAACCTGATTATGCCAAGACGTCAAAAAATGGGCTTCAATTTGATTTCTCTACTATGACCTGTTCCTTGAAAATCATTACATAAAGAATTTGGTTTGCAGAAAATGGCTTTGATATAAAATCCATAGAGATTTTATCCATCACATACCTTGCTCTCCTCATCTCTAAATCTCAAGACGA
This sequence comes from Danionella cerebrum, assembly GCA_007224835.1. Taxonomy (NCBI): domain Eukaryota; kingdom Metazoa; phylum Chordata; class Actinopteri; order Cypriniformes; family Danionidae; genus Danionella; species Danionella cerebrum. The sequence continues at coordinate 527,669 of SRMA01027307.1, read as the reverse complement.
CCCTCCTCTTAATTCAGCCACAATGAATATCTATGACGTTTTGATCTTGTGACAGGATGAAGTGCTCCTCGTCACTAACAGTCGAGGGCTGTTGCCACATTCCACATGTTGCCCTGCACTTCCCCCGCTGTTACCTCATCACACCACGACAGCTAGGCCTCCAGACCACTCTGATGACCACAGTCTCCGCAGGGCATGTGACTGCATCACTAGCGGACTGGTGTTAGCTTAGCTCAGGCTTGACTTCCAGGCTTCCTGTCAGCAGCCCTCATCACTTCCTACTGTTGGTGTGAGTTGCACCCCCTCATCCTGCCAGCTGCTGCCAAACACAGAACAGAAGAATCATAGAGAAAACATGATGTTCCTGTGACCTTACACCAGTTCATTTTAACAACTCTACAATCAGAATTTCCCCAATGGCGTAAAGCTGTTCAAAGTGAACTACTAGTACTCTCAAATCAGTTAATGTTCGTTCTTGATTAGTTGTAAGTAATTAAAACCATTTCCAAAAATGAGTTTTAATTCAGTGATTTACTATTAGGTTCATGGCTGGTGAAGCCGATGTCACCAGACAGATTTACAAACATATGAACACTACAGAGAACCCTATTCACCATTTATTCGACAACAGTTAACGAGGCAGGGTACACCCTGGACAGGTCACCAGTCCATCGCAGTGTTTTGTTACAATTTTAATAATTTTTTTTATTATTATTATTATTATTATTATTACAAAAACTGTAGCATACAAAAAAAAAATCATTATTGTAGACTTGTCTTAGAAATTAAGTGTATGGGCTGCTTCTTCTGAAGAAAAAAAATTGATAACTTGTTTGTAGAAGTTTTCTTTCTTCAGCTTTAAGAGTTTTATCTGTCCCAGACCAGTGGTCTGTAGCAGACCTAGCTCCGGTGTCTGTCTTGATTTAATAAAAATCTCCTGATTTGATTGAAAGTCGAAATTGGAAAACGTTTAGGCTAAACATTTTACAAGAATAACTGGGTGGCTCCACTTGAGTTGCTAACTATTTACTATAGCTTGCTAATTCTGTTATTCATGTTTTTTTTTCTTTCTTAGCTGAGGTGTCACCAGAATTTTTATCAGGAGAACTGTGTGCCAAACCTTGTTCTTCGCCTGTGTTTATGATTGCTGAACTTGCTTACACAAATATAGTTGTTCATCAAAACACTGTGCATCAGTCTACTTCAGCTAAAGTCAGCTCATACAGTGCATGTGGTTAAACATTTTAATACAGAGATACAGCAACAGATATTGTGCAATGCCTACTTAGGCTTCAAAATTGTTAATGTAATACATGTAAGGTACAGATTACTAAAGAAATATAATTTAATTTATTTTTAAAATGTATTTCACTGTTGTAACGTTTTAAGCCTAGTCTATCGCTTTAAGTCCTAAAAAACATTGTGAGCAGCACTGAACCTTGGCATTAGAGAAATAGGTCAACCATTTTACCCTGGGGAACCCTGCACACTTTGCATTCTAATAGCTGATCCATGCTTTTTTTTTTCTTTCCTGCCACCTCTGTAGTTTGCACCATTTTAATCTATTTTGCTGTGTCTTTCTGGTCTGGCTAAGACCTCTGAGCAGTATTGGTAATTTATAATGGTAAAAGGAAATCTGGGTCTTTAAAAATGAATGGTGTATCAGTTCCTGCATATGCACATGTTTGAAAGGAAAGTGCAGGCTATGGAGAATTCCAGCACAGTCCTTTAATTGGCCTGAAGTCATTTGTGGCCTTGTGCTATCTGAATAATGCATGGCCTTTCTTAATGAAGCGTGCTCTTGTTGTTTTACTTCTGTAGGATATAGGGTAAAATTAGCATAGTCCTGTGTCTGCATCTTAATCGCCTCTGATAATCAAGCTCCCGCTTTGTTTACAGCTTCCCACGGGCCTGCTGTTTACCAACTGACCCCATAATGCCAGTTTACCTCCGGCTCACTGCGGGTCTCCTAACAGGTGAGATAGTTAGCGATGACTCCTCCGGAGGATTCAAATCTCATTGGAGAAATGCATGTCTGTGATCATGGGATGGATTCAGTCACGCAGAGTAAAGGCTAAGATTACAAGAAAATGTTTCACAATTCGGTTTGTATTTCAACTGAAAGGTTTGAGTGCTTTAAAGATGAATTTTTAGATTAATTAAGAGTTTATATTTAATTTTGGCTTTAATTGTAATGCATTTTGAAAGAACTCCTACTTATCACAAGCATCACTAAATTATAAATACTGTTTAAAATGCTTTTTAAAATATAAATCTGACAAATAACTAATTGAAACTGTTTTAAGGAATGCCAAATATTAAAATACCTCAGGTTTTCAGTTTATTTCATTTTTTTTATTTATGTTAAAATGTTTTAAAGTGTTGCAGTCCCTGCAACCAAGCAAGCAGGTAATTTTTAGAATTTGTTAGAGCCAATCATAAATGAGAATTAAGTCCAGAATTTATTTTTTAAGACGGCGTTTACTGAAAGTATTCAGACCCCTTATATTTTCACCTTATGCTATATTGCAGCCATGTGCTAAAATCATTTGAGATTTTTTTTCCATTATTGCCATAAATGCAGCAACCCATATTGACAAAAATACACATAAATTGACCGTAAAACACTGACCCTAGAACATTAATCTTCAAAGCTGCCACCACCTGATGGTTTCTTTATTATAAAGTTCAGTTTGCATAGAATGTCGTAGTAATCATACACTCACCAGCCACTTTATTAGGCATACCTTGCTCCTCTGGTTCTGAATTACTGTTGCCTTTTCTATCAATTCAAACCAATCTGGCCATTCTCCTCTGGCATCAGGTATTTTCACCCACAGATCTGCCGCTCACTGGATATTTCTCTTTTTCAGACCATTCTCTATAAATCCTTGAGATTGTTCTGTGTGAAAATCCCAGTAGATCTGCAGTTTCAGAAATACTCAGACCAGCCCGTCTGGCACCAACAATCATGCCACGTTCAAAGTAATTTAAATCTCTTATCTTCCTAACTGAGATGCTCGGTCTGAACTGCAGCAATAATGGCACATATACATGAACTCACCGGCCACTTTATTAGTTACACCTGCCCAACTGCTTGTTATAATAAGATGTACCTAATAAAGTGGCCAGTGTTAATAAAGTTTCTATCACTGACACAATGAATCCCCCAACACAATATAGATTGCCTTCAACAGTCTTTGCTCACAAGCCCAACGCTACATTGCGACAAATAATAAAACGAAAATAAATACAAATGATATTTATGTTTAGCATTAAAAGCATTGTGAATGTGATAAATTTCACTTTATTCTTAGATTGTGAAAAGAAATGATCAGTTGGCAGGTAACGTACGAAAAATCTGAAATTATTCAGCAGGTAAAATGCAATATTTGTACCACTGTTGAGATATTACGTGAATCATCACAAACCTTTAAAATAAGGATCTTGCTAATTTTCTAAGGAGCTTCTAAGCAGCTTTGTTAATGTTTTTGTGGAAACCACCAGTCTGTCCTGTAGTGTTTGAAGCATTTTGTTAGCATATTTATCATTCCGTGGAACGCTTCCCGAAACAGTCACTCCATATTTCAAAGCCAATGCACACTGAGCTGGGTGTCCCTTTAACAGATTTCCTCCAAATACAAACACCACATGGTCACATTCAGCATGAGCCTATTTTTGAGCTCCGTCTCTGAAAGACCTCAGATTGTAAACTTGGATGTGGAACATTCCAAAGTCTCGTCAAGTCGTACAGAATGGTTTCAGCTGAACCAAAGCCGGAGTTTGCTTCATCTCTTAAGCACTCTCATCGGTTTCCAGTGCGAGTCCTGAGAGGATGGCGGCAGGTGGGCCGTGTGAAAGGTGCCTCTAAGAATAGTTACACAGATCTTTATTTGCATCATTATCAGGACTCAAAATGTAATGTTAGAAAAATATATTCCAATATTTTCCATGCAATATAATGATTATTATACAAGTTAAATAATTAATAATGAGAGCAGCTATGATGTATGGGTTGGAGACTGTGGTAATGAGGAAGAGTCAAGAGGTAGAGATGGAAGTAGTGGAGATGAGGATGTTGAGGTTCAGTTTAGGAGTGACGAGGATTGACAAGATTAGGAATGAGCACATCAGAGGCACAGCTCAGGTTGGTTGTTCTGGAGACAAAGTCAGAGAGGCCAGATTGAGATGGTTTGGACATGTGCAGAGTAGATGGATGTTGGAGATGCCAGGCAAGAGGTCAAGAGGAAGGCCAAAGACGAGGTATATGGGGAAAGAGGACATGAAGTTATTTGGTGCAAGAGTAGAGGATACTGAGGACAGAGTTAGGTGGAAATGGATGATTCACTGTGGCGACCCCTAAACTGGGAACAGCCGAAAGTAGAAGTAATCTAAAATATAATACCCCAAAATATTTTTTTAAATATGATGACTGTAATATTAAAAATGTATTTTTTTTAATTAACATATAAACAATTATATGTTAATACAACAATTCGTATTTTCGATTATAAAAATCTCTATTAAAACTGTTGTTGTATAAAGATAATTTATAAAAAAAAAACAGTTATTTATACCATGTGTTGATATTTTAATCTTGATCAAAACATTTTGATTATATCCAATATATATAAAAAAATTTAGAATATAGATGTATACCTCAAAACTCGATTAAAAATCTATAAAATATCAACAACAAAACTATATTTTCTATATTTTGGTGCTGTCAAATGTGTTAGTTTAAATGTGTTCATTCCTTGCAAAGTAAGTATCTTCAGATGAAAGCGGTCCAGTAGTACACAGCTTTACTGCAAAAAAAAAAAAAAAATGGAAACATATTTTAGTTTTTTATTTGTTTTGCTGATTTGCCATCATTTTTCATTTGCAGTGGTGTTGTGTCAACAAAGTTGATTTGCATTGCGTTGTGCGCTAATATGCCACCGTATAAAAGAGTTATGATTTATTTTTAGTATTTTACTTGCAGTTACTGCCATTGATTTTTAAATTAATTCTCTAGTAGTTACAGTTTGACTATGTCGACAAAATATATCATATTTCTTCCTATCATCAACCGGTGATGTAATTGCGTAGCATCTAGGGCTAGGAATCTTTAGATAACTCGTGATTTAATTCAATTTTCATTATAGGGGTCACAATTTGATTAATACCCAATTATTTATGCATCTTCCATCAATATGCCATTAAATTATCTATTAAACTCTGTAAATTTATATTAAGTTAAATATGTGACTTACTGAACAAAAAAAATGCTGTACAAAGAAAAATGCACAGAAATTGCCAAATATTTACATTTTGAACCTCTGTGAAGTAGTTTTAAGGCAGATCAAAGGCATTTAGTTTGTAAAATAATAAAACAATCTGCCTTTTTTTATTTCAGTGTATGGTGCGCTTCATTATTGGCTTAAAAATGTATTTACAGTTAGATTTTTTTTTTTGTAAGTATGGGTTGATTTCAATGTTTGGCAACTCATCTGCTTATAGCTGTGATAAAGCTAAGGGTTTAAATTAGATTGGGGTTTATTTCTATAAATGAAATAAAAAACAAGTTTTGTCAAAGAAATGGACTTTACACCTTCTCCAGTTTTTAGATTATTATGTGGTTCTCATCCCAGAGAGGGGCTGAGAGAGATGCTGTGAATATATGCTCACTGAATTATTTGAGGCTAACGGCAGAAGATTCAGACAGCTGATTTTGGCAGTCATTGGAATACCTGTCAATTCACACATCCTGTCCACCAACTTCAAAATTTATTTATTTATCTCCATCATAAACACATCCTGGCAAAGCACCAAAAAGAGCAAAAAAAAAAACAATCAAAGTTTTTTTTCCCTCTCTCTCTTCAGATGTACTTTGTAAAAGTAAAGTTTCCCTAATGCTTGTTTTCTTTTAATTGGTTCTCACTGGTTTAACACATTTCCCCTTTTTATTTTCTTCAAACTAGTTATAAAGTTAAATTCCCCAAAAATCTAAATAGTTTTTAAACACCCTATTTTATGCTTATTTTAATAATCAATTTATTTACACAAATCACTTAGTTATTGATTAATTTGTGAAAGATAGCCTGAATTAAAGATGTAACATTTTTGCTGATAGTCAAAATGGGAAATATCATTAAAGATAAAAATCATTAAATAACAAAGCTGTAATGCTATAGTTGCTATAGCTATAATTAGTTTTGAGTATATTAAAAATGTATATCTTTTAGTTTCTTTTCAAGGCACTTTGTTTCTGATATATTACAGTTCCTCATAGTCTTACATATTGTGTCTTAACAAAAAAAAAAACATCATCCCTAAATCATCAATGAAAAGATAGGCAGCAAGGCAGATGCTCTTTGAGCTGGCATACCTTTGTTTCCTGCTGGAAAACTATGAATAATTCTCTTTATGCCACATGTGGGTGTGAAACTGTGAGAGAAACGGCAAGAGCATTATGTGTTTGGCAGATCAAACAGCCCTGTGTGCGCTTTATGATCACCCCAACTAACAAGGTTCCAACACAAAGGCAGAAAATCCCAGGAATGTTTGTTTGCAAATCCAGCCCCGTAGCAGAACATCCTCAACCTCTCGCTTAGGTCTTGCCCTTGTTTAGTTTGGTTTATTTGTCGATGTCTCTCTGTGAATTCTAGTTAAGTGACAGCTGTGTCTCTTGTAACCCATCTTGTTCTTACGCTAGATAAACATCCACTTTTTGGATACGGTAAATATGTTTACTTTGATAAAGTAAATTATATATGAATTTATGTATCTATATAAACAAATTGTGTTTGTGCATATAAATATTCACACTCTATGTGAATATTCACACTATATCTCTAGCTCATGAATTCAATCATTTATTTAATTAGATGCAGCTAGCCACACAATAAAAGGAGAAGCAGGGTGTAACAAATGAATTTATGCTCTTTTTACAAGCAGAAAAACAACAAAAAAAACTGGTAAAGGTAATATTTGATGAGGAGCGAGCCAGTGTTTGGAAGAGCACATTTGTTTATCATCTTTACCAAAGACTTGTTGGAAAACCTGGGTAAAATGTACGCTGGTTACTGTAAAACAATGAGAAGCTGAGCTGTAAGTAAATTAACAAAAAAAACTTACTGTAAAACAAATCTTCCCAACATGTTTTTTTTGTCTTTTTTTTTTTATCTGTTCGCCCTGATATAATGATCAGTCATGTTTCATTGCTGCCGACTTACCCACTTTTATTTTTACAGCGTAGACATTAAAGTTGAGACTCAACTTTTTACAAGACTTCAGTAAATCGGCACAACTACAAAGAGAAAGCTCACTTTCAAGTTGAGTCCACTTTTTTTCAATTCATGTGCTTTTTTATTTTACTGAATTTACTTTCTTGTATTTGTTGGAAATGACTTTAATTTTGACTGGAAATGAGAACACCATTTGAAAACAAAAACAATACCTTTTATATTGCCTCCTTTGTCATAATTGTAAACAATTCACATGGGATGAGAATCATCAGATGCTCACCTCTAGGAATGATTGATTTGTTTGAATTGATTCAACAGACACAGAGTATGTTACTGTGTTAAATGCTATAGTCATTAATGGAAAATATAATTAATATTTTGTCCAGTTCCCACATGACACATATAAGAGTGCACCGTTATCCCTAGGCTATTTTATTTTTTTAATAATTTTATGGCTGCTTTGCAACTACCACTACTGCACCCAACTTTCTGATGGCATCCAAAAAGGGAAAGAGTTGCATATGTGGGCGTCTATCAGCAAGGTAGTGCAATCAATCCTTCAAGCCCCCTGCCATGACACTGTGGTCTCTCTGAACACAAATGCAATGTAGAAGGAGATCTAGACACAAAGCTTTATTATTCCAGAATGTGCCAGGAGGTGCTAGTCAGTCAATGAGAAAATGATGCAGTGTGTGTGTTTAGCATGATTGGGTTTAGATGGAGAGAAATCCAATAAGGAAAATGGAGAAGGCTGTGTGTAAAGAGTAGAGGGCCGCAGCTCTACAGTGCATTCATATTAAAGACTGCAGTGCTGGGAGGAGAAGTGATTACTGTCACTAACTCCACAGGAAATGTTGCATCTTACTGACATTTAGAAATCATTTCAGCAGCTGGGAACAATAAAAAAGTGAGATTGTGGAATAATTGGCTTGCTTTGCAGGCTTACCAACAGGGCAAGAATGGAAAGGGAAAGAAAAAGCAATAATAGCTGTTAGTTCCAACTCCCTCTTGCCACTTTAAAGCTAAATTAAAGGCACACAAGAAGATTTTGTGTTTGTAAAGGGTTGTTTCTGCAAAGTTGTCTTTATTTTTGTTGGTAGTGGAGGCTTTGAAGAAGATTTTTTTTTTTTTTGCGCCATTTTGCCTTTTTATTCAGATGAGAAGAAAGGAAGTAGCTTAAGAGAGTGTCAAGGATGACACGTGGAGAATGGTTTTTGTTTAAAGTTGTCAGCCCCTTTAAGACCACAGTGTACCCATCTTCTGATGGCTACTTCCAGCAGGGTAAACCATAAAGCACAAATCATTTCAGACTGGTTTCTTGACTGACAATGAGTTCACTGTACACAAATGTCAGTCACCAGATCTCAATCCATTGAAATGTGGTTGAACGGGAGATTTGGATTATGGTTGTGCACCCGACAAATCTGCAGGAACTGCGTGATGTTATCGTAGCAATATGGCGCAAACTCTCTGAGGAATGTTTCCAGTATCTTGTCAAATCTATGTCACGAAGGATTAATGCAGTTCTGGTGAGCAAAAGGGGTCCAACCGAGTACTAGCAAGTTGTACCTAATAAAGTGGCCGGTGAGTGTAAATTCACTGTATGTTGAAGTGTCAATGAAAACAATAATGTTTAAATGGATCACCTCAATTTACCACTTTACCAAATACTGGCCTATTTAATGTACTTTATCAATAGTGGTAATGTGAGTTGAAACAAACGCAAGTGTGTATTCAACTCTACCACGGTACAGGATTATAGGAAAACTGAAAAAAAAAAAAACGACAGGACATAAAACAAACATTAACTGCAGAAATACCTTCCTGATTATTGCTTTACTATTTTCTTTTTAGGGAGAACTGCTAACCTATATACCTCGAGTGCTCTCTATGCTAAGCATTTGTTTAAAAGTAGAAAATGGAGTGATTTTTTTTTTTTTCCCCCTTGCTCTGGAGAAAAGCAGAGGAAGAGGAAGGCCTTGCTCTACTCTAAAGAGAGAATAAAAAAGAAAACAAAAGTTAGATGGTGCAGAGCACTCCGGAAGCCTGGCGTGCCAGATATAGCTGGTGAGAGCAGTCTTCCGGGAGACTTTCTCTTCTGTTACAGCTTTGAAGAGGGGTATCAAAAAGCTGCTCGCTCTCCCTCTTTCATCTGCTCTGGCCTGTGCCTGTGCCAGCCAGGTGTTTTCCCCCAGAGGGCTTCCTCCAGTCTCTCATCGCCTCGTTGCCCGGTGAGATACTGTGCATCAGCTTTGATTCTATAAATGACTATGGGGAAACGTTTGTGTATACTGATTGTTATATAGTGAGAGAAGACGTAGGTGTAGTCAGGTGGCATTTAAAAGCACAGACTGAGAAATTGACATAATGAGTGATGTGCTATGAGAAATACACATGTGTCTATCATGGGGCATCAGCGGTGACATTTGAAGAGTGATGGTTTGAATGTCAATCTTTACATACTGTAGGATGGAAAGTTTGTTTTTGTACGGTAGTGACTGGAGGAGCATAATCCCTGTACGTGGTGTGTGCTTTTCCTTCATCATACAATAAAGAAAAATAATTCCCAAGTCACCTGAATGTTCAAAATTTCAACATGGAGTTCACCAGACTGCTTCTCGTCCAATGTGCACTGGCAGACCCCTGTGATCCAAAAAAAGAGAGTAAACGGATTGAAAAATGAATGAATGAGTTGCTACTGGATTTTCTCACCATTCTTCAAAGACATCAATGACCTGGTGGAGGTTGCAGACCTTGCTCTGCTCTACTTTATGTTTGAGAATGCTCAAAAGGTATCAAGTCTGGATCACTTTTACCCTCAGCTTTCTAAGCAAGGGAGCATTCCATTGACCAGTATGAGAGATTGGGAGCAATAACACAAACTTCACCATACCTTTACACCAAATGTATTCACACCTGAGATCTTGTAACACAAGAGTCACACGATACCAGGGAGGGAAACTTGATTACTTGATTACATTAATCGCTGTGTGTTTATTTTCCCAACATTTCCATCAAACTATTACGAATCACTTCTGTGAGATACTGTATACACGTGTGTGTGTGTGTTTTCTGCATCTTTTATATCTGTGTAAACTTGGACATACAGGGTCCGAATGGTTTGTGGATGGTGCATTCTCAATAAAATAAAAAAAATGTACTTATGCACCACGGAAGCAAGATATCATTCGCATAAATTATCAAAACTGGACCCTTCTATTCATCCCATGTAATTAAGTGATTCTCTAGCCCCTACAAATGTCATATCTCACCCTCAGTGGACCATTTAGCAGTGACACTGTAAAATATAGCCGTCTGTAAATGAGTCACAGGGGACTATAGTGAGGGTTTTTTTCAGGTGATCATGTCAGTTAAACCACAAAGATATTGAGACCATAAAGATTCACCTGCACTCTCTGCCTGGACCATTAGAGATGACATCACACCTGTGAGGAAAAAAAAAAATAAATAAAAGCAGGATGGCCAGGCAACAAAGAATGGGCAATTAAAGTGTGATTTCAGACCCCTGCAGGGAGAAACGGAGCCCATGGGAAGCAAAGGAGGGGGAACAGCTGATTCAAAGCAAGCAGGCGGTAGAGAGAGTGAGAGAGGGAGAGACTATGAATGAGAGAGTAGGCATGTCATATTTATCTCCATCCTCCCCCTAATAAGCGCATTGGCCCAGTCCGCTGGTTTCCAAACAAACTCGCCGGAACATGTTGCGTGCTCGGACGTCCCTGCAGGCCCCCCTGCCGCGCTCCAAAGCTGCCGGCCACAAAGTAAGCAGGTGGCCGCGCCGCCTCGCTCGAAAAACGGGCATGCTGTGTGGGTGTCAGGCGACGGAATAAGAAAAAAATTCAAAAATCCCCGCTGACCTCCAGCCTTGCTTGAGCTTGCCAAAAAAACAATAACGACAGCAGTCTGAGTTGTGCCGTACTAAGTGACACAATAACTTGTTGTCATTTACTCTTGGCATATAATGTTTTATCCAAACATAGTACTGGCTTCGTTAAAAAAATGCATAAAAATAAACCTTTAGGCCCTTCTTTAATATCAAGTTCACATGTCCGGTTTAGTTCAGGTAGTGTTGACAAGATAGAATGTTCTGTATCCATCAACTTGCCATCAAAATATTTCTTCTGTCAAATTATTGCAGCCTGTGGCGTTTTAGTTAACTTTTAAACCAGGTGGAAACAATCTGCACATTATATTTGAAATAAAAAATTGAACAATTGATAAATAAAACAATTGGTGTCTTGCGTCATTCCTGCATGATTCAGTACAGCCGCTGTGAATTGCACATGCACCGATGCGTGCAGAGACTTCTTAACATCCCCTCCTTCATTTGATCCACATGCATTTATACATTAACTTGTACTGCACCAGACAATTGTTCCAAATATCCACAATTATTTGAATGTGCTTCTGTTATGCAGCAATTTTCCCATTATAGCTTTGCATGTGGGATGTATTATGCATGCGTCCCTCTCTCGGCGGACACGGATTTGTTTACTTCCTTGAGCACTTATACACAGTTTAATGAAAAACGGGGAATGTGTGTTCTGAACACTATCTTTGGATCTAGAATGGTTTACTGTATTTTCAGTGTCCACTCTAAAGATACTATTCAAATTAATTATATGTTCAAACAAAAATTTCAGAAAGTGTTGTCATAAGTTACTTGATGTACAGGAAAGTGCGCACACATTTGCATCAATAACTGCAATTTTCCTATTGAAAAAAGAAATTAGAACCATTATCTTCATATCATCTGTATTGGTGAGCAGAGGTGTAGCCAGGCTCTGAGGGTCTGTGTAATGTGAGGAGCAGTGGTGGGAGCTTCTGAGAGGAGTTTTAACTCTGTTAACTGATTTTCCTCCTCCGTTCTGCTGGCAGGTGCAGCATTCAGGCGGCTAAAGAGACAGCAGTAAACAGGTGATTTCCACCCTGACTCGCATGCACAATATCTGATACCTCATCCAATCACTGTATCTCTCGCACTGTTGAGACCGTTGTTTTTCCACAACGGCCGGTTTACCACAACAAACAATTGTCTTTTGATTAATCCTTCACAACTGAGAGATACTTGAAGTGACACCTGCTAAGGCTGCTAACTGTCCATTACAGGAAAACGCACTTTCTCTGAGCGCTTGTTTTTTTATTTTAGGTTTCTTTTAATTATTTGTTTGCTTAAATCAAGTTTATATATATATATATGAAAAAATCAAACCAATAGCAGTCTGCTTTTAAACAATTTTGTTAAATTATCTTCAGTGCAACAAGTGCTAAAGTCCTTTTATGGAATGATTGGCTTGGGTCTAATGCAGGGGCATGAGAAATGAGGAAGACCAATTTTCTTTTCTGAACCAGTTGCCTGATAAACGTAGAATGAGCACATCTAGTACAATTGCCAAAATGCTAAAATGTTTTAAAATTTTCATTCATAACTTTGATGAATGTGAATATGAACTGTTTTAGGAATGATAAGACTTGCTAGAATGAAATATTTATGAACATGCGTCTATCGCCACAGGCACTCTGAAAAAATCTTCACTTCAAAAATGAAAAATAAGCATAAAAACGTCTTTTTATACAGTTTAATGAACTGTCCAATCTTGACTAGTGGTGTACTTATAATTGATCAGTTAATCATTCAATATTAAATAATAGTACGAATGTTTTGAGCTTATCTGTGAATTTATCAATGTTATAGGGGAAAAGAACTGCAGCAATGTCTGAAATATTACACACGTGCTCCAAAGTAGTGGTGTCATGTTCAAAAGGGTCGGCCTGCACTGCGTTTTTTTTTTTCCAATTTTTTCTGCATTGGCTCCAGCTCTGCTCAAGGGTTTCTCTCAAAAAGTATATTATTGGGTCCTAGGGTTAGAAAAAAACTCTAGACAACTGAGGCATTTCAGAGGAGTAGTGCAGCAGACACAAAATACACCCTAAGACCCAGCCAGCTCTACCATTAGAAGGTTTTTTTTTTTTTTGATGAAAGAGCTGCAGGACATGCTGCATAGAAAAGATCTGCTTATTGGATGATGGGTTTCTCAAGATAACAAGGCCTGCTGAACTGGTGTCATGCTATGGTCTTGGTCTTTCAATGCCTGTTAAAGGTGATTGAGGGGAAACTGTGTATTGTGGCAGCATCTGTTCCTTCCAAGTGTATTTTCTTAAACAGATTCTCGCTGACAAAAAAAAAATCAGATCGGTCTGAAGCATTTGACTTTTTTTTGAATGTCAACCTTCACTAAGGACATTAGATTGGTTCTGTGGATTTGTTTGTTATTTATTCATTTGTGCAATAAAATGTTTTAGGTAATTACATAAAAGTTATGGTAAAATAAATGCCTATGAATAAAACTAAGAGCTGACCCAAGAGGTTTCATTTCATCACCCAATCACAGTCCTCAAACTCCCCTATAAAAACTCCAGCTGAAGCCTGCTGTTCATCGTTAATGTTGTTCCACCGTGGTTTATTCCTGGACTACCTCGCTGGCTTTCCTCCTACTTACCTCCAGACCAAAGAGGTTTCATTTCGAGCTTGGTCCACAAGCTGTGTACACTTAACCGATTATGCCTTGCGCACCTTTGCACACGGCTCACCTCTGGAATTCTCTGGTGAGATGTTCCTTCCTTTGGGATTCATCTTAAAGACCAACACTACTGATCTGAGACACATTGCTTGTTGTGGAAAGCTACTTACATTACTGTTGTGTGTGTGTGTGTGTGTGTGTGTGTGTGTGTACCATTTAACATCGCCAATACTCCATCAGTCTACTGTTTAGTCACTCAGATACGTGACCCAGGGTTTGAAACAGAGCCCTACTTAAATATTCAATATCAAAGAGGATTTTCCACCACCTCCTCACTGTTTATGCATAGAAATGAGCAGAAAACAGTTAGATAAAATGCATTTTTTTAACAAAATATATTTTAATGGGAACATCCGATTAATTCTCTATTGAAATCCAGTAAATTACTCCTTTCCAGCATAGCATGTCACCAACAGTGTCTTGCAAGTCCACTAAATCATGACCCAACCCTAAAGCTTCCTTATCTAGACTCTGTCTTCCTGTTCTCATGTCTGTGTTTCAATTCTTCAAGTGAAAACCCTCGTTGAACATCATTGTGCTGTGAGTGGCTTCTTAAGCTACTTGGCAATCGGAACAAAAGCTTATATTTGGTTCTTTATCAACATCTTCCAAATGAACCACGTGCCATGCAGAATTCTGTTACATTGTTTCACAATACACTTGGAGGATAACAAACACGACTGAAAGGAGAAGATGTGATTTTCCTTTGGGAGGAACAATTTAGCTGCCCATGAGCCAGTCCAAAAATAACAAAGAACAAAGAGGGATAAATGAGAGCATTTTGAACACAGGCTACTGGCTTGGCAGAACAGGCGGGGGATGAGGAGCGCCCGTCCGCACATCTGTCCACGCAGCACGGGGTTCCAGAGACACCCACCCGAATGGGCTTAACCTTCCCTCTCCCACACCACCTGTTCATTAGCATGGACCCCCCTGCTGAGCCACAGCCATTTTCCCTCCCCTCTTTTCCTCCTTGTATGGCGGTATTGGAGAGCCTCTGGGATGATGGTTTCCAGTGGAATGTAATACCATCTGAATCAGGGCATGATGGTGAGGAGGCCAGTGCCATGGAGAGATGTAGACAAGTTTATTGGACACCGGCAAAACGGAACTAATGAATGGTGTCCAATTGCTTTTACCCCCAAATTGTTGGAAGTTTTTAATTTTTCGAAAGCACCTGCATCAATCAGCACTGGTCCTTTTTAATCTCTGCACGCCTTCATTAGGACTGGAGAAAGACTGGTATTAATCTCCTTGTCTAGTGCCAGGAGATGTCCTTGAAAAGCAGAACACAGCAGCCCACGACTCCACCATTAGGCCTATTGTATTTTTCCCATTGTAAAAGCTGCTGTAGATGGTCCAAGGTTGCCATTACCACATCGGATGCATAATTGTGAACAGTGACAAGGGTTGATACACGTGTGAGGAGTTATTTTAGTTTTTTTTTGCCTGTAGATTTTATAGATTTTTTTTTCTGAATGGCCCGGACAGTGGAGAGTGACAGGAAATTAAAAAGAGAGAGGATGGGAAAGATGACAGGCTTGGGACAGCAGTAACCTGTTACACTACACCACACTGCAGGATGTGTGAGAAGTTCTTAATGGAAGCCTTAACATTTATGGCTCCCTTTAACATATTCTGCCCCCTTGAATGTATAAATGGCCAATATTCTCCTAGATTCACTAATCACTTTTCCGCAGTGTCCAGGCAATGCTGGGGATAACTTGGTGACATCTCAATTTCAAACAAAGCCTTACTGCATCAAAACCCTTCAGTTCCAATTATATCGTCCAACCTCTACTGTGCAAATCCTCATATTGATTTAGGTTCCAGGGACTGTGCCAAGATTCTAAATCCAAGACCATTTCACTTAGGTCTCCATACAGGAGAGCTGACTACTGCCGAGATTATTATCTTGAAAATATTGTATTAGCCGCTGACAAAATTGTGAGGAATTAAATAATGTATATTAACAAACCTGAGTGTAATTTACAAAAAAATAAAATCAGATTTCAGTTTCCTCACTCAAATGCACGACGTTAGCTGTGGTTCCATCCACCTATTTTTTTTATGTGTATTTTGGAATATTGCATTAAAAAACCTTAGATGGAAACGCCATACATTTTGAAAATGTGCATTAAAAAAAATTGTGTGCACAACTGTGTAGGATAAACTTTGTGCAAAGTTTGGATAATACACTTGCAATACAACGGCAATGCGTTTTTCTGTTGCAATAGGGTGGTATTAATCGACTAACCAATGGACTGATTGCACAGCATCTGAAATGTTATTTTGGTCATAGTAAAATTCCTTAGCCAAAGTCATCAATGTGCTTTGGGATTATCACCTCTCAGAACTGTCTTTACCGGCTGCATTCCCAAAGAGTTGTCTCCCGCCTCCGAAAGCAAGATATTGTTTCATCTATGTGTTCTAAGATGCAAGTAAGATATTATTAACAAAAGTTCTTCTCCTAATGGAGCAACTTCCTTTTTTCTTTTGAAATTTTTCATCAGTTTATCAGGAAGTGAAGTTTTTGTTCTCTTGAACTTGCTCGATGGAAACGGTGCTTTGTTTGCAAATATTTTATGCGATATTACAGTTTTGCACATAAACTTCATTCACATCTTTGGATGAAAACATGGGCGGTCTGTTTTTTTTCCCTTTTCAAAGCTAATCTTAATAAGTTGCATCATTGACGCAGAATTCCATTTCTACCGCATAGCACTTAGCTGTAAAATGTAGTTAATAAAGGAAGTATAATATTTTGACAGTAATTAAATTGATGGATGCTGCAGAGTTCACCTTTATTTAGCTTATACTAGCTTACCTAATGGCTAAGCTAATCTATATGAGGTCAATGCCAGACTCCCTTAAAGCTCTTCTACTTTTCTCTCAAATAGTTTGTCCAAAAGGTGTCAGTCAACTCTGTTTCAGCCCAATATCCCCTCCCTCTGGAAATTAGAACTGTGCCAAGCTTGTTTGTACCATCATGAATGATGGATAATGAAAGTACTGCTATCACTGGCTGAAAGACCATTAGTCTACATTAGTGTTCTCCAAAGCAATAAAGTACATGTTTGATATGTTTTGGTTTTATGTTGTTGCCTCTGCATGGATTCATGATGAATTGCTTCAAACTGCGGTAGAAAATTGACAAATGCATATAATGTCATCTTGGCTGTTTGTTAGCAAAATTAGCTTACGTCATTGTTAAACCAACAAACAAGTGCATACATTTTTTTTTTCAATTTGTGCTGTTGCAATTGCAACAGACTTGAGTCAAAATACCAGCCACAGGTGGTAGTCTCAAGCATGGTAGTCTCCAGCCTTAAAATCTGATTTTGAAAACTCAGTTAAAGCCCTTAAATTATGTTTTTTTTTATTTTTTTTTAGTACCTATTCTTCACTAATAAAAACAAGGACATTGAAAATGAATTGGAGTTTCCTGCCGATCAGAATTGCCTGATGGTACAAAAATGAAAAGACCTTGTTTATGAGTCACAGCAATGTCTTGTAAGAATTAGAAATAAAAGCTTAAGATAACCTTTTGAAAAATGAAGACTGTTCAAAGTGGTTCGGAATTAATGCTGAAGTTGTTAAATTTATCTTGGACCAATAAAACAAACAGCTAACTTTAAAGTATGAATAACACTGTTGTGTATGTGTTTTTTTTTAAGCCATATTACATAGTCTCACCATTACTATGCATTGAATTAAGCTGAGATGCAATAATTTCCTAAAAATTATTAATAAATGTACTTAATTTGATCAAGTAAATAATTTTACATGATTTGCATAAAACTAAGTGATTTTAGATAAAATACACATTCTGAACACAATCAAATTATGTTACATTGCATTTCTTGCGTATTTTACAATCTAATTACACTGTACCGTTGTACACAATCAAATAAATCCATGAATTTATTTTGGAAGACTTTACATCAGTCAGAAGAGTCTTTAAAAAAAAACAAAACTACAAACACACATTAAAGTATTCTATTACACTTCTCAGAATAATTATACCTGGCAACTTTGGACCAGATCTAAGGAATATTTGCTTTTGATAAAACGGTGATGTTTATGAGTGGAAATGCCAAAAGCGATAAGAGGAGGCACATTGGAATGTGTGATAGGATGGTAAAGCTATCGTTCATGATGGTGCATATGCAATTATTCCTCCATAAACATGCAAGCCCACACAGTTTACTGCTCTCTGGGCACACAACAATAAACATGTAAACCTTTGAAATGCCTGACGGTCCAGATAAGATAAGTTTTGTTACAGGATGTTATTTCAAAAGGTTCCCACAGACCCTTATGTTCAAAGGTCCACCATCTTAATCATCATACGTTCAGAAGTCAGTGGGTTTCTTTGTGAACTGCAAGATATACACATCAAAGATCCTCCTGTAAAGGTCCTCTTCACTCAAGAATTTGTTGTATTTTAGAGTGGTTTGATCTCACTTTACATTCTTGATATAATTCCAAAAAGAGAGTATTTGTACAGTTTACTTCAGTTAACTGTTATTGTAGCCTCACTTTCGGTAAATAATTACATTAACAAACATTTAAGTACACTCTCTGTACTCATCCCTGCTCTTCCTCCATTGCCCCTGCAACCCTGAATCCTTACACATGTAGCCAAGCACAATAACTGTTCAAATTTCACCTTAAAGGATGTTTCACAGTTACTGTTTGTTTGTTTTTTAAAGAGGAACCCATTAGAAAATACTGTTTCTGTGATTGGTGGCACTGTTCAGTAAGAAATGTCGCTGGTTTCAGTATCTTTTCACCGTGTTTGCGGGAGTTGGCCTCTGGTTTGTCCCACAAGACCAAAAAATGCATCGGGTTAATTGAATACACTCATTCATCCCCTTGGAGTGAATGTGTGTGTTGCCCTGTGCAGGGTGTGCCGTTCAAGAGGAGTCTGATTAAATCCTGCTGTAAAAGGGATCAATCCCTTAACTATCTTGCTGTTTATTCAGCTTTTGTGGCTTAGAGCATGTACAGGATCACTGTGGTGCTAGTGTTTTTGCACATGCAGTGTTAAATAATAATTTTAAAATTCCATGAATTGACTGCCACCAGTTTGGTAGTCATTACAGCATTTCAGCAGCATTTGAGTGTTTAAAAAACAAAAACAAAAAAGGCATCCCTACCGACAGACACGGTGGGGGGAAAAAATGTACGTTTGGACATGGTCTCAGATAGGACAGGGATCAAGACTGACCAACAGCTCAAACTGTGTACAAGTAACTTTCAGCAATAGAGTAAGAAAGAGCAGGGAATATGGAAAACTGGTGATGGTGATAAAGAGCAGGTGAGTTCAATTAAGAGTGGGACAACAAACAGGTGCATATAATGAACAGCATTTGAGGACAGGGAGGAAGAACAAAGAAAAACACTGACAACTTTTAGTTCTGCTGAATAAATTGCCAAGACAAAATGTATAATTTTGTGAAAAAAAAATATCAGACATTGTTTAACTGTATTTTTATTTCAAATATAACAATTTTATTATGTATTATTACAATATGCTTCAAGCATGAATGAGGTCATCGGATTCTATTCGGTTTTATAATGTTCACTAAAGCATCTTACTCAACACATCCAGATATCAGTAATCCTCCTACTTTTGAACTCTAAATCACTGCACCCTTTCAACAAGCCAATTTATTAATTACCAGTTATAGTTGCCTTTTAATTACAAGCTTCTCATTAGTCTCATCTGCCATCATCAAGGCTGATCCTGCTCTATTTTTTTCTCACGCAGAATCTTTCATGAGACCTGACGCGTGAATGGGACCTTTAAACCCCCACCTGAGCATTATGACTGCAATAAAGCTGTTATCAGCTCATGAAAGTGATGGCAAACAGGTGAGTGCAGATTCCCCCCCAAGTCAGAGGCTGAGATTAATGCCATTTCTCTATGGTAAAAGGGCTCCCCACCACGATGCCAAAGCCCAGTCTGCAAATTTTACAGCACTCCAAAATCATTATTGGCAATTAACGTTCGTCAGGGAAGACAGCAGCTGGATGTAATTACAGGTAGCCCCTCATTACTCGTGCATGTACTGAGAAAAGCGGGGGGGGGAGAAACGAGCTGAAAGCTGCTGTTTATGGATATTTATTTATTTTTACAGGAAAATGTTGTGCTACGTACAGTACCTCCATTGTGGTGCAATTATTGCAGGTGCAAAGCGAGTAAAGGAAATGTAGTATTTTGAAAGAACGCTGTTTGAGGATTCTCCTGTCGAGTTTCCAGCTGCGATACGCTTTCTGGGCAGGTAGAAAACACAGATGGTTACACCGTCTTTCCAATTATCCCTGAGTCAGACTTAGATTAGTGGCTTTCAGTTGTTGTTTCAGGATTTTGTAATTACATAATTAAAAGTATGCTATGTTAAAATATAATAATATAATTATGTATCATTAAAATGCGCAATATGTCTCAAACAGGAGCTAGTGTTGGATCAGCTCGTTGCCATAGTATTCTGCTTCATTTTAAAACATCCTCTCCCCTTGAGAATGCCTGAAAATATAACATTGAGGTTTGTCTTCATTTAACATGATGTGCTTTTAAAAATTAGTTAAATAATTCTGAACTCCTTGTTAACTAAGCCACACCCAAGGATCATCTCCTGCCATAGACAGCTGTCTGCCATCTCAAGGTGATCCAAATCATTAATTCAGCTCGTCTTTGGCATTACACTGTAACATTATCATGAAAAAGTACGCTCATATTTGTTTGCTTTTAAAACCAAAGGTATAAATATGAATTCTACCAATAGTCTTCCTGTAATTATTCCGGAACTTGTTTATCTTTGCAACACAAAATAATTTAAGATTTTGTTCATTGCAGAAGAAATAAATTAAGCAGAATGAAAGAAAATGGTTGTATCCTTTCTGAGGATAGCTATATATATATATATATATATATATATATATATATTTTTTTTTTTTTTTTTTTTTGCACACAAAAGTAAATTCAGTGTAAAATATGTATGAGTCAGCCATGAACAATTTTCAAATACAAAAGGTCTTTGAGATGTTAACAAGTGAAAAGTAAAAATTAAGCAATTCAATTAATGATGCTTTGTATAGTCTTGAATACAGTCTTTAAAAGGCTAAAGGGTTGAGGCAGATATGGTTCCTATACCTTGCTTAATAGAAGCTCTGGGTGCTCTTTATTTCAATTGGTTGTGTTTTCTAGATCGGTCAATGAAAGTCTTTGTTTGTCCTTTTGTTTCTACATCGTCACTAATGATAAAAAAGCTAAATTAAAAAAAAAAAAAAAAAAAATAAAAAAAAAATATATATATATATATATATATATATATATATATATATATATATATTATTTTCTCAGTAAATGCAACTGAGATAGTTTAACTCTATTCAGAGAGCATTTGGTCCCTGTCTAATGAGTTTCAACTTCAATTTTCATTTTATTTTTGACCTCAGCAATACTTCGATAAACATTCACGTCATGACCAATTTAATGAAAAAATATATTAAAAAAAAATAAGACGAAAAGCACACAGGTCATCAATACAATGCAATTAAACAATTTTATTCTCAAATCTGTTGTCAATTGTAAATCATCTTTTATTACAAAATCTACAGCTTACAAATTTGAGAGCTCAACAACCAGGGACTACTTCGTCCACTACCAAAATGTGAGACCTTTCTATTTGAGGCTGTAATAAAAACTGCATAAATCTTGGCCACGCTACATAGACCATGTTCCGATTGGATAGTTCCTCAGCATCTGAGCAGCAATCAATAGAACTGCAGGTTTGTGTGGTGGTCACTGTGTCTCGCAGTTTGTTTTTCCATGAAACCATGTTAGACTCTCAGAGGGAGAATGAATAAAAGAGTGTGTTGCTATAGAGTTAAATAGTCTGAATTTAAAGAGCACTTTGAGTCAGTAGTACAGTCATATTTGGGTTTGGAGGCCACAGTCACACGTTAAGAAATGTTACAATGTAAAGCATTTTCGGGCAATCTGAATAACATTTAAAGGATTTCAAGTCTGAACTGGATCCCATCTTTGATGTAGGCTAGTCACTTTCACTTTGGGCTACAAAAACTAGAGTAGTGTATGACCTAATGGCTACTGAATACTTCAAAAGAGAGAGCATTCATTGACCAATCCAATATGGCAGAGCCAAACTCTTTTTCGTTGGCATCACTTGTTCGGTCGGATGTGTGAGCTCCCATTGATGCCAATGGTTTTTAATAAAGACCTGTTCTCTCACAAAACTTCGGATTGTTGTGTAGAGGCCTTTAATAGTGGCTTGCTTTTATTACCAAAAAACCCAAGTCTCTTCTCCCAGTAAATTGACTGGTAAAATGTTTGTCTCTCTACTCAATGTCATAAAAACTACACCTTGGAGAAATAAGAGTGTTATAAATGATGACAGATTTGCCTTGTATAGTTCTATGATTATGGTTCTTGTGCGCCGTGAGATCATTCACATTTTTGTCCTCGATTAGGTGTTTCATCAAAGATGCAGATCTGTCACTAAATTTAACATTTATGTTTTTTATAGCCCATTAGCCGGCCAAATAGTTTTGCAATTACTATACCCAGCTCACCTTAGACCTTTTTGAGAAAACTGCAGGTTTTTGGCAAACAAGCAGAATGCCTACATGATGAGCGCACCTAATATTTGACTTGAGGAAGCAGCCTTGGCCTTGCCTAGATCTCCCTCTGTTTCATATAGTTAATGAAGAGCATGTGAGCGCAGCGGCTAAATAAGCAGCAGGGGGTTTAAATAACTGAATAACATTGCCCTTGGCCACAGTGTGATAGGGAGTGATGACCCCAGTGATAACCACTGTGTGTTGGGCTTGGGTCAGCGTGTTTCTTATCCAAGGGAACATCAACATAATGTCCACTTACTGTTTAAACACTAGCCAAGATCAAAATATGCACATATCCTCTTTACAGCATGTGTTCCTGCCTGGTTTCTTGGTCCATTCTTCTGTCCAATGCATCTGCATCAGCCAATTATCTTTAAGTCTTTGATTGTACATTTGGTTTTTTTCAATTTAGCCTACTTGTATGTATCCAGCCATACTTGTAGATTAACACAACTGCATAGTTTTCACCTCTGCTTCTCAGTCCAGATTTTTGCCGCGGCATCTTGGTTTCTTCTAATGTTCCTATGGACCCTTAACATGCTTGTTGATTGATTCACAATGTAAAATCATGCTTGGGAGTTAATGTGTGGGGTTCTTCTTTGGTCTGGTTACCTGCTTACACCTTTTGATATTTTTGTACGGCTGTGTGAGTAAAATAACTTCCCAAAACCCTCTTCTGTTGCAAGCATCTTGTTTCTGAAATCTGCTGAAACCTACCTCCCTGATGCATTGTTCAGAGAACAAGAAAAAAAAAATTATCTACATTAATATTTTCACACTTCGCAGACCACTTTTATCCAAAGTGACTTACAATTCAGGCAATGGACACATTTTGTCAGTTCTTGCTTTCCCTGGGGTTTGAACCTTTGCGTTGCTTGCACAATTTTCAAATCAGGAAAAAAATGAATCATTACAGTGCCTTTATTTGTATTTTTATTCACACAGACAGAAAAAGACAAACTTTAAGGTGTCTATATCCAATTAACTCTTAAAAGTCCGGGTCCTTTTTGAGTGTTTTGTACTACTACTTGCTAAAAAAAAAATTTGCTTTAAAACTTTTTTTTTTTGTGGCAATATTTGATATCTGATATTTTAGTACAACCCCAGCTTTTTTTTTTCAACAAATATTTTTCATTACATTAGACAAAAAAAAAAAAACACCAATTCCAAGTAATACATTTTGTCATTTATTTTAATGGAAAAAAATCTCAAAAAGTGAAAACGAACGGTTGTTATGTTTTAAAACTAAAATCATTTCCAAAACATCTCATAAACCTTAAAAACTAGCACCTTCCCAGCAATTTTAATGTTCATTTAAAATCAAATATCAAAACTAATAACCCTCTAGAAAACCTTCACATTATATTTGAAATTTAAATTAAACAATAGGTGGGTCGCGTTATTCTTATTTAATTTACCTTATATCTAAGGGTT
Organism: Danionella cerebrum; assembly: GCA_007224835.1. Taxonomy (NCBI): domain Eukaryota; kingdom Metazoa; phylum Chordata; class Actinopteri; order Cypriniformes; family Danionidae; genus Danionella; species Danionella cerebrum. The sequence continues at coordinate 503,755 of SRMA01027307.1, read as the reverse complement.
TCAATTTCCAGAAAATAATGCAGCTTTCCCTGTATTGCTTTCAGTTAAAGATACAAAAATTGTTAACTAAATTTAATTAAACAAGTAGGACACAGAATGATTGTATGCACAGATACAATTACATGCCAATAAGCAAAGTGATGTTATTAAGATTTAAAATTGACGTATTTGGCTAAGGCTTTTATTCAAAGTGACTTAAAATTTTTGGTCGTATGGTCTGTGTGCTATTGGTGAAATCCTCTAGTTATGGAGCATAAGATTTTGTAAAAATGACGCTCAAAAAATGGCTGTGTGCATGAGTAAAAAGTCCAGAATATGAGATAATACTTAAAACAACTTAGATCCTGTTAACATGTCGAGGTAACTAGCTGTCTTTCTCTTAAAACAAAGTAAGCTGGCTATCAGCCTGGCTTCTGGACAGTTTTATGTTCTGTATTGTAGAGCATTTCTCAGCTCCATTGTACCTCAGCCAAAACTAACACAAAGAGCAACTGTCATGTTATAAATGCGGGGGGAAAGAAAGTAAAAATGTCTGTCTTTCTGGTTCATCTCACATTTTACGTTTCATATCATGCCACAAAAAGTTGGAAGTGAATTAAGAAATGACGCTTTTGAGGAGAGATCAAGTGTGTAACGATCTAACAGATGGATCGCTGACTAAATGAGCAGCTGATGCATAGATAGTATTTATACACTGGAGCCTGATTCGCAAATGTTTTCTGTTATTTGAGATATGGTTTGTGTAAAATATTTTTTGGAGTTGATTAACCTATAAGTGTTGCCTATGGTTTATATGCAACCTGAAGAGATGTAAAAAAAAACTGTTTTGTTGCTTTTGGATTAATCCACATGTATTGTATCTGGCAGTGCAATGATGCGTGTAACGAGAGCCGCAAATGAAGTGAAAGAAATAAAAATTCCAATACTGGTGTAACGTAATAATAATAATGAGATCAGTAAATCTGTTTTCTTTGCTCACTCAGAGTCTGGTCCAAAATAAAGGCACATTTTACATGTTCCTTTCTTGTTTCCCAAGCTTTGGAACTAATTTCTACCAAATCTTTGTTTTGTTTTTTTTTTTACCTTTGTGATGCTTTGGGGGAAGGGCTCTCCTTTTATCTTCTTGTAATGATTGTTTTTTTACTGTGGCGTGTGTGCTTTATAAATAAACTGACATGATTTTATATAATTCAATTACTCTGTAGCACGAGCATAATTCAAATTGGATTTTTTTTTTCCAATTGTGGATTTCTCTAAAACTTGCCTCATGTATATAAAGAGCTTATCCACACTTCATGATCTAATTGGGAGTGGTAGGTGCTCCAGGTGCTTTTCGCATACTCTGAATACGAGCATACAGCTCTTCTCAGCTTTCAGCTACTGTGTTCCTCTTACAGAATAGAGTAGAAACATGACTTTTTTTTATCACTTATGTAATGTCACTCTTCATTTGATAATACTTTGCTTAATCGAAACCTGATGCAGCAAAGAAATACATTAAATTAAATGCATATTAAATTACCAATGCTAGTGTCTGTGGATGCTTTACATATTTGTAGATATGCAATATCTAATCTTCCAGTTTCAAATCACAAATATTGAGCCAGGCTTGGATTGTATTTATAGACGTTTACTGAACTAAAGCATAGAGATAGTATGCCATGCAAACAGGTGCTCAAGCTGACCCGCAGGTGTATTTGGGTTTCTGCTGCTCTTTGATCAGCACAGCTAAAAGAAACCTTTTTTTTAAGCCAGCCATTATTTTCTGTATGTGTGAGAAGAGAGGAAGGTGCATTGAGAGCTGTTCGAGAGCTGTATAGAGTCAGACACAGAGGCCTGCAGCTGTACTCTACTGTACTTTACCTCTGCTCTTTTACCAAATGTTGGCACAATACACAGCAGACACACAGACTGCGTACAGGTGTGCCACGAACAAACACATACAGCGTGAGCCAAAAGGAAAATTCCAGATCCAACACACAGTCAAATACAAAGCACCTCTATCCATATAGGCAGCAGTGTTTCTTAAGTGTATTAGGAATAGTGCTGTTTTTCTCTTTGTACCAGTTATAAAACACTTGATATGAGTTTGAAATTAGCTATTTATAATTCAACCCATTTAAATAATTCAGGTTTGAGCACTGAAGGTGCATAGAACCCTATTGTAATTGTTCTGAATAATATTGTTTCAGGGCTTTCGGTGGATTTTTGAGAGTCTAAAGGTGCTCGAAAAGTCTCCGAATGTCACACACGTTAGAACTGAAGAAAATGTACGCCTGATTGGGGTTTCAAAAGTTAGTAGTGAAAAATGGCTCTGTAGCGCCACCTAAAACATTTCTGCTTATAGTGCGCTAACAGCTTGTCATATGCATGGAACGTTCGGAATACATGCGTAGAGTACCAAGACTTAAAAGTAAGTAATATTGATTGAGTTTCTCAGCTTGACAGAAAGTGTGTTATTTTGAAAGACCTTTAAAAATTGTCAATTTTGCTTGAGTCATATTTTAACAAACTCCTCATAGAGTGTATCGGTTTATCTCGGAACTCCATCAGTCTAATCCTCCCAGTCATGTGAGAGGTTAAATTGCGAAGCTTTTTTGATTTCGTTAAACCATGTGCGCACATCGGTTGTCAATTCAACCATAAACAGGAAGTAGTTAATAACTCAGCCGTGCAACGTCTGATCGAGTTCAAACTTGCTTTCCATGCGAATCCATGTCTGAACAGATCTAAAATGCAACCCACAGTGCCAGTTATAGCACCACCTAGTGGCAACATGGAATATCCTATTCTCTGCTATTTCAGGCTTTGGTTTTAGTCTCAGTCATAATGCCACACGGTACTACTGATTAATTCTTTCATTTTCCCTGTTTTTTAGATTGGTCATAATGCAACCAATTGAACCTGAGGTGCTCAAGCCCTTTGATCGATGCTTGCTCTAATTTGAATGGCTTTTGTAACTGTCAAAACGATGGAAGTCAATAATAGGAAAACAGGTGGAGATTATATAGTGAGATAGAGGCAAATAGTGGAAGAAAAGTGAAAGGCGAGTTTAGCAACACTTCCAGAGGTAGAACAAGAGAAGTAAAGACTGGCTGAATCTCAATGGGAGGTAAAGCCCCATCATTTATAAAAGGTAAACGCTGTCAAGACGCAGGCCGTTTAAGAAGCGCACAGACTCAGGTGTGATTTACGAGCACGCTGCAGGGGTTATAAATCACACTCATGCTGCACCACAACTCGCTCTCATCATATACACACTGCATTACAATAGCTGCAGTGCATTGCTGCCAATGAATGCGGATAAAGAGTGGGACAGTTCTTCGCCACACAAATCAGAAGGGTACCTTTTTTCAAAGAAGAAGAGATATGATTCTCTCTCACTGTCTTGGAGTGTGCGGTCTACAGATGGCACTTCTGCTCCAGATGAGGCGCTTAATGAGATTTGTCAGAACCTCTTTATTTTTACATGGCAAAATCCTGTGAAATTACATTCTTACAGCTGTACAACAAGTGTGAGGATGTTGAGATTGAATGGCATGAATTGAGTTATGTAGCAATACTTTGAGCAATACACTGCACGCCTGGCTATGATTATTCCATATTAGTTTGCCAAAATTACCACATTGAAGTATTGACAGTGGTCTTTTGTCTGTATAAAAATAAGTGTAGAACAACTATGTCTAGAACCCATGATTAGAGGTTGATGTTTTTAAAAGGATTGTAGTTTGCAGACAGTCTCTAAATCCAATGTTGAGAATCGTAGGTCAAGCCTTGTAGAGTAAACATGAAGCATACTTTAACACACAGCACTGTACAATCCTTTTCCAAACAATTAAACCAATAGCAGCCTAACATGTTCTTCAAAGTAAACAAGAAAAAGCGGAAAAGTAAGATGCGTCTCCATGTTTCCTTTGACTGCGAAATGGTGCATGGAGAAGGGAAGGATTATTCTAGATTTTTTTGTCAGTTTTAACGCAAAAATATTTTGAGTAATCCTAGTTCAGCAAATCTGCAAATGTATACTGTTATCTCACTTTTTAGTGCATTCTTAACCATAGCCCTGTTACTATGGTTACTAATGTAGAGCACTGATATTAAAAGTGAACAAACTGAACTGAAGTTAGATGTGCAACTATACCACTTTAACCAACCAATCAGAAAGCAGACTTCTGTACTCATTCATTCATTTGAGACAAGTGAATTTTAACATTTAAATTGCAAAATAAGGGTTAAATGGTTCCAGGTAGTTGCTTCCTGAGATATTTTTATAGATTGCAAAAAAAAAAACAATATACATTAGAGAACTCTAATTATGCTGCTATTTGGCTGCTTTTAAAAGGATCTTATCTATCATTGGGTTAATTGTAGACGAAAGGAAACATTCAAAAACTGGCCCGGAACTTAACACTGCAATATTTGTATTTCAGCTTCTTGCTGGCGAGAGCCATATTGGAAAAAAGGCCTAAAATGGATTGAAACCACCACATTTGGCAGGTCTTGACATATTTAATCATGTACAGTATAATACACATTTCACTTATAAATGGTGGTCTCAATTTCTTCCTTCTGCCTGTGCCAGTGGGGGATAATTTTCAGCTAATCTTTTCCAAGACACACTTGATTAAAAACGTGTGTGCGTGTGTGTGTCTGTGTTTGCGTACTTGAGAGGGCTCAAATGTCCTCAGAACCTAGTGAGATATCATGACAACCAAATGGTGTTTGTATTTAGTTAGTCCACAAAAAGTAATTACACTTGAAGATGTCGATGTACATTGTGCTTGCTTAGACAGCAAAAGAAACCTGTTTGTGTGCATGTGAGTGGGAGGCTGTGCGTCACTGTCAGGTCACTGCACTCTTGTCTTGAAAATGACAGACAAATAGTTGACATTCTGGTGCATTGTCGAGATGTGTGATATCACTCTATTCTGCTGGATGTTTGGGCCATTACCTCTTCTGGGCTCCACTAGAGACCTTGTGTGTGAGTAAGTTTGACTGGATCCTCATTAACTCATCATTGTTGGGTTGTGCTAGGTCTTTGGGGTGAGGCGGATAAATACACACTTGGGTCTTTGTTTTCATCACTAGCATGTAGTGTTCACTGTTTAGCTGTGTCTGTGAACTCTGCCTTCTCGAGCAAACCACTGAAATGTCTTGCCATTGCTTTGCATTTGTGATTTGGTCACTCAAACAGGCTCCACACTGTTTGGTGAACCACTGTGGAATGAGAGGTCAAGCAGAGATGAAGAGATTCAGTTCAATCAGAGCAGGCTAACCATCATCTTTGCTTGAGAAGTAGATGTTAAAGAGGGCATTGATGGAGATGTTTGAGGATTAAACAATACCATATTCAAGTTATATGCACACACAGTTTCAGAATTATGTTGTCACTTTACATTGTATATTTGCATTAATTGATCTGAACATTGCACAGAAAGTTTTCACAAGCAGTGCGGACAATATAACTTAATGTGAATGTCCTTTGAAGATTATGCAATTATGAGCTTCAGTAGTGCGCATAAGTTTATTGATTTCTTTAATCAAAGCCATTGTTTCCACTCATGGTATGGTGATTGTCAAACAACTGTGTTTATTCTTTTTAAATCATGATAACAGAAACTTTCCCAGTGATCAAGAGTTTACTTATCCTGGTGATTTTGGCCTGATAACATGCATAAAACTAACAAAAGGGTTTTAGGGGCTGGTAAAGGTAACCATCGTCCCTCGACCTGTTTGCTTGTAACCAATGATTGTGCAGTTTCTGAGCTCCTGATAGATCCTTGCCTCTTTCATCCAGTGATGACAATCTGAATTCTGAACAAAGAATCTACCGGAAAAAGTAGTTGAACCAAACAGGAAAAGGATTAAAAAAGATATCCAAATAACTGGGATTGCCAATCAGCAATGTTCAAACTTTGATTCAGAAGTGGAAATGGAGTTCTGTTGAAATCAGGAAGACCAGTAAATAAAAATAATCTGCTACAACTGTAATATAGGATATAGAGTAGGATGTAGGATATTAAGGATGTAGAGTAGACTCAATAAAAAATGTTGGATGAAGGATGCCTTTAAAATGTTGTATGTGAGTAAAGACATGCTCCAAAATCATTTAAAGATAAGAAATTGTTAAAAATTTGACAATTCAAAAGGATCAAGAAATTTTATTAAGAGTTCCCTATTGACAAGTCTTGTTTCTTATCGAGTTCCCTGCTGATCTCTGCATACACTGTAACCCACCTATTTTTTTTTAATTTTCAAATATAATGTGTGGGTTTCAGAAAGGTTAACTTTAATATTTTTTGGGCTTTAATTTGCAAGATTATTAAAATGTGAGAAAATGTACCATCTTTCATCCATTAGTACGAATGGTGGAAATAAGGGATAACCCTTGGAAGTACAAGACCTGTGAGATGGCTTAAGATTTTCAAAGTTGTGGCACAAAAATGCACAATGCCATAAAAAGTGATTGGGACTGTGTATAAGGTTTAAGTTTGTCTCAACACTTTTGATTTTTGTTTAAAACAAACAAATAAAAAAAACTGTTTATTTCTCTAGTTTTTGAGATTTTTGCAGTAAAAGAAATTATAACATATCTTTTAATGCAGAATTTATATAAAAAAAGCGGAAATTTGTTCATTTGTTTGAGGACTAAAGAATTGGGGTAATGACAAGAATATTAAGATGGCTGCAGTGGCTGAGAGTCAGACGGACAGTTTCCTCTTCAATGTTCAATTGAAGCTCTTTTTTTCAGTCTAGACCATGTCAAACTGAATTATAAAGGTGGCAATTAGCAGGCCTCTCGGATGTGCTGCATGATCATTAAACTGAGAGAGTTTGAAGACACTGCATGAGTCAGATCTGTATTTATCTCAACGTTTTCCTCATGCTTTTACGCTTTGCAGAATCAACAAAAGTCCATAATTACTATTTAGCATCCAGTTAAACTCTCTTCTGTAAACAGTCTAAATAGGGAAAACTGAAGATGCATGTGTTATTCCGAGAAAAATTACTCGTACAATCAAACACACAAATATAACAAATTAAAGCAAACACATAGACTGATACAGAAGCGAAGTGGTAATTTATTGGTGCATCTGAGATAATTATTTAAAGTGAAAATGCCATAGACAATAATTCAAGTTTTTAAAGTACCACTACTTTAAAAGAATGCTGCTGAGAATATATTACAAATACTAGAATTAGTTTTTTATATATTTTTAATAAATTTAAATATACTTAAAATTACTATAAAAATGTATAAATTTATAATTACATACACGTGTAATTATCTGCAGTCAAATGAGCCGCCATTGCAGTTTTAAGTACACCAACAGTACCGGTTTAACATGAACCATTGTGTGCTAGAGCCAGAGATCCGCCTATAGACTTTTCTGCACTATTGGTAACTTTAAATGCTAATAATATCTAAATTCTACATTACTAGTCCACAAAATCGGCAGATTAGCATGATACAAACTATGAGCAGTGCTTATAAACGTTTACTGTATAGATTTGTATTAAACCATATTTAAAATGTCTCCAAGTGAACGTTTCACCAGTTTTGAAAGCAGGAGATTCCACCATAGACAATGGTATTATGTCTTCGATGGCATATTCTGTCACAAGTGACTTTTCGAGTGGCATGATGGCAAATCGAGGGAAAGTTTTTTTTCTGTGGATTTGGCTTATCTTACCTCTTCTCTTAAATGAAATACCTATTGAAATTGTTCGTGGCATTTCCCGATAATGTTCTTAGGTTTACATAAAACTTTGCGTTTGCCAATAACGTTCTTCAAAATTGAAGTAATACGCGTATGTCCAGCTCATGAATAAACCGTTTTCTACCAAAAAGTTCACGTGTATATTCACAAACAGGAAATAGAACTTACTTGCTGTATTTTGTTGTGTGTTAATTTCTCTCTCTTGTAATGCCACAGCCTCCCCATGTGAACATGTTGCTGTGCTTGCATGACATGCTTGTTTGTTCAGAATCCTTCCTGACCGTAAACAACCGAGCTTTTTTGCCTGTTTGGTTTGAGTCACTGTTTCTTGCTAGAGGCAATCTCTCATCAGCAGCACTTATTTAGAGCAATTTTGGTCCATGCTGATATTAAATATTCATATGCTGGCTAGATAAATGCAGACAGGAGTGAAGGCTGCTGTGCGTTGGAGATATGGCTGTCCCACAGTCCCCCGGCCCCCTCATTGTTTCGATTTAGCTCGATGCATGACGCTAAGTCATTTTCTGGAACAAATTACGTATCTAACTTGTGTCACAATGTATCAGTCACATTAGGGGAAATGATGGGAGCCAGGCACTTGGAGGAGGAGAAGAAGCTCCTGAAGTCAGGTCAGCAGCTCTCATCTTTAAACCAAGCAGAACATTTAATTAAAAGCCCTGATATGGGTTGGGGGAGGTGAGCGGGGTGAGGGGTGCCTTTCATGTAACAAGAGGAATCTGTCCTATCGGCATTAGGCTGCTGCCTTTACTGCCTCATTATGAGAAACGGAGGGCAAATATCTGCTCATTAGCAACTGACTTTGTTCTCAGTGTCTACAAATGGAGATGTATTATTCATTCGCTTATTTTTTACATTGATTGCATGCATTGTGCCCTATTGTGTTTGTGTGTTTGTCTGTTCTTTTGCATTATTCTTGGGATAATAAAAATCAACATAAATAGCGCATGGAATGTCCAGCCAGAAAAGGAACACATTGGCAATTTTAAACCAAGCCTTCTGTAAACTGTTTAATCAAACCTTGCTTTGGAGTTTGAAGGCTTTTAATGGTTTCAGTGTCTTGTACCACTGGTAAGTGTTAATTCCAGGGTCTCCAGTGGGTCGTTTAAAGTGTATTTTCATAAATGTTACCTCTAACAAATTCAGATGAATTTTCTTCATTAGGATCGTGTCAAAAATGATTGTAAATGAGTGTCTTTTTGCTCAAATCCAACCTGTGTGTTTGTGTGTAAATAAGGAAAACAGTAGACTACAGTTTAAAACCTGTAGAATTTAAAATTCGGTTTGGAAATGTACCTACTTTCATGTAAATCAACACAAAGTGATTTAGAATTAGCTGTTATTGTTATTGTTGATGGAGGCAATTTAAAGTGATTTGATAAGAGCATTAATTAACATTAGCATAAGCACTGCATTAATTATTCTTCTACAGAATGGTCTCTTTAATGAGATAAAATTGTTGTCATTTGAATTATCATGTTGTCATGGCAGCAGAAAGATTACAGATTACCATCATACTTTCTCTGTTATTTCATTTGTGTATCACAGCTTTATTTATATAAATAAAGAATGTACAATAGTACTTTTACTTTATTTCTGCTAGACGTCACTTCTTTCCATTTCTGGGTAATTGATTCTGACGTTGAAAAAACATTAAATTGTTCTTAATCATTCTTGTAAAAACAAAGTGGGCTCAATTTTCTTTTAACTTCATAATTAGTCATTAACCTTTAGTTTAATTTAGATTGACAAATGTAATGCTATAATTGCAATATTACTTATGTCAATGTTTTTAAAATTGATCATCTAAATGTTGAACATGGATGTTTTACTGAGAATTAAAATGAAGCACATTGATTTTATATAAACTTTCTTTTTTTCAATCATTTTATGTTATGAAGTGAGTTGGAGCGTGAGATGGGAAGGCCGGGAAATGATCCACAAGCTCTGGATTCTCAGGTCTCCTTGCGCATCCGGACTGCACCAAGAGCCTCAGCACGGATTCCATTTTCATAAATATATCTTGGTTGTAGCAAATCCTTGGCCTATATTTAAATATAAAGGCTCAATTGTACCTCATAACTGTGCTTTCTTGTCAATGATGAGTGGGTTATTATTGAAAAATGACCAATGGTATGAACTGGTTCATGAGCTTGATCTCTGGACCGGCCTTGTCGTGAAAAGTGTGGTGTGTACGGATATGCAAGGCTAGCTGTCCAACTTGCATGTGTCCGAGTCCACCCCCCTTGGTGAGGTGGTCGGGAGAATGGAGAGGGATGCTTACGAAGATGCTCTGTTTTGGAATGGCTTATATGCATGGAAAATAACTGGATAATTGGACTGAGAGTCATTTCCAGATTACTTCATCCTGGAAAATGTTACATAAACACCATTCTAATGCACAACCGTTGAGAGGTTTACCCACTCCAAGTCATGCATTAAAATGTGTAAGATATGATTATCTTTTATACGGCTTCTAGATTGACTGGCAGCACTGTGAACATGCTGATGGCCTACATATGGAAATTTTTTGTCCAATATAAGTGTGTAAGCTATCTACTTTATAGTCTCGAGTGTCTTTTGGGGATAGAGGATTATTAATGGTCTCTGTCAGGATATTGGTGTGTGTAACTCTGGAACCATTTTCCTCAATCTTCCTCCACCCTTAAGCTGCTTCTTTAAATGCAGCTCGTCCACAGTGGGAGCGTCATATCCATTAAAACAAAGGGGATTCATCAGGCCTGTCTACACCTCACTACTGAACCATAGCCGGAGACCAAATTATTGCCTCTATGTCTGACTGGAGGTGCTGGAAATAAATGGGTCTGGAAACAACAGTGGCTGCCCATGGGTGATATTCCTGTGAGAGAATGATGAAGAACAAAAAAATGATTTTACTGAATATTTCCCAGCTTTTAAGTCAGTGTAGTGTACTTCTTTTGACAGTTGGTTTTCAATGGTTGCAGTTTTCTACTCTGTAGTGTGTGTTAACATTGCACCTCTCTGTGGTACAGATGGTTTAGTTTTATTTGAGATAAAACCGCTTTTGCTGGAACTGATTAAAGAGAGAACAACATCCCCATCTGCCATTTATTCCCATATAAAATTGCTTGGGCAGATGCTGACATCTTTGGACATGATTGATTCACCTCTGACTGAAGCACAAGGGGTGGGGGAGGCTCTCATAGGGCTCCAGCTGCCCATCTAATGCACACACACACGCACACACAAGTCACTTTACCAGTGCAATCACAGCTTGCCCTGATTAGACTTGGGCAGGTGAGTGCTAGGCACTTTAATCAACATCAGTCCAAGGCCAATAATTCCTCTTTTGTGTCATAGATTGTGTGTGTTTGCGTGTGTAGTAAATGCATCCGAGGTTTCAAGTATATGTTCCTTGTATGTCTGGTCAACCCATTGACCAGATTTAATAGAATGGACAGCACGATTTTTAAATAACAAAACATTGAAGTTTAGGAAACAATGGCATTTTTTACCACTTCCTCTGCACAATTGGTTGGTGAGGGGTGTGTAACTGGATTCGGAAACAGAGCACAACTTGTAAAACTTGACCAACCAAAGAGTAGAGCTGTACTTCAAGCGATGTTTATCTGAAGATGAGTGTTTGTGAATTAAAATGATAACAAACATTGGTAAGAGGTCTTAAAATTGTTCTATATGCTGATGATCTGTTTAGGCCAGAGGTGCTCATTACGTCGATCGCGATCGACCGGTCGATCACGGAGGTGCTAGCGGTCGATTGCGGCGTGAAATTAAAACAATATCAGCCGATCCTCCATCCCGTCACAGTTCAGTAAAGTTAGCTGCAGATTCACGGATTCGGTTTTCTCTGCTCAATAGCTCGAGACCAGAATGTTCTTAGTAAACAAATAATACCTATTTTTAATCTGTGTTATGTAGCGGACAAACTACAAAACGTTTTTTATCAAAACAAGTTTCCCTCGGCATTCGCAGAAACACATTACCGTCTATGAACAACCCGCTGACATGGAATCGCTTAGGGACCGTCTGCAAATTACCAGATCCTAAATATGTTTTACCCAAAATTTGCTTCATATCTTCATTCTAAATTACTCTATTACAACCAAAATCAAGCAACACGCCACTCCTCACCTGTATATTGTACTTCACGACTCAGTTTCAACAAATATTGAAATATTTATTAGAGCATCATTTTTATTCTTGATTATTTGGATCAAAGCTCAATTGCGCCCATAAAAATCACTCTATTACCACCAAATTCAGGTCCACACAACTGTTCTAATGATTCAATTCAGTTCAAGTCATCGAATTAAACTCACGTTATTACAAAAAAATTAAATAGTTAATTATTATATGTGTTTTGTCAATTCTCAATAAAGTTGAAAATAATTGTTTGTTGATTGATGTTTTACATTGTTGTAGCGGGTAGATCACTTTGACCTGGTCATTTTAAAAGTAGCTCGCAAGCTGAAAAAGTGTGAGCAACCCTGGTTCAGGCTATACCCTGGATGCACTGGAGTAAATTAAGTTGGTAAAAGAAAATGAATAAATTAATATTTCTATATCTCATAGGAGTTCAGTCTTGTGGTAGACAGCATGGCCGTGGAGAGCTTATTGTGAAGATGGAAAATGTCTTTCGAATATCAAAAGTATTCATTCTAGATTTATGTCTTCATGATTTAGAATGTAATTGATGATAAAAATCAAATTTTTAAGTAATTATGTGTATTAAAAGAAGTTCACCTTCATAGTTGGTGGCATGAGGTAGAATAAATTAATTAGTTTGGATTTTGTGTTGAAATGCCCCTTAAAAATATGGTCCAATAGGCCAAATAAAATTAATGTAAGTCTGTAGGCACTTTGTTCACTGGAGTTCTAGCAATACTAATTCAATGACTTTCTAAAGTCACCCATTACATCACCCTCTTAAGTTCTAGGGGACGCCTCCATGGTTTATAATTATCCTGATTTTAATTTGTCCCACTTTATGGCACCCTTTTCCAGGAGCACATCTCTCTTTGACTTAATTCACCCCCCCCCGGTAATTGCTTGTAAACATTCAAGGATTTCAAACACCACCTTCAAGAGCGCACCAATCAAAAGCAGTCGTGTGTGAGATGAAGGAATGTGAGGTGAAATCTTGTAAAACTGCTGAGGTAGACCTTCTGCTGTAATCATTCACTGGATTCAGCTCATATAGCCTTCTTATGAGAAAGGAACACGAAAGGAGTCTCAACACAAAGGCATGATGGGAGATGAGGATCAAATCAATCTAGCACTCCCCTAGTCTCTTAAATGTGTATTCCATCCAGAAAAAAAAGAGGTCTTTATTTGCTTTCCTCACAAAGCATTTTTTTGGCATCAAAAGATAAAACGGGGGACATTTTGTCTAATGCTTTGTGAAAGGCTACCAATTTATTCACAATATTTGATTAAATATCAGCTGCACAAATTAAACAGCCACATTCATTTTGAATTTATGAAACCAATGAAAAGGTGGGGGTGGACCAGTTATTGGGGTGATCAGGTGGGCATCATCCTTCACCAATGTCATTGTTGTTGATTACACTGAAGTGCTATGATTGGTAGAAGTAGAACTACACTGTAAAAAAAATATTACAGCAAAATACTGCTGAATTTTGTGACAGCAAGTTGTTGTTTTTTTTTTTCTACTGCAGCATTGGAAGACTTGTTCACTTGAAATTCCGTGGTTGCCCACTAACAGTAGGTGCTGCAAATGAACCATTTTACACTAGACAAAGTTACAGTAACATGCGGTTAATTCAAGACACGGTAGGGCACTGATGTTTTTGCAGTATCATATTTGACAGTGTAGGTTTTCTTTCCCTTTGTTCAAAAGCTCTTGATTCTAACTGTTGGTGTAGTGTTAGTTTGCGGTTTGAACCCCCCTTCCTCAATGTGTTTTGTTAATCAGGCCTGAATCAGAAGGTACAGTATACTATTCATTCAATTGGGATTCCTAAAACAGTGTGCATGGATGAACTGCAAACGTGCTGAAATGCATCCGATGCAGTCTTTTTTTTTTTACATCCCAGGCAACCTGAATCTGAGAGCATTGATTTGAAGAAAAAGTGGTGAGATATTAAGGTGGAATTTTAAAAATGAGAGAAAAGTACTTCACATTAAGGTATTCTTTTTTTTTTTACTTAAAGCCATCAACAAAACCATCCCATACAGACTGGTTCAGACTGCCCAGTCTATCTCAATCTAGACTACTGTTGGATATGTTGATAGAACAGTTTTGACAACAGATATTATATTGCAGCGTATGAGCTTCAATGCTGTTCTTTCAAGAGGATGTCACCTAGGTTTGACATCAGGTGGGTGTCTGTTTAACAGAACAACCTTAAACAAGCTTATCTTTATTCAGGGTTATTTGTTAAGGCACCTCATCAAGTTTAGAGCATTTGCATTTTAATTGAATTTGTAGCTGCTGGTTGAAGGTGACAGATTTGAGTTTTCTGTCTGCAGGCAACTCACCTGAACATGCCACAGAAGCATAAAGCACTTATTTTACTGGCAGGAAATGACTTCAATTTTGACACATTTAAAACCTACATACGTACTTTTTGGAAAGCTTCTTGAATTTTTTTTACTTTCATAGGTTTCAGTGGGTAGTATAATTGATGCAGATTCTAAATGTTATTATGTATGTCTGCATGAAAAAAGAGGTGATCGCAGAGGAGAGTAGTTTGCTGGAGATAATTATTCTGGTGCCAATGTGCCCAATATACAGGGAGTGCTGGGAAATGAGACTTTTTGAAGGCAGTCTATAAGTTGAGTGAGAGATTGTGATTGGGTGAGCTGGGACTTGATTACTATAAAGGAATAGTGCAAGGGAGAGAACCATGGTGTAGGCACAGGGAAACTCAGAGTTTCTAGTTTGTTTATAATGCCATGGTGTAAGGTTGTTTATTCGTTAACTCTCACCCTGTTCCAGTTTTAATAAATACATTTACATATATGCATTTGACACTTTTATCCAAAGTGGCTTACATTCGACAATTATGGGAGAAATCAAGAAACCCTTGTCTTCAGATAAGCTTTCTGAGAGTTGCAGGGTCTGGTGCGATAAGTGAATTTATAGCCTGTCCTGCAAGTGGACTTCTATTTCCTCATGCCAGCACTAACAACTTGTTTCCTTATGGGCTGATTGTGTGGGAAAGTGTGTATGCGTATGTGACGGATGCAAAGAAATAATAACAGGATGATGAAAGGTTTTCCGAAGGGTGATGAAGCCTCACAGCCTTAGATGATTGACCACTCCAGTCTCACCCTGTTCCGTTTGCGCCTGTCTCTCTGTCTAATGCATACTTTCCCATAATGCACCAGGATAATGAGTGAGAAATGTCTGACAGTAGTCCTCCGTCTCTCATTATCCTCCATCCAACCCTCTGGGGGAGAGAGAATAATCCAGCCAGACATCTTTCGTTTCTCTTGAGAGTGTAGATGTGTCATTCTCTCCTACTTTTTCCGGACAGCAAGCTTCAGGACAAGGCTGAGATGTGACAGGAAGTATGTGTGTGAGTGTGTGGCACGATTGCAGGAGGACAGGGAGGCAGACAGGGCACGTGACTCAACACTCTTACTGTGGATGCAATTTGGCTAAATGGGATTAGTCCTATCAGATTTCTGCGGGGCGCAGCCCCACAGCCCCCTGAGAGGGAAGAGGGCATTGTGAGCCTCACAGGAGGAAATGAGAGGAAAATAGTGGAAACTACTGAAGTGAACTCTGGGAAATGATGGAAATTCAACACTGACAGGAGTTGAAACATCAATAAGGCAGATATGAATCCATGTGCGAAAGAAGGGGGGTTCTGTACAGCCACTGTCAATCCCAATGAAGAAATGTTCATAAGCGAAACGAAATGTTATGGCTTCTGAATGACAGAATTGCAAATTTATAGTAGTTATTGGTTTGGGTCCAGGCTAGGGTACCTGAGAGGAGTTTGTTGCATGTTTTCCATATATTAGCATGAGTTTCTATATGGAACTGGTTTCCTTTCTCTTTATAAAATGATCCATGTTGGATTTATTGGTAACTCTGTCCAAGGAGCCTAAACGGTGAGCTTAGGTGTGTAAATGGTCTGACAACCCATAACCAATAAACATATTTAAGGTAATATTCGTCTCACTTGTGCACCTTAGTAAGTCCAGCTATGGGGCAGGTTCCTTCTAAATAAGTATATACTTATATAATTGTCACCTGCTCAATTAAAAATAATGAAAAAAAGCAAACGGAGGAGTCTATGGCAGTAACTAATTTTTGTTATAAGCATTAAGTGGCCATAGCTTCTTAGCGTCACTTCTGTATTAGCTTCATGAGGGAGGCCAAGAGGTTGCTATTCAGTTTTACCTACTATCTAGGTGGCTAGGATGATGGAGAAGGGCCACAGTATTAGAAAACATTCACAAGTTTTTTTTTCCCAACAAGAATAAGCAGCAGTACAGGAAAAACATCCATTAAAGGGAGTGGAACCCAATGGGAGTGGGTCTCTCCGCAGGAGGGAGAGCCAGAAAACAGCGGAATCAACAAAGTCTTCAGAATTATAAGTGAAATGAGTGAAAGTAAGATGCAGGAGCGTAATATTAGAGTGCAATTAATATTGGAGAACCATCTGGGAGGATTATGGGAAACCAAGAAGGCGAGAAGCAGCCATGGAGAGTTAGAGGGCATGAACTGTAGGACAAACAAAGAGGAAAGGAGAGGTGAAGGAATAGAAAGGAGAAGTGGAGATGAGAACATGACACTGATGGGGTGAGAAAGAAACAGAGAAACCATAAACACAAACAAACACAGGTTTGATACCTACCTTTTGTGCAATAGAAGTGCTTTGGAGCTAGAAGACTCCCGTGATCCATAAACGGGCATAGAAGATAAAATAGTTAACTTTATTTGATCATTAACCACCTGAAGAAATTCTGTGTTTTCTTTTACACTGACTCAGTCACTCTGAGTATAAACTGCAATTGCTTATCGTGTAATTATGATGTACTCAGGACAAACTGTGCAGCAACAGTATGCCACTGAGATAATGTTTTGGCATTTTTATAATAAAAAAATACAATGATGAACTATGGGAAAAACTATTTCAGAACCAATGCCTTGATGCCCATACCTTACTTATGTTCATAAGGACCTTAAGAAATACTCTTGTACCAAGAATATTAATTCTAATGAAAATGCTTTAAGTTAAACAGTAAGGCAAAAAAGATTAAATGTATATTTCCACAGAGTAAAGGGATTCAATCTTTCAGAGGAGAAAGATCAATTGTCATTGTCTAAGAACAAGAGAAGAATTTGAAGCAGGAAATGTCTTTATTTGTTCTCCATCAAAGTTCATTGATGTCTGGGAGAAATGGCTCTGATAATAGAGATCTGGGTTGCTGGAGTGGAGAGCATTCCTTCAGGTCATTTAGCTGTGATGAAAAGGTCACTGGTCTGCTGTGCCCTGAGGCTTTAGGCTGTTGTCGGAAAGCATTTCTCCACTGAAACGAAGGAATAAGAGTGAAATTAGCTGCAGGAACTCTTGTCGACGTCTCAATAGACTGCAGATGAAAACACTCACCTTTTATTGCTCCAATTTATGATTAATATTATACTGAAGCAACAAGATTGAAAACCATCTTAGTTCAGAGCTGTGGATGGTAGGGAATATTATTTTTGTGTTGAAAGGGTGCTGCTATGCTGTATCTTTTCTTTTGATAAATGTCAGCATAAACAAAGCAATATGTGAAAGAAGAGGATGACATTTTCACACTGTGTGATTTTCATCAGTAAGCGTTGCACATCTTTTTCATACCTGAAGTCATGGGGGAGAAAAAGATGAAGGAGAAGAAATGAAAGTGGATTTCATGGGAAGCTTGCTGAAACAGAACTAATGGGACTTTGAAATAGCCTGTATAAGATGAGCTACCCAACTGTGATATGCCGTCTATTAATGCATATCCCATCGCTTTGTAAAACTGAAGAGTGTTCGTCATCACAAAGGCTCATCCTTTGCATAAACATTTTCAGCTCTGATTTCACTCATCTGGAATGTTTTCATTTTAGCAACATGTTCACTTGGTTACAAGAACTAACATTCAGTGGGGAAAACAAATGTTTGATTTTTTTTTTTCCACATTTTCTCACAAATGTTAGTTTTCAGTGTAAGTATACCACGACTGTGACATTTTTATGTTTGATTTTGAAATAATTATTAAACAATATCTTCAATTGCACAGACACTCAATCGTTCACCCAAGGCACTCTACAATGACAAGAGTAAAGAGCTTGCTAAGGACACCAGGGACAAAACTGTAGACCTTCTCAAGACTAAAATGGACATGAAAGGTCATCCCAGTGTCTGGGAATCATGTGATGGAAAAAAAATTTTAGAATCCATTTCTGAGATAAAACAGGAAGTTGCATCACAACCAGGAACCCCTCTTCCCACCCCTCTTGTCTCTCTCTTTCCTCAATACAGCAAGATATTTAGCTGTCAGCATCTTTAGTGTTTAAGCTAAATAAAGGTAATTTTTTTGTTAAATCTTATTTAACATTGGTTCCAGAGTCTTCTGTAATGAGTTATGATTAATATTACAATAAATTCACTAGCATCTAAAGTTTCTGGAAACACCTAAATGCATTCCCCTCATCTGCAATCAAGCCACACATGGTCACCACTCCATCCCTCAGACCCACTCATAGCGCATCAGAATCCAGAATACCTTTAAATAGTGACCTATACCAGGACACCATGTCTTGGCTCTCCAGTAAATTCATCTATTGCCTGATACCTAACAAGTTACTTACCTAGAATTCATCATGACGTCTACATCTGCCTTCATGATATGAATATTCATCATCGTATTCATACGAGTATGAAAAGGAATGTTTCTCCAGCTTGCATGAATAAATATCATGTATAAAGTTGATTTGCTTTGTGTTGTGCACCAATGGCCCACCAGACTCGTTCATTGGCATTGCGATATGTGTGTGTTTTCTTCCTGCAGATCCCACTTTTCTCTCAAACGTACAAACATGGGTCTGTTTTTCCCAGCTCACTGTGTTTTCTGGTGCCAGCTGTATTGAGACAGAGTTCTTTGGTGAGCCACTTCAGTCAGTATCATTGTTCCCTCACAAGCAAACACTGGGCTCCTCCAGCTGTTCAAATGAGCCCAACTCTTTCCTATATGTGTTCAGGAACAAGAGTCACCTCTCAGAGCTCCAAAACAAGGACGCGGCCATGGGAAAATTGCTAAATCTGACACACACATTGAGTTTCTGCTGCCTCTTTTTTCAGCTGTTGGCAAAAAGTGATTGCATGTTTGAAATGCCACCTTCACAGTTCAAGGCGGTGATACATTACGTTAATGCCATCTCTCTTTTCTATTCCTTTGTCATCATCTCCGCAATGGACTGTGGGTAATGAGATGCTCTCCCATGATTTAAAAGAGCGCTCTGGGATGTGGGAAAGAGACCGTGAACTTGAAGGGGCCACCACTTTGTCACACGGAGCAAATAAATGGTGGGGAGTGCACATGAATGTTTCTTAATGATGAGGAGTTTTAGGCGCTGATGCAGACCTCACTGTGGGGACAATATGCTTCCTGCACAGGGCAAGCACAGAACTGGGTTGAGATGTGATATGGCCCATTAATTATTGAATCTGCTGACGGCATGACAAATGGCTGTGTCGCGGCGCTCACACCGATGACTTACAGCGGGGCGACACACAGCAGGACTATGCAAACTTCCCTTGCAGGAAATCTAGCTCACTTGAATCTATCTGTACTCTTGTTTGCGAGGATTTCGCTACCTAATGTCACATCTAAGATTTTTAAGGGTATACAAAAATTGCATACCTTCTCAGAATATGTTTGCATCTTTAAATTTCAGCTTAAAGTAATTTTGGCTGGAATTTAGTTTGCTAATTTGCATAGACTCTTTGAAAATTATGTATACTTTTGCTTTAGTTGAAAAAATGGCTAAGAGAAAAAATATTTATCAGGTGATTAATGAACTATTTTTCATCGTTGCACAATCTATCCTGACATACAGACATGGATCCTGGAGCTACTGGGATATACTGTCACGGGGTGCTCTTCCTCTGGGTCGAGGAAATATTGATGCAATGATGCTCCCTGCCTGAAGATTGCGTTTATGGTACAACAGTTGCACTCCGTACCACATGGCGACAAATGAACGAAGAAAACTGTTGGTGGCTGATCACAGGGAGCTGTTTTACAAAAATGTGGTGCATTTTTTTCTTTCCTTTGCAAAGTCACTATGAAAATGTGGGATGAATGCCACAGAGCAACTATTTTACACCCTACTCATGTCATCAAAAAAGTCAGCTTTTATTGATCATGCTACTTAAAAAGCACGGGCAGAGCATGCAAACTCTTTCTAGGAAGGTCACCGGTGAGCTTTGAACCGTCAACCTTCTAACTGGAAACCCACAGTGCTAACCGTTGCACCACTGTGCCGCCCTGTTTACTTTCATCTATTAAAATGGTCTCTCCAGAAATAGACACTAGGTTTAGACAGGTCTGCAGGATGGTCAATGGCATGGTTATGAAGGGTTTTTTTCATTGAGGTGAGATGCTTACAAATGGCAGAGGTGGTTTTATATTTGTGGAAGTTCATGAACATACAGTAAATAGACCTCTCTTTTCTCCAAATGTTTGTCAAACAGCTCCCTGTGTTCAGCCACCAACAGCATAAAACGCTCAACATCCTTGATCTGTTGTACCGCAAACGCCATCTTAAGGTAGTGAGAATCATTGCATCACTATGTCCTTTGCTAAGACAAAGAACATCCTGCTAAGAAGCCATCCAAAGATTTGTGCAAATCTCAAAAGATTTATATGTAGCAGACTGAAGTAAAGATTGGTAGACCAATGTACATGTGACAAACCCAAACAAACATAGAGAATATAAAGAGAAGGAATTCACAGACAGGTGTGCAGGCAATTAGGAAAGAAACAGGAGGGGAGGGGAAAGAGCAGAGAGAGACATGGAGAGAAGCCACAAACATGAGTAAGAGAAAACATAGTAGAGGGGACCATGAGGGACCAAAGTCTTTGTCAAATAGTGGCTACTTTCAAGAATCTACAAGAAACAAATGTGTTTGGTGTTCTCACATTGTTTTGTTTATCCTTATAATTCCATTTTAATTTGTTGTAGTTTTATGGTGCCAGTTTAAGAAGTTACACCAAGGGGATGTACTTCTGATTCAATAACATTTTCACCAAAGCGGTTTTAAAGTCAACAAAGATCTATTTACGGGTCCTTTTACCTGTGGAAATGAACTAATCCAGCATCTAATGATTGCATCCAGCTCCAAATTAAACCGTTAAAACAATTTCTCCTTTAGCGTCTTTTCTTGAAAGTAGTAGTCATGTAAGTAATGACAGGTTGGTATGGGTTTAATCGTTTTTGGTTGTTTCTTCACAAATAAGCAGCCCCTGAGGTGTGCACAGTTTAAACGCTTTCATTTCTCATGCGCTCTTCCTCTCCAAAGATCTCTCACTTAAATAATGGACCTCTTCTGTAAGTCAAACGGTAGGTTGCAAGTCAAAGAGATGAATTCTAATAGCTCCCTAACAACACACATACACAGATGCACTATTCCCTGAACTTGTGAGAGGTTCACTGAAGGCAGTGAGTGTGAAGGAGCTAGAGCTATGCTTCATTTTGAGGTAACGAAAGTCCCTGTAGATCTATGCAAATGCCAGCTGCTGCATTGCCCGCTGTAAAAGATGGCAGCAATTAGGCCTTGCTCTTAAAACAAGGTGAGTCAGGACCTTTTAATGGTGCGCTGTTCCTTGGCTCGCGCACATGTGGTGCCACATGGTTCTCTGCCAGTGAAAGAACGTGCCACTCAGGAGGTCTCTGTGTGGGTTTAAAGTGATTTATGGTGTGTGTTTTCACTGTTGACATTCAGGCTT
The DNA here is from genome assembly GCA_007224835.1 of Danionella cerebrum. NCBI lineage: Eukaryota > Metazoa > Chordata > Actinopteri > Cypriniformes > Danionidae > Danionella > Danionella cerebrum. Next base: position 482,054 of record SRMA01027307.1, on the reverse strand, counting down.
GTAATAATTTGCTAATAATGTTTTTTTTTTTTTCAGAAACAATTTGTCTTTTGTTTGAGTGAACTTATAGTTTGGCATTGCGAAAAATGTCACACTCGGAAATTTAATTCTGGCATTGCTAATTGTTCTAATGTCAGTTTCAATCAGAATTTTTCTGATTAAACTATTACTTTTTAAGAGATGTATAATGACTGGTGGTACTGGTCTATTAGTGACAAATTTTCCACAGGAATGAGTGTAAAAGGTTGAGTGAATAAAAATCGTAATGGACTACACAGATAATTCCTAAAAGTGACCAACGTTGAGTGTTTAAAATTTACTTAATGCATTTAACAAACTTAGAGTCTGAAAATGTATAGTTGTGTCTTAAGTGATACATTTGATCTACTCGCTGCGCAAAAGGGGGACAAAAGGTTCAGGATCATTCTTGTACAAGTATTGTGTCTTCTGTAAAAGGACTGTCAGACTTTTGCAGAATTTTGAATCTGTAAATAACCTTTTTATCTCAAAATTACAACTTTTGTGTCTCAAACTGTTTATATTTTTATCTCCAAATTTCAACTTTTCATTCCAAATTTTTGACTTTCAATCTCAAAATTTGACTCTCTATATCAAATTGTTGACCGTTTCGACCTCAAAATTTTGACCCTATAAGAATTTTTAAATTTTGTCTCCAAGTTTTTACTTTTTATCTAAAATTTATTTGTTTTTATCTCCAATTTTCGATGTCTATCTCAAAATATTTAGATCTAAATGGTATTGAAATGAGGTACTTAAGGATGTTGAAATGACAAAATATTTTACCCTTTTTATACATTTTATACTGCTTTAAGATTAACGTACTGTAACCTAGCAATTTACTGGGTTCACCTAAAGCACTTTGTAAATAATAAAATAACAAAACGAGAACAAAACACAATTTTTCAGCTTATTGAACATCATACACATGCAAAAGCTGGTTCTCTTACCAGAGAAGGACCACATTGACATTGTTACTTGGGTTTTATGCAAGCTGGAAAAGGCATGCCTTGAACCTACCTACTTAAAAGGTACACCGAATACATCAATAATATTTGTAATAATTCTATAAACGTAGCAAAATTTTATCACTCCACTATTATTTTAAATAGCATATTTAATTATATATTTTTCTTGTATATTTGGAGGTTTGAAAAAAGTCTGTGATGATGGAGACCTTGATGGAAGTACAACAAATATGTGGTGTTTAGACTGCAGTTTATTTTCATTGTCCTTGAGTCTTTGGCCTTGTGTGGCTTGCAGTGTAAATAGTCCTATAGGGCATTAGTGATGTATTGAACATAAATACAAGGCAAGGCAAGGGTGAATAGTTTGCACTGTGACCCTAAGTGATGAATTTTAGCGCAGAACGAATGCTTTTCTTAAAGGATTTTGTTAGTGTTCAATCTGGAAGCGATTTAAAGGTTAAAGATTACATGTAATTTTTTTGAAGTACATAGCTTTTACACTTTCAAAAGAGAAAATAGAAGCTTTTAGTTCGTTGTAGTATTTTAACCTTCTTTTATGATCTAGACTGTTCAAAGAATGCTTTTAAAGTTATAGGATGCATGAACACATGAAAGATGGAATGTTCAGGATGAATTCAGATGTACTTCTTAACCTTCATTCAATTTTAGAATTTCAGCTTATTGATGCTTTTGGTCTCTTCTGTTTCATCTGCACAAATGTAAATGGAATTAAATTAAGTATTCTTATGTATGATTTCTCTGGATAGCACTGACACACTGGTGTCATGAGCTGTGAAGAGATAAAGCAATATTTAAAATGAGGGTTTACTAATTAGGAAATTCTTGCATTATTAGCTGAATAGCATATCATTTCTCTAAACAAATGCAGTCTTGAAAGGATTGCAAGGACAAGTTGGTGTGAAACAAACAATACAGATGAAGCTGAAGGGGCAGAATTCATTGAAAAACATTATGCATCTTAAAAATTTCGACCTTTTTATTTAAAAATTTAAATGTTTATCTCAAAAGTTTCACTTTTTGAGCCATTATTATGTTTTTTAACCACCTGGAAATGGGCCTCTACACTTATGTGTGTAATATTTTATTTAAAAAGTCATTCACCTTTGTTTCGAATGTTGCCTTAAACAAACAAAATGTATATAAAACATTTTGTCAATGAATTTTAATATATGCATGCATTTTTTTATCACTTCCCTTACCTTATGTGCCCTACACAATGGCAGGTAATATGACTCTATGGCCTACTGTGTTTTTTTATGTACATGAGGTGGCCACATTGATAAATACACTGTTCCAAGTGGCTATGAAAAAATTCTTGCGTCACCAAAGACAAGTTTGTTTCTCCTGGGGAAAAAAAAAACATGAAAACACTCCCACCAACAGAATAGGAAGCACCTTACCTTGACGACAAAGCGCCTGCACGTGCTACGGATGAAGCCTTGAGCTGTCAGAGCTAATTGAAAGTAATAGAGCCTGCAGTCATTGGATTAGCGTGTCAGACATTGATACGGTCAGGCTGGAAACAGTTGCTCCACAGATTGAATGATATCAGAATTGGCAGGGGCTGTTTCCAAATACAGACTGTGAAAGGCTTTAGGCGTTTTGCTTTAGGACCTTCAAAGGTGTGAATCATGTTTTGTCATGTGTCCTCCTGAGGGGGGATGCATAATACAAAGAGGCTTTAGGTTGAAAAGTGACCTGATATTTTGTAAATGTCCTTGCGCTGGATGTTTTGAGATTATTCACTTTTTTTTTTTTTTTGCACATTTCATTTTTAAATACACTATTAAATGTTCTTTACTGCAGTTTATTATCTTCAATTACCTGTTTCCAAATCCCAAGTAAGCTTTTTAACACTTCTTACATTTAATTATTTGTCAAGGTATTAGATTTTTTTTTGGAATACAGTTTTGGGTCTGTTCTCGTGTTCAATTGAACCTTTTTTAATGTGTCTACCAGATTGTAATGTTTGTCACAGGGATGGAGACCAAAGACCAGGCGTACTTCTTAAACCAATGTATACTAGCATTTATGTCATGGTCTGTCTAAATAAAAGATTCTAATTGGTTGGCAGGTGTTGATTAAGTGTAGTCTGGTTCGGTTTGCTCACTTATAATATCAATCAACCATTATCGGTAACCATAGTAACTCACAGCTTCTGTCAAAATTCTGTGATTTTAGGGCACCATCAAACATTTCCAGATTCACTGAACTAGGATCACTGGATCATTTTACATATCGTCACTTATTATGCTAAAGCCTGATTTGTGGAGCACTGCTGGTCTCCTTTAAAGCTAGGCTGAGAGCTGAGACTCGCATTGAGTGGTTCTTTGGCCTCTACCTTGTGCGTAAATGTAGTAACCACAGTGAAAGTTGATCATTCCTTACATAAACCAGTCAAACCAACAGGAACTGGAGCTAGATTCTGAGCCATTAGCAGAGATGAGGTAAATCACTGAGTACTTGGAGAGCATTCTTCAATTGTTTGGCATTCGGTTGAAAATCATAGAGTTCTGTTACTTCCAGGTACATTTACAAGGAAGGAGGCTTGTACACACAGTTTGCTATAAGGCGTGGAAAGAAAGTGAGAGTGACTAGTAGGTTTGTGATTGGTTGTGAGGAAGTTATTTCAGGTGTTCCAAGTAATTGGAGATCATGGCTGTGAAGTCGGTTTATATTCTCCTGACCTTGGTAAGCATGTGGCATTAAGCATTGTAGCAAATTAAACTTCTTTTTGTGAAGTGCCATCCTGTCCAAAAATAAATAAGTTACTAAAAATGAGAGCAAAAATACATTTAAAATGTCATTTTTATATTACATTTCCTGAAAAATTGACTATGAGACGGGAACAAATTGTTCCATTAATTTACAGGTTTCAAAGTGACATTTGTTTTAAATGAACAAAAAATGTTCCAAAGTAAGTTTGATTGTTATCTTTCATCCCTGATTTGTCTCATTTGCATTACATGGATCAGTGTTTAAACTTGCACTGCCTACAGATTCTTGTTAGTCATCCATTCCTCCTCAACATTTGAACAAAAGCCTCCAAATGCTTCATTGAGTTAGCATCTGGAGCCTTGTTTTAATGTTTTTGGAAAAAAAAAATGTACCCAAGTATGATCATTAGATTTATATTATAGCATCTGCATTTGACATTTCACAATAGACCTATTTTAACAAGGCAAAAATCATCCCAACCATCTGTTTGAAACGTTGATGGGACTATATCCTAAATTGCTCATCAAGGACTAGAGAGGAGAACACTCTCATGACAAGAAAGCAAATTAAAACTTGGCCTTAATACAGAGAGAAAATGACAAATGATGTCTAATTTTCTTCAGGCGACTTTGCTTGAGGAGATTTAGGAAGAGGCCCAGGGGAGCAGGCGGTCATCCATCACAGGCCAGCGCTGGAACCCCGAGGAGCAGCCTACAGAATACCAGCACCCGCAGGACCAGACCAAACCAAAACACAGCCCTAGAGGGGATCAAGGTTTGTTTTGTCCCCTGCCTTTCTCCGCCTGTTATTTATTCTGCCTAGGCGGCTGAAGTCTGGGCGTCCTTGGCCACGGAAACGTCTTCTCCCTCGCGCAGTTGACAGATCTCATTATGAGATAAAAATGACAAAGATAGCTCATGATGCTTCAGAGAAATGTAAAACCATTAGCAGGTCATTGTCGTCGTTCTAATGTGTCCTTTTAAGCAGCTTAGTGAACTGGTGCTGAAGTGTGATATCAGGATTAACCTATGAGGGAGTTTTGCTGCGTGGTGTTGATGAAATTGCGACGTACGCTCTCAGGCTCTGGAGAGATGGCAAGGCCGCTGCAAGAAATGAGGCGAGGAAATTGACTGGAGAGGGAGAAGTCTTATTTTCTAGAGCTTGTTTCATATGCATGCATTCTTTAAATGTGTATAGCTCATGGGACTTTCCTATATTGAGTAAATTGGTAGAAATGTTTTGCACAGTTTCTCCTTTGATAAAGAATATTACATTTGATTAGAGACTATTGGTCTAGTCTTAGATTTATATCTAGTCAAGTGATATATTCCCACATTTTCTTTTTATTTCCTACATCTTGAATAGATTTATACTTATTTTAAAGTTGTAGTTCTGATTACTTTCAAGCAGTGTTCTCACATACAAAAATTCTAATGTGAGAAAAGTGGGGAAAAAAACCCAGATCGACCCAAAAATCAAAACTTTACAAATTACACAAAAACAAAAAACAAATGTAAGCTATGTCCAATGAATGAAAAAAAGTACTAATTGAAAGTATATTGGGGCTATGTATGGTTTTACTGGGTGGCTAAAATATATTTTTCTGGCAGTTTTCCTCATCAAATTCTATCATTGTACTTTGTAGCTTTTCTCCATTTCAGGTCGTCTTCTTCTGTAATCTTCAGTTAATTATCCTTCAGTGTTGTTATTTTCTGTTGTTGGAACTGCAACTTTAACACTCCTCTAGTGCTGGTTTGTGTTCTTGGTAGTGTGAATTGCTTTTTCTGCTGTACTTTGTATGTGTGGCTTATTACTATTTCGGCCATTTCTCATCACCCTCACTTCTTTCACTTTTCCTATGAGTTTATTTTTTTTTTTGTTAGTTGAAATGGATTCCATTATTCAAAGGTTGTACCTTTCTGTGTTGGTTCATTGAAAACCCTATGTTTCAGAACTTCTTGCTGTTTCCATTTGTCTTTTCTTCACTTTCCGTTTTATTTACCAGTTTTTGCAGGTTTGATATATTCTTGTGTTTCTTCTTTATGTTTGTTTTTGATTCTTAGTTTTTTTTTATTGTTCATCGCTTCTTTTGTTATCTTTGTCTTCCATATTATCTTTCTAACTTCCTCACCAGTAGCCCCCTTCCTTTTCAAATCCAGCCATCTTCTTGTTCTGTCCTGTGTCCTCCGCTGATTGTAGCCATTCATCATTTACACTTTTCTGTTTCTTTTTTAATTGTTTTCTTTAAAGTTAAAAATGCTCTGGTTGGTTGGTTGGTTAGTTGGTTGGTTGATATGTTGGTTTGTTCATTGGTTTGTTTGGTCGGGTTGGATGGGGTATGTTGGTTGATTCGTTGGTTGGTTAGTTGTTTGTTGGTTTGGTTGGTTCATTGGTATGTCGGTTTGTTCGTTACTGTGACCATCTTCTTCCTCAGGATCAATCACTACAGAAAGTCTACTAACTGGCCTGGTGAATAAGCCAAGGCTGGTATAATCAGTCAGGAAACCAGCAATCGATGATCTACAGATGATCCTCATTAACCCATCAAGCACCACATCTACAAAAAAAAAAAAAAGCTAAACAAATCATCTGTTTTTCATCCTTACACCATTTTGACCAAAATATAAATCGGTCGTAGATTTTCTTGTATATTGCTAACATACAAGTGTCATCAACTTAGCATCACTGTCAAAGAATCAAATGTAATGGTAAAATTTACTCTCGAGTTCAGAGTCTCATAATTACCTTCTATCGTTGAAGTGTTGCCTATAGTTTACCTAGACAGGAGGGGATTGAACAATCTCAAATCAGTTTTTTTTTTCCTTTTGGTAAGTGTCTGCTTGCAGATCATTAGATAAAGGTTTCGGATACACATGCTGTAGTGGATTGTTCAGCACGGTGCAGTCAGTAATGTGGATTAATTATTGCTCAGTGTTTTTAGAGAGTCTGTTTTGCAGCAGCGAGCTGTTACTGAGCCCTATCAATCATTCTATTAACTCTGGCTATGCCTTTGACATCACATTAGTGAATGTAACTCATTATCTGGAGGGAAATTAGACCAGTGCGGTTCCAGCCATGCATTCTGTCTCTCTGCCCCCATAGCACACAACTCAGAGCTGTTTGATTGCAACGCCTGCTAGAACTGAAGTTGATTAAGTAATGACAGATCCAGTATCTGCGCTTGCACTCCAAACTAATTCATCATTAGTGGCAGCATCGCAGGTCGCTTGTCTTACGCAGCCGAACGAAGCTCCCTGAAAAGCTGTGACTTTTTCTCACTTTTACCCAAGTCGCATCCAAAATATCAAACTTCACAGTTACAGCAGCCAAGTCACACAATAGTGAAATTAGCAAAAACCCAAGCATACTGTTGAGTTGTGAAGAAAATTGTGAACTTGCTCTGAGGAGCGTTTGATTGTGGAGGCTGAGATAAATCTGCCATTCAAGCTGCTACAGATACTGAGAATCAAGGCAGTGGAGGTGACGCGTATGGATGGACGTGTGAGCGATTGTCTATTGTCCTCAAATGAGATTCTGCTGGGACGATTTAGCTTCTCAGCATCATTAAAAGTTCTCCTGATTGCATTTTCAGACAACCTTGACCTTCTCCGCTGCAATAACAATCAATACAGTAGCCATTAGCATCTGCGTAATTGAAGCAGGAAAAATGAGCTAGCAGCCTCCCGGTCTTTTCCCGCCATTTGCTTCAGAAGCAGATGGAGCAAACTAAAGAGCTTGTAGGAAAGATGGATTTGATGAATTAAAAGCCAAGATGCAAATTTAGATTTCTGTAACTACACTAGCTGATCATTACGATTTTTCAGCTGCCATCTTGTCTTTTGCCAGGGCCTGTGTCCTTAAGAAACAATCATGCTCTCCATTTCAAAATGAGAAGGGTGACACAAGTTTTACATCTCTTTCTTCTTAAAGATGAATTTATAAAGTCATACGTGTTGAAAATGAACCAAATGTCTGTTGTAATTTTACCCGAGGGAGCCCAGTAGCTTTATGGTAATGACTGATAAGCAGTAGCGTTGACTTTGGACTGTTCGGTAAGTTGTAGGCTTTGCACCCATTTAAGTTATAAATCATTTTGTTCATGCACAACGGCTCAGGGGCACAAATGCTTGCTTTAAATTCGAGAACTAAATGGGAATATCTGCTTTGTCCAGAGATTGTGAAGGTCATTAGAAGTAGCTGTTAATTGGACGGTGAATCTTCAGTTTGCATTATCGGGATGTGCAAGGCAAACTGATTTGATTATGTTAATAAAGCCTTCTCTCGTGTGTAGTAATGGAGGTGCAGTTCAGAATCATTAGTGGCTAAAAAAGTCCCAGTTTGGATTTTGCTTAATGCAGGTGAATAAAAGTGCACATTTTAATGGTATTGATCAAGGTCTGCTGAGCTCCGGGGTCTGCTCTAATTATGACCTCTTCTTCACAGTTTCTCCTGTAATGATGCCCTCACAGCAATTATTGCTCGTCCCATTTATTTGATTCATCGCAGGAATGGAAACTAGACAATGGTTCAAAGAAGCTTGGCAGCTTGAAAGTGCTTCAACACATCCATTAGATTCTGCTTTACTTTTGAGCACCCTTCAATCTACGGTAAGCCTAAAAGACAGTTATTATTTCATAATGTTACTTTCTAAAAAAGTCATTTGTAAGTTTTTTTATGCAATTTGTATAATTCAAGGCTGTAAGTGTAGATATATTATCCCATGCTGTTAAGTGGTGCAAATAGTGTTCAATCTATTCACATACAAGAGCTCCTCAAACAATAAAGAAATTAGTTTTGTTTATTTTAAAATATATTCAAGCCATCTCTGCTAAAAGTGGTCATGTGATTTTATTTGCCCCGCTCACTTTTGTGATGACATCTATCCCCACATTCCCTAGCAGTTCTGAATGCAGAAAGGAGTCCAATGCAGTGCTTGCAAAGTGTACCTAATAAAGTGGCCGGTTTGCCCACTGTATTCTGGACACTTGACCATCATATGCTTTTAAAACAATAATTTCTTCTTAAACAAAAAAATCTGTTATTTGTTGGTTGTGCAACCCCTTTTTGCCAAAATGAGCATTGGAGACCAGTGATCCCCCAGAGAATGCCAATGAGCTCATCCATGCATTCATCAATAATATTGTTTAAACGAACTGCTGCAGTTCTCTAGTAAATTATTAATCTTAATTTTATAATCTTCTTTCATCCTGGAAGATATCACATAGACAGAGCTTGAAGCAAGCACTGCGTGATTATGCAAATTTTAGCCAATTAGAGAGCAGACCTCAAGGACACTTGCGAATATCAAGTTACCACTCTCTTAGAGTGACCTTACAGATAATCTAACCTGAAAATACATTTATAAATGCTTATTTTCCGCTAAGTCTTTTTAATGTTGTAATTTCCCGTTAGGTCCCTGTATGTCTAAAGCCCTGAGTCTTTTGCGACCAGCCCTTTCCCTAATTTCTGCATACTGTTGAGTCTCTCTTCCTCCTCTTTCTTCATCACAAGGATCTGTGCAGTTGTGCGCTTAAGGATTTATTTCATCGTCCAAATCAACAGCTGGAGTGGTGTGCTGTGCATGTAAACTTTGTGTATGTAATTTGGTGACAAAGCAGGCTTAATCACGCTGGTACTTTGCTTTCCAGAGATCAGAAGATGACAGAAGGTTTAGGATTTAGGTGGGTGAATGTGTTTGAACATGATACTAATGTCATTTGAACTAGGGTGTCAATTTTTGATGAACTCAGGGACCAAAAATTGAATGTCAGAATGGAACAATGAGTTAAAAAAGGACATGTTTCAAAACTTAAAATTTGTTTGTTTTAGTAAAATGTAAAAAGCACTCAGTGTTGAATTTACTGCATGGACTGACACAATTTGGTTACATAGACTGTAAAAATATAGATAATATTTCACCACATATTGTTATTGGGCCAAAATGAGAGAGAATTGGTGCAACAGTCTGCACATGCTCAGAAGCCAGAGCCTCGAAATCCACTTTTTCATCTTTTTTTTTTAAATACAAATATGTTTTTTAATATTGGCAAAAGTGCCTAATTTAAATGTTTTAATTAATTTGGTAAATTATTTATATTTTATACAATTTTTAACAGTGACTCTTGTTTTTTTTATATATGTATATAAAACGAACTATTAGTTACATTTATCAGATTACATTGCTCTTGTAAAGTAGTGCGTGTCATCCTTTCGCCTTCAAATGCTAAAAAGAAAACGTGTGTCACTGCACAAATGCATTTATTCACAGTACACAAAGTGTGCAGTATTGTCTCTAAAGAACATTGGAAAGCAGAGACATCTTCATGAAGCACTGCTCATGCCTCCTGTCTACTGGGAAAAATGCACTGGACTTGCCGTGTCCTTCTTCACGAGTTATCATATATAGAGCAGAGTGCTTTTTGTTAACTAAGGGCCACTGAAGAGAATTGTTCAGCAAAAAATGTGCCTTTAATTTCAAAATATATTGTAATAGGTACAAAAATGTTTTTAGAAAACTACTCATTCTGGCACAAGACCCTGTGCTAATGCATTGTATGTTCCATGCATGCACTTTGCAAGCTGTTGTGAGAATAATAAGTGCATGTGTTGGCTTGGTCAGACAGTCTGGCCAGGTGTGTGGTCAGTGCTGGTGTGAGATTGAGCTGCATAAATTTCTCACTCTGTCCCACACAAATACACGGACAAACAGCAGACCAGCTGGTCCATCCACCTCACATCTGTCCAGGCCTTGTTTACCAAGCAGCCAGTCGAAGTGCATAGGGCAAGCGCTGACACAGCAAGTGCTGGCTTGTTTGGCTCTGCTGGATAGTAACTTAGAATCATTTATGTATGAGTACTAAAATAACATGCTCAAAAATATATATTCAATAGTTCCATAATGTATCAAAACACTGTCGTTCACAGCTAAGAGGAATAATCGTGAAGAAAAATTATATTGAGTTTATTTACCTCCTCTGGGTTCTCAAACATAATTGTAGGATGCATTTCTTTGTTCAAAACTTTCTTTTCAGAGAGCACTGTTCAAGTAAAAACTCAGTTTAGAGACAAAGAAGAAAGAAGTGGTGAAAGTGTGCTGTTTGCCCTCTTTCTTTCTTCGTCTGTCTGTTTTGAAATACATTATAGTTCCTCTACAGGAACACATGGCAATGTATTTTTGTGAGCCATCTGCTTCAAACTGCTTCACTAACACTATCTGCCACTTGGCTGCGAGGAAAATCAATGCTTTATAAAATGAGTGATTCAGTGCAATGCCTTATCTTAAAGTTAAATCTTTTGTTTATCCTTATTTTTAGTTTACGGAGCTTTTTAATCTTGGGTTTACACCACATCTTCAGTTGGCATTTTGTGAAACATTTCATTATGTATAAATAAGCATTAAAATTGCTTCATAAAGGCATTTTATTAATAAGCAAAGTGTACTACATACTAGTTATTGCAAATTTAAGCTGGAAAAATATTCATAAAATCCTTGTCCCCAGTCTCTGATGCTCATAAAATATGTTTCAAATACATTTACAATACACGAATATCTAATAAAAAAAACATTGTAGTCATGTCCCCAGTTTTTTAGTCATTCCTGTTACCCTAACCCATAATCCTCCTGAAAAACCGGACAATTTCCATAAGGTGGTTTTTCAGCAGGATGTTGCATCACTTGGATCTTTGGAAGGCCACAGGAAGGGCACCGGTAAGTTCTTTAAATTCCAAAAAATAACTTTTTTTGATGATTTTATGATGATCATAACTTTTAAAAAAAATACTCTGCTGTTACTCAAAAATTGTCAGAGATTAAATACTTTAGTCTAAAAACCCACAGATTTGGTAAATAACTGAATTTACAGAATTTCCTGCTTCAACAATAATGTGCACTGTGTGGCAGTTTACCATTTATTTGCTAACTCTTTGCTAAAAACCAGCCCTGTTCCTTTTAGTCCTATTGGTTATATAAAGAATAACAAGAAGGTTCGTAACAAGAACAAATGGCACCCATCTTTAGGTTTTTAAAAAAAGTTACGTAAGATGGACCAATACCCATTTGGTGTACTTTAGTGTCTATGCAATTAAAATCATTTTGAAATCAAGTATTTAAAAAAAAGAAATTTTTAAAACAAGCGAATGGTATCATTTGGTGGACTACCTCCTGAAATAATTTTGTTCTGTTTCAAAAGTTTCTCTGAGCTTAGAACAACTATCAGACATATATTTTATCTTATGTTTTAAATCGTATTAAAGCATTTAAAGAATCCCTTGAACTACTTTCCTTAAATAAAAGTATTGTGTTGTTTGTTAATTTGTTTTTCAAAGGATTCACTACCTGGATTGAGACACACTTTATGTCAGAGCTCCAGTCCAGAGAAGCACCAGTTGTTTCTACTTCCTGAATTGGAAGGCCCTTGTTCCTGTTTTGTAGGTTTGGTGTCATTGGAGAGACACCTTATTTCTTTTGCTTGTATTAAATAACTGGCATGGTAAGAAAAATGTACTTCTCATGGTCATCTCTCCTCTTTTATCAGTCTGTAATATTTAATGTGTTGTTGGAAGTGGTCTCCTGTTCTCAATTAAGGAAGGACTAGTTGTTATTTGTATGAGAATATAGTCTGGTAATGCTGTCCAGGGCAGTGATGAGTTCCAGAATGTGGGTCTTTGACCCCAGGACAGGAGCTTTGTCATTTTCAGCTGAGCCTGTCCCTGCACAGGTGACACAAAGAAAAGGTCAGGACTGGGGCAGTGAGTCTGGTCATAAATCACCTGGAAGAACATGGGACATGGTGTCCTTTGATCCTTGCCTGTCCTCCATGGGCCTTGTCCTAGATACCAAAGAGAGGATATGAAATATCAACTCATAGCATCGTCCCCAAAGTAATAGTTAAGTGCCATTAGTTAACCACGGAAAGGTCAGGACAAAGTTTCAAAGTCAAAACTGGATCACTTTGATTTTCCAATGGAATATCACCTCACTGGATGGAGCTAGTCAGCAAATGCAGTGAAGTGGTAACACTCGGCCTAGTTGAAAGACTTTTTGCTCTGTATTTCTGTTTTTATTACTGTTGTATTTCCAGTTATTTGTTGACAAAGTAGCAGCCAAAAAGGTTCAATATATTAATGTTTCTGTTTGTTTGGTCCATCACTTTTTGAGGGACAGCACTTACTATTTGTAATCGTATAACGTGTTCTATTTTTTACATGAAAATTTGGGATTTATGCATTAAATCATTCCACTTATTGAGGAATGATGTGCTATTACTTTTGTCATAGTTATTGACATACAGGTACATGTTTTTTATATACATTTTTTAAAAGTAAAACATTTCCATTGAAATCAAAGCGAGAGAACAGCTAAAGCCCATTGTAAATATGTTGATTAGGGGGTCGCACAAAAACAAATAATTCCACCAAATATGCTGCTATTGTACCACTGAGCAAAAGGTCAAAAGAGATAAAATAGTCATAGCTGTCAAGAAAAAGATGTGTTTGCTGCGATTGAGATGTGACTGTTGGATGCAAAGCTTTATCTGAGCCATGTTTTCTTTGCTTTTTAATTCATTTAACATGTTTTGTGAATGTTTTAAAGGATTTCTTTAAAAAAAAATTAAATACGTGACTGCAGGAATTGTTGGGGGTCTCAGTAGAGTTAAAGTAAACAGTTTTATCCTCTCGTTTATATTAGACGATGCGCCTGATTAATTGGAGGAGAAAATTATAATGAATTTAGCATCTCATTGATCAAATCACATTACTGTGGCAAACACTGATCAATGGAAACATCCTCAAGCTTTGCTTTTCTGCAGCAAATGGCTAAAGGCTCTTATGGATTGCCAAAAGTCAAAGTTTTTTTTTTTTTTGCAGTCCAGACTTTCCTGCATCTGCCTAAGAAGCACACAAGAGACCCGACTAATGTTAACCAGCAAAAGGTACTTGTAGAAGAAGGCTTTTAGATGTGGTGTCTGAAAATTGAGGCTACATTTACAATGTAAGCTTAATTCAGATTTCAGATTCAACTGTGACGTGTCGTAACAATATGCTTTATCATAGTCTTTGCTGTGAGACCAATTCGCTTACATAAAATAACCACAAGGGCATTTTACTCTTCCATAACCAACTGTTTGTTCTGATATGTAGCGATCATGCTTCCACACATGCTTCAAGTGTTGTCTGAATTCTGAATTTGGTTCTTTCGACTGGCAGTGTAAACTGCCTAAAGGCCTCAACAAACGAATCCCAATTTATAGTCTGAAGCTTTGCACAATAAACGTGCCCTGATCGAAAACCACAAGTGCAAATAAGAGCCCACACACCTGACCAAACAAGTGGTGCCAACATAAAAAAGGTCGTATTGGGCTCGTTTTTCACAGAGAAAACAACCAATGAATGCAGTTTTTTTTGATGACATGGTTAGGATGTAAAAGAGCCATGGATGTGGTGGTGTTCATCCCACATTTCATAGCCAAAAACATATAGAGTGAATAGAATAGTAGAATAATAGGAAAGAAATAGAGTGTCACAAAATCTTTTTTCTCCACATTTTTGTCAAACTGCTACCAGTGATCAGCCATTAAGAGAGTAAACTGCTCGACATCCTTTTTTTATGTGTTATTTGATTTATCATTTGCCAACATCTTCTTCTTTCCCCATGTAATGAGGAGTGAATTTGTTGTACTGCAAACGCCATCTTCAGGCAGGGAGTGTCATTGCATTAATATTTCCTCAACCTATTTAAAGATTCTTGTGAATCTCAATTCGTATCCGTGCGTAGATTTCCCAATTCATGTAACCAGCTTATGGTGAGGTCTTAAACCCATCCCCAGGAGCACAGATGAAAACTGTAGCATAGTTTGAATGTGAGTGGATTTGCCAACAGTTTTATCTGCTAATAGGTGCAGACCTCAGTGTACACAGTGGGTATACTTTTTTTTATTTTTGCTGCCCTCAATGGTTTGAAATGTTTGAATTCTCAGTTTTAGGTCCTTTTTTGTAGTCTAGTCGAAATAAATAAATACTCACATAAGCGATGTGAATCCTTTGGAGTATTTCTAATCAGCATCTGCTTTGGAAAAGTAAGCTTAATAGCTTGAGCTGTACAATAAAACATTTTTACAAGTCTAGACCACATTAGAATACAGTTTCTCTGTAGTCCACAGTTAACTTTTACCCAAAAAGGAAAACCCGTTTGTGGACGCCCTGATATCGATTGTACTCGCCACTGTATCTGGGAAGAAACTTAAATAATCCACCCTGCATAAGAGCAGAACAAAAAGGCCATCTTCATTTCCCACACAGAATACATTAGCTGTAAGTGGCTTCGAGGTTATTGCAGAGGTCTGAATCTACAACGGACACCTGGGATTCTCTAGGCTGTTTGATCTGGCCCTTTCAAGCACTGCGATCATCCTGCTAAATTGCACCTAATGGACGAGGCATGCCACTCGGAAACCCAGACAAGAGGGGTAGGACAATTTACTGTGCGTACACACCTGTCCTTTGTAGTTCAGAGACCACATTGTAAGCACCGGCAGCATTAGCCTCGATTCACAAACAGCACTACGGAGCAGCAGAGCACAGCCTCCATTTAGGCTCCCTCAATAGCCCTGGGATGCTATTAGCCCGGGTAGCTGAGGATGCTCCTGGGTACCTAGCTGAACAATGCCTCATGTCACCCCCTTAGGAGAGAACGAGACAAGGAGATGCATCGCTGCACCTGTCCCTTCAATGGAATTCATCATGAGCTTGTATAGATTTGAGTCGGTTAGCTGTACACAACGAAGCCAGCTTATGTGGTTTATGTTGCTTTTCACCACATGGTACAAAACATTTAGTTTCAGGACTCTGTAGTTTCTCGAGTGCCAGAAAAATACCAGTATTCAGGACAGAACACAACCGTCAATGCATATCATTTCATGCAGTCTTTTTCTCAATGTTGTCACTTGCGATTGTTTGATCATAAACTTGCAAATCGGAATGAATTCCATTATTTAGATACCTTTCCACATACTGCATCCATGGCAAGTGTCAATGACATATTCAAATCCACTTTTTGTCATCATTGATGAAATCTGATTACTCCATGCCCACGATCTTTCCAAGACATGGACTTTTGTTCCTTGGGTTTTGAGTCAGCAACAGATGCCAAGACAAGTGTGGATTAGGAATAGGTAAATTATGGAATTGTTGGTAGGTCTGGGAAGTGTGAATGGAAGTAAAACATTAAATAGTGCACAGACAAACTCAATTAAAATAGCCGCTCTGGTGTTGTAAAGTTTATAGTGAGTTCATCCCATTAAGTGCACATACATTCCCGGCAGCAGGAAAGATGAGCTATTGATGGGTGTCCCACTAGATAATATTCAACTGGTGTTTCTACTATTTTCCCATCTTCTTGAAGGAGACAGAGGAGTATTTACTTTAAGGAACTCTCAACTATGAATATTAATTCCCCTAATGAAATTCAGGCACCACTTATAGTAATCTGATGAACTGGCCTCAAATGTGCCACCTTTATTGTGATTCTGGTCTTCTATCTGCAACTAGTCACCATGGGTCAACACACCCCATCGAGTCTTTTTTTTAGATTGGTAATGTGATAGCAATGTGATATCTCTTCCCTTCATACGGTGTTCATCCGCACGTCTTCAAAGGGTCTGCTTTGCTGTCGATGAGCATCACATTGACAGACACTCCCTTGGAAAGTGATTTAGCATCCACCAAGTCAAGAATCAACATATGAAGTGCATTATCTTGACGTTTCCATAAGTTTCCAAAATCTATTTCCAGTTCACATGCTTCAGTTCTTCTACCTGTGAAGAAAGAATCAAAGCCATAAAAAATACAAACATTTCTATAAATCCATGGAGTGCTTTTATTTCTTACCAACAGTTCTTCATCTCCAAATACTCTTATTATAAAATTTGCTAACATTAAAGAACAAGAAGATGTTTACTCTCGGCGAGTTCATAAGCAGCATTCCTCCTTATGTGACTTCAACAACATCATCCATTTCTGCTCTGGATCATTCAGTTGCTGACCAACTTAAGACAGGTCTGTACATGCTTTTGAGGAGGTTTCCTTGGTGACTGTAATCCCAGCTGACTTGAGATCATTGACAAGACCTTCCAGAGTGGTTATAGGCAACTTCCTGACAGTTCTAAAGATCACTGAAACTCAAATTGAGTTGGTTAAATTCAGTTTCTTCCTTTTGCATGTAATCCCAACCTACTGTTACCACCTTGCCACCAATGTTATATGGAGTGGACCATGGTGGAGATATTGAAATTTAATCGATTTTTTTTTTTTTTTTGGCTCCAAGATCGCCCTGGAGCCAGAAATCTTGCGGATTAACATGCGGCAAAATGCTGATTTCACCAATATAATATCTAATCAGTTTAGAAGTTAGCAAAGAATTTTAGATATAGTGTGTATCTTCGATGTAAGGGACCTTCTGCCGTGCAGCTGCATGGAAGTTTTGAGCACATGGAATACTGCAGTACTGTTCCACTGGGTTGGAATACAGGCAGGTGTTTAACATCTGTGGATGACTGCAATCTCTCTTCATGTCCTGGAACAGCTCAGCATCACAGTAGACAGACTGGCCAAATCTGAGCTTATAGGCTGGAATAATAGGGGTTTTGGTAGAGTTAGAGATGGTGGGGAAGCAGCATTTTGAAAACACACCAGGAGATTTTTATTTTGTCAGACAAAGACAATTACAGTTCCTCTGCTGCCAGTTCTGCTTCTGAGCAGGTGGCTTCAGTTGGACATGGCTATCTCTATCTCTCTCTCGCTTTCCTTTCACTCACTCTCACTCACTCACTCATCTAACAACTATAGATAAGAGGGGAAATGGCACATTACCTCTGATTGTTACTGGTGTGAGGATACCTTTGTTTAAATACAGTGAGTCGCCAATACTGTGTGTCCCCTCCTCCCTGCACATCTGTGTATTCACATAGCGGAATGCTTGCAGTAAATATGGTTTAAGATGAAGAAGAAGCACCCTCACCTCTCTTTTCATATAATAGTGTGCAAACAGGAAGGTATGAATTTTAGGTTCCTGTTCTGTTACAGCCTTCCTTCTTGCACATTTAGTGTTACTCAGAGAATGAAAACTTCCCCATGCTCTTTAGACTGTTCATTTATTTTAGATGCTATGTATTCACATGCAACTCTTACAGGAAATATCCTATGAATGTTCTGTAGATGTTCTTCACCTTGAATGTTTCACTTGTAAAAAGGATAGTACTCTCTTTTATTGTGGGGGCTTCTATCGTATTTCAAGAAGCACTCTGGTTAATATCTGGACATACTGGGCTCTGTAGTACAGCCTCCATGTTGTTCATGTTGCCCCTCTTCACACCCCCACTCCTCCAAAGCTTTATATTCTGCAGTTGGCTTAACAGTGTGGTTGACCATCAGCGTAGGGCAGGTGTGAGGTGTGACGGTTTGGATGGGTTCCACATTTATAGATCTACTGCAAAATTAGGGCTGTTGACGTTGATCCAGAACTCCCTAGTTCTGTTGAAGGGTCAGAATTCCATTGGTCAGTTAACTGATCTGCCTGTCAGTGTCTGTCTAGTTTAGGCATCACTCCACTGACATTTTCACTTGTCTGCATGAGTCGGCTGTTCTGTGGATCTCTGAGATATCTACCTGTCTGTGTTTGTCCAGTGTTCCGTAGCCCTGTTTTGGAATGCAGCTGTGGGCCGTGTTACCATGAATCCATTGATGAATCCAGCTGTTTGCAAGAATTCCAAATTTGTAGGTTCTCCAAGATGTCTGCAAATAGTCTGCTGAGGGATAAAATATCAGTATGCTTGGGGAAGAGGTGTGTCCCTGTTATGCTGATGCCCTCTAATGGATTCCAAGTGGCTCTGTCTGTCACAAAATGATGCATGAAAAAGAGCATGATGCTAAATTTCAAAAAGTGAATAGAATGTATACATGAGAAACAAATATGCATACACAAAACAAATATGAATAATTTTAATTTGTGAATGCAGACTTTTAATTTCACAAATTCTAATTTAATCTTAAGCTATTTACAGAGTAAACCAAATACCGTTATAAAATAGGAGGAGGTGTCACATCCGTTTGGATAGGGTGTCAACTTAGCTAAATAACGCTGCACATCTTTTTTTTAGCTTCTCATGATAGCCAATAGATTAAAAGTACAAATTAAACAACTATTACTATTAAAAAATTCGGTTGGATTTCTTTTTCTCTTTGTAGGAGGCTGTGTTGGTGTCACCGTACAAATATGACGGGCATGATATCACTCCTCCCGCTCTAATAGCAATAAACTAAAATAATTTTTTGTCCCTTTATTATGTGAATTGGTAAATAGTTGACATAATAACATTAAATAACACGATTTAACATATGTCTAATTACCTTTGCTTCTTAGAGACTGTGTCCGCTTGAACCTTGTTGTTGCTCTAATATGAGTATTGTTGATGTCTGATCAATTTTTCATACAGTGTTCCCATGTTCTGTAACATAATCAATCAGTTTAACAGACCATCCCTCGATGGCCAGCAAACACATGCCTCCAAGCATAAGCAGCTGCCCTGTGAACAATTGAAAACTGGGTCTTGTTTGCATGACCTAATGTAATATGCATAGCAGAAGTCCAATGCATTTATGCTTGGCTACTATGTTGAAGACGTTTAGGGTTTCCTCATGTTCAAATGCTCAATGGTCATGTTGCAAGACAGTCTTCAGTGTCAAGTTCCCTTCTTCCTCCAAATGCCGATATACATAGCTAATTAGAAGAAGGGACCGCTATGAATGTGGTTTATATTGTTTTGGATTAATCACCCTGTTTGAAATTGAATCAAACATGTAGGATGTCTGAAATAATGAGTTAGATTGATTAAAACACCACTGAATATGGCACAGTTCCAGCAGCACAGTCATGAATAGTGAATGGCCACATATAGCTTGATTCAGGCAGAGCTCATCGAAGATTGACACAGTTCTGAGGCCTTCGTGGAGGTTAAAGTTCCCACAGTATTCATGTCATTGTAAGAGGAAACCAAAGCAGAAAGTGTCTGTGTTTCATTCTAATCTTCTTCTGAGGCTCACCATATCTGCCTAAGGGGACTCAAAGATGCCACAGCTTTAAGTATGCAAATACCCTTGATAATACAGTCTCATTTGAATACTGATTTTCATATTAAAATATTGATGGTGTTTTAACTGGGGCCCACTCTCAATCCTCATTATAGATTAGTGTACACCAGGCACTTCTGTACTGTGACTTGATGAATGCAAATGATTGCTTGTGAGTGTCTAATTACTGAGTGGTTCAAAGCTTGATTTGTCAGTTTTTTTTTTAAGCACAAGAAAGAATACATGCACAAGAAGTGATTTTAATACTCATGCTCCGTGATGGGTTTGTTTTAAGAGACAATAGAATACGGCCTGAATGGTAGTAAAACTTTTTGAAAATTTTCCTAGTTTTATGGAGCTCTTAAGTTATTTTTGATTATTTTCATAATGTTGATTTATATGCATTCACATGTTTTTGGCCCCTCCCACTTCAATTGTTGATTTTCATTTATCTTTAAGCAGCAACTTTATTTTTATTTTATCTTTTTTTTATTTAATAAGACAATTCAACCATGTGAGCAACTTAACCCTTAAAAGATTCTGCATGTGACCCACCTGTTTAATTTGGATTCCACAAAAATGTGTAGGTTTCAAAAAGATTATTAGCTTTATTGTTTTAGTTTTTAACGAATGTTAAAAGAGTTATGACGCATAATTTGCAGGCTAATTCAAATTTAAATCACAATTGTCTTTCATTTTCATTTTTTTTTACAAGGTGCCATCAGTGCCTTCTAGTGTTAAAAAGAAGTGAAAAATTGGAAGTACAAGACCTGTGATATAGCTTGGAATTTTCAAAGTTGGTACAAAAAAGCACAAAAAAATGCTTGATGTATAACATTGAGGAGAGGTTCGTTTTTGTCTTTAGATTTTTCTTTTTTAAATGTGCTTTCACTCATTTGTCAACTAAATCTGCTTTTGATCATTATCATGTGGCTTTCACACTGGTTTCTGTGACCCTTGAACACACACAACTCAAGCCAACGGAGTGAAAACAATACTTCCTCTCTCGGGAACCAGTCCTGGGAATGTTTGTGGGAATAAAGGTGAACTGTGGAATATTTCAGCAGTTTTGGGTGGGGCAGAGCAAGCCTGTGTTTGTTGTGGTTGTAATTGCTCCTTGAGTACATGCACAAACAAAACAAAGTGCACTTGAACCTTTCCTCCTCTGTGTTGCATGCAAATGTGCCAGTAGGAAGAAAGTGCCATTCATGCTCACTCCTATTTGATTAAGAATTCTACCAGGTTCAGCTAAGTTACTCGTAACTGGGACTAAATCCAAAATCCTCTTCACTGAAAGGCTAACAGTTTTCCAAAATTTTCTTACGCATTTGTTTGAAATCATTGCATTAATGAAACAAATTATTAATATAATGAATTGTGTATATGTGCAAATCTTACTTTTCTTATTTGGTACCCTTTTATTAATTTCCTACTATTTTCACCTATTTATCTATTTTCACTTTGACAAACACAGTTTCAGTTATATGAATTGTTTCAATTATAAGTGTTTTTTTATTATTTTACTTAAAGAAATATTTTAAAATTGACCAAATTTTTCTTCAATTGTGCTTCAATAGAACAGTTCAATACAGGTTGATGGCTTTCACTTATTTTCATATCTACAAACATAAGATTGGGGAATTTTGAATACTAATAGCAGATATTTAGAGGCTTAGCAAATTGTATTAGTTACATTTTCAAAATAAAATGTAGCCACTTTGGAAGTTGTTTGGTGCCCCACACTAATGACCTGAATCACAGGTGATTAAGAAGATTATTAAAAAGTTGTAAATTTGTATATTTTATCATTAATGGTGTGTAATGCAATGTTTTGGGAGTCAATGTTGATGATTAAAATCAGGAAAACAAACACGCTCCTCAGCCATTGGCGCCTCTTCATAATTTTGATCGCTCCGCCTTAGTGAAGTTTTGTGACGCAAACCTTGGTGTCTGATGCTAGCTATTCTCGCGTCCTTAATTCTCTTCAGCGCTGAAAAGCCCAAGTTTAAGTTAATTTGACACTTTTTTTGGTTCCACAGGTTGTTTTATCTTTGGTTTGTTGGGCTATTAGAAAGCATATGACAAATGCGTAAATGAATAATTTTTACTTGAAGAATTTTGGAATGGTTTATTTCTTCTTTTTTTGTGTATATATAAATATTTTTGTATCCACACACAGACGGCAGTGTCTCATCTCAATCCACGTGTGTGTGGACTCTTATTGACTACAGAATGTATGTCCAGAACAAACAGATGCAGAAGTATTGACGTGTGTGTGCAAGAGTGAACATGTGCCCAATTGGATTGTGATGCAGAAGGCTGGCGTCCATCTTGGCAGGCAAGGCCACAGCAGCTCCGGGACGGCAGCAGTGTGTGCAGTGATAATTGTGTGAATTGAGCTGTAAGGGGGAGCTGCCCATTGACCAGAGCGCTGTGCCCACTTTCTCTCTGTCTGGCAGGTGCGGGGTGGCAGAAAAAGAGAGGAACCCAGAGAGAACACATCTCCAGCAGCCAGGCAGGACACAGCTGTTTGTACAGGGCCTCTATTATCCAACGGCAGCCTATTGATTCACCCTGTGGGTTGTTTCCTCTTGCTGTCTGTGCTGGTGTGTTTTTGCATGGCTGCGAGCTGCGATCGATAGCCAGAGGTGACTTGGCCCTCTGATTTTAATGGCCCCTTCTTCGATCAGCGGGGACCCACTCCACCAGGGGCTGTGTTTCCTATAATTAGAGTGTATGTTAATGCGCAGGGACCCATAAAGCACATCTCAGCCTGCTAATATAATTACTTCGCCCACTCTGTAAAAAGCAGAACGAATCGAATGGAGTCCGTGGGATTAAGGAAACGGGGGTGGTTTGAATGAGATTTGACATTTATTTGAGCCCGTCAGGCTATTACAGAGAGTGCTGTAGAAAATGAGAGATAGATGCTGGGTTCGACACAAGGGAGTTTGTATTTCCATATTATCGGTGTAAATTAATATTTGTAGCAACCCACATCAAATGCATTTTATGGTTTTGCTTTTATAACTTTGTTCTGTGCACTTTTGTGTCACTTAATTATATTTCCTTTTAGGGTTTTGTTTATCAAAGTTGGTGTTTTTCACCCTGGATCTAAGCTGTTGGATCAGATAACACTTCTTTTGCTCTTTTTATTGATTCAGAAAATGATGTAGCTGAAGAACACATTAATAATAGCAACAGCATGATACAGATGCATGTCAAGGTGAACATGATTCTATGTCAAAATGTGACCCACTTTTTCAATTAGCAATTTATCAGTGTACAGAGCGAGTATGAGTACAAGTGTTTCATGATTTTATAGTTCACTGGTTGGTGCAAATAGTGCTAAAATAATATTCATATCTGCCATAAAAATGATAAAATACTCTTGATAATTACATACAGTGAGTTCAATAAGTATTTACTGAACATATGCAATGTATTTAAATGTGTATATTTTCCATTAAAATGTTATTTATTATATTGAATTATTTGACCAATTCATAAACAAATTTATTTAGTAATATTTCAAAATATTATCTGGTTTATAAATGCTTTTTCCTATTTATTTTTGTATTTATGTATATATTACAATGACAAATCTATTACATTTAATTCCTATTTGGGTTACGCTTTATTCAGTGCTTTCATCTGTGTCTTAAGGCGTGAGATAGAAGTAGCCGGCTAAACATTTATCATCTATCTTACCACTAAGACCAAAACAGAAAACCGTACAAAAACCGTCTTCAATAAGCCCACAGAGAAAACATCTTTTCACATGAAAATCTGCAGGTTTATCTCATAGCTGTTCTATTGTCTATGTGAATTGTAAGGGATTGGAGGAATTGTGCACATAAGCCCATCTTAATCTGTCTCTCATCCACATGTGCGTTTGTTTATAGCCTCGTTCCTCCAGCGAAACGGTCTTCTGACAAATGTAAAAATGTAGTGCCACTCTCATCTTCATTCTGCAACGATAGCAAAACCAGTACGACTGTCTATTTTTACAAGTTAGACCACTCTCTGAGGATAAGGGGGTTTATGGGAGCTTTTGAATAAATGCTTTGTAATGTTTCAGGGCGACTCACTTTTTAGGGGTTTCCCACTATGCACAGCACAAAGAACATAAAACGATATACTGTGATTTTTCTGTTGGGGAGAAAAAATGATCCAAAATGATTAGACCACAGAGATTCATCAGTGTGGGATGTTGAGAGGTCAATAAGAAAAGAAAGATGCAAAATCTGTTTTGAATGAGTGCACTGTTTTCAATCCATTAGCAAAGTCTTTGGCATTGGCCTGCAAACCGAGATGAAACGGCTCACAAACTCTGTCTCTAATAATATAACTTGACTTCGATGATAAGTTTGAATCAGAATCAGCTTTATTGCCAAGTGTGTCTGTGAGCACACACAAGGAAATTATTTTGGGACAAGAGTTCACCAGTACACAACAGAACAACATAACAAGTAACAATTTAAGTTGCTGAGATTTAAAGTGGCAATTTTTTACCGTGGCAAAATTTGACACAATCCCAGCAAACATACATTTCTACACCCCTTAAGACCCTGATTTAACTGGAGTGGTTGCTAGAATCGTTACGCCTTTCAGCAAATCTGCTGTCAGTGGGCCGCAAATGCCCAGATTTCTATTGTCGGCTGATGTTGTCTTTGTGCACCGTGAGTTAGTAAATCAATATTAATGCAAGTTTACATATATTGCACATTTAATACACATTATTAATTCAAAGTGCTTTCCAAACAGTGGAAATAGAGCATATAGAACACACATGTCCAGAAAGGCAGATGAAGTTAAACTAATTAAATCATTTGAATAGGTGTGTTTTTAGTTTAGAACTAAAATGTTAGCACCCCCTTGACCTTTTCTGCCATCTGGTTCAATCTGCGGGAAGTATATTAACCGAAAGTGTATTCTGCCTGTTTGTAGTGAACCCCTTTGTAGCTTGAGAGGTGATTTAGAGTGAGGTATTTTAGAGTTATTTTGTGACATATTCGAGCAGCAGAACTTTAAAAAAAAAGAAAATTTAAGTGTTACTGACAGCCAGTGTGGAAACCTGAGAACTGGTGAGATATGCTCAGATTTTCTAGTTCTTGTCAGAAGACAGGAAGCAGCATTCTGACCAAGCTGAAGCTGTGTAATGGTTTTACAATTTAGAACCAATAAGGAGACAATAACAGTAGTCCTGCTGGTAATGAAAGCATGCAGTAGTTTCTCTAAATCTTCATTGAAAACATAGCAATGTTTCAGGAAGTGGTTTTGTTATTGCCCTGACTTGACAGTTGGAACCCAGATGAGAGTCCAGAATCAAGATTCCTGACCCGATTTTTTTTCCACTGAACGACACTTAATTTCTGTTCGGCCTGCTTGCTTTTCGATGTGGGTGTTTTGTAATAGCCATCATCAGAGTATTTTTACGCCATACTTCCATGAGGTAATAAAGAGTGCGACATAAGATCCGGAAAACAACAATGGATCCTGAACATGGCGAAGGACTGTTGTATTTGCTGCTTGGGTTATTGGTTTTACACGGCTTTCCTTTTGCTTTACACTGGTTCTTCTCGAATATGACTGGAACAAACTCAAGAAATGACTATTCTCTCCTACCAATCAGGGCTCACTTACGTAATGCTTGCTCGGCCCAAATAGTGTCTGTTCAGGGCGATGGTGTTGGTTCTAGAATCTCCTGGAATTGGGTTCTAGAAATGGTCACAACACAGTGGAAAAGCTATTATAACCAAGCTGAACTGAACTGAACTGTACTGTGTCATGCCATGGAAAAGTGCCATTAGAGGCGAGAAAAATGGGTCTAAAATGTCATCTGCAACTATTAAGATCATCAGAATCCGCTTTTTTGCCAACTGTGTGGTGAACACACACAAGGAATGTTTTTTTGGGATACAGGGGAGTACTCCAGTGCAACAACATGTTAAGATGCTAATAAAAACGAACAAAAAGTGGTAAAAAGTTCTCAACGATTCTTAAGAAGTTCAGTTCAAAAGTATACATGGTAACACCACAAGTAGAGTTGTACCATGCTGTAGAAATGTACCAGTAGATGTCGGATGATTGAGATGTTGCAAGAACATGTAGATTTTCTCCTGGAAGGAGACAAATAAGGTTAACTGTGGCTGTGGCTAAAGAATAGTTGGATTTGGCTCCGATTTGATGAGAGCAGAAGTGAACAGTCACAGTAAAAGCCTGGGAATCTGTGTGTTGTGGCTCCTGAAGCTTTCAGTCCTCACTGACGTTACTTAAAACTGTGACCGCACACATGATGGCAAACAGATGTTGCTGGGATTACCCGTAACACTGATTGACCTCTCCTTAACTGCACTCAACTAGGAAAAAAACACATTTATTCCTTTATATTTTTCTCAATCCTGTAAACTGGATCCCTTTGGCTGGGTCAAGTTTATTCATGAGGAAATCAGCTCTGGTGCACCACAATTTCACCAATCTGTTGTTTATTCTATCGTTCACTCATTCTCTTTTTAATGTCACAAGCTCTAACTGGACAGGGAGTCAATGGACAAGGGCAGTTTCCTTTTTAAATGACCTAATATAAAAAAAAAATAATTTTTAAGTTTCCAAAATGGCTGAACAAGTGACCAGTTGACCCTAGCTCATTCCATCCACTTCTCCCCCATGTTGCTTTACTTCTGTGCTTGTTGGAAAATGAAATCAGTGTTGATAAGGATGAACTCTGGGAGGACAGAAGGGCCAGAGCTGCATGAAAGCCAGCTGTCAGCAGGCAGCTTCAGACAGGTCAGAGACAGACCCCAAGCTGGATAGAGATAGCGCGGACTGACGCCAGCTTGTCGACCATCCACAGACAACCACCACCTTATCTGCCCCAGCGGCCTGTCCCTGGACACCAATGTCCACCGAGCTGCTGTCAGTCGATGCCAGTTCTTCTTAGAGATTTAAATAAGAGAAATATCATGAGATAAGCTGTACCTTTAAACCAACTATTCTTCATCACGCCTGTTCTGCGGATTTCAGCTTTGGCTCATTTGAGCTGAATTATACCCATCTAAGCTGAGAATAAAGACTGAGGATATATCTATTCCCATCCGCAAGCTTTTTTAGCTTGGGATGTGTTGATTTTAATGTGAATGATAATGCATTGCGAGTGCATATGAGAGGATTAGCCAAATCCTCCTGTATCAAGAACCTCCATAAAGGTAAGCTCTCCCTAGAGGAAGTGTAGATCGGCACGGGAGTTGCCTTCATCAGAATTCATCACTCCCGCTGTCACATTGACCTGAACATAAATGCACATAATAAGTCGTGGCGCGGAGTAGAAATTGGTGATATCGTATAACTCATTACAGCCGCAGACGTTTTTGCTCTGCAGAGAAAACGCGATTGAGGAAAGAAATACCAGACTAAACTTGTTTCATCACTACAGCCTCCAGATTCAGTTCTCATTACTAAGAGCTCATTTGTTGTACTCAGGCATCTAATGTGATATCATCGATCTCCACTGAAGAAAGGGGAAGATTGGGCTGATTCTGCAGTGCGTTGGTGCTCTTTCTTCTAGGTTTTAATCTCTATAAGTTTGTGAGCAATGGATGTCTTTTGGAGCTTGCAGTGAAAACTTGCTCAAAGATGATTAATCTTCAGATTCTGTGTTTCTAATAGTTTCTAATGGAGTTCTTCCTTAATTTGACACCTGCTGTGTTAAGATATGAATACATGACTTGACTATAGAACAAATGGTGCTGGTGTTTAAAATATGCAAGAAGTCATTGTGGAGTAATGTTAGCTACCATTAGCTTGTAGGAAGAAAAAAAATGCCATTGATATCGATTTTGTTTTTCCATATAAATAACTAAAATAGAACAAGATGATTTATATCCAGCTCAGGGTTTTAAATTTTAAATACCAGATCTTTCTATTCGGAACATTCGAGAAAACAAAATTGTTTACAGACGGTGCATGCTTCACAAATTTAATGATTTAACTGTTTTTTTATTTTTTAATTTACACATTTAAAGTGAGATCCGTGAGATCCGGTTCCCTTGGGGCCGTCAATGCGTGGAAGCTATTGAATCGGATTAAGAGGAACAAAATGGAAACATCCCAAAAACTCCCCCATTTGTTGGGTTCAAATGTGCAATAGTTTAAATCCAGGTTTATTTTGTTAATTACTTCAGATGTATTTAATACTTTTTTTATACAAAGAAACATGTAAAGAAATAGAATTGAATTGAGAAATAGAAAACTGTATTATAAATGGAAATAAATGTAGATAAGCCATTTATAGAATTAGCTATTTATTGTGTGTACCAGCCTCTTGCCCAATGTGTGTTGGGGTCACCAGCAGACCCCCGTGACCCCAAAAAAGGGAATAAGCATGTTGGAAAATAAATGAATGAAAGAATGTGTGTATCAACAAGTATTTATTTTTTAGATGCATTGGGGAAAACATATTTTACAGAAAACAATAATATATAAAGTTTAAGGGAATTTCAGAAAGCATAGCTAATTTGACTATTGTAAATTTCAGAATGGTAAATTAATTTTGCCATTGGACCTTTATTTTGTATTCAGTTCTATTTAAAGGTTTAGCACGTGTTTGTTTTTTAGTATAGTTTTTTTATTATTATTAAGAATTAACAAGTTTTCATGGTTTTATATAAAAAAATGAAAAATAAAATTCAGATTATTACATTTTGTACTTTTTACTACAAGAATTGAGAACAACGTTTTTATGTTGGAGAATTTTTTATTATAAATCCTTAAAAACAATGTGCAAATACATAAAAAAAGAAAAAACAAAAAACCTTATACACAGTTCCAAGCACTTTTGTTCCATTGTACTTTTTTGTGCCAGATCTTTGAAAAGGACACGCCATATCACAGGTCTTGTATTTCCAAGGGTATCCCTTATTTTCACCACTAGATGTCACTGATGGTATTGATTTGGGGTCTGTAAAATTAAACTGAAAGATGATTGCGCATTTTGTCACATTTTAATCATCTTGTGTCAAAATGATGTGTCATGACGTACGTAATGGTCGTTTATAACAAATTATCATAGCTATTAACCTTTTTGAAATCTACACATTATATTTGATATAATAAATATATATGTGGGTCGGGTCAATCCTACTCATTTCAAAACAGCCACTGTGACTGACACATGCATCAGTGCATGCAGGGATTCTAAGGGTTAATGTCAGTGACTTTAAAGAAACTATGATATTGGGGATGTTGGCAAGGCATGATTGAAAGTGTTAAAACATTCCATCAATATTAGAAATTCCTCATTATTTTGATGGGTCAAAAGTATGGCGATGTATTGTAAATGATCAACTATTGTTGAAGATCACATATCATGCCAACAGATTCTCAGAATGGCTCATTTCTGCTCAATCAAGGTTGATTTGGATCCTCAAGCATATTCAAACTACAGCTCCATGTATATATGAAGAGATCATCGTTTAAATGAGAACCTGGGCCAGATCCTAATTTAAATTCCGTTCCAAACGTCGGTGTTATTGGGTGGTTATTGTGGCTCTGTATGGGCTTCATTAGTGCTTCGAGTTCACCGTTCACTCTCCTGTTTGTAAACAGCCCATTAGCTGAGAACGTGTGCAGTGTGATCATGTTTACTGGCAGGACGCTTGCTCCTCAGGCGGCAAGCTTGGATGAGCAGAGGGAAATTAATGTGCCATTCAGCACGACTGCTTTTGTTTCTCTCTGACATGATCATATACGCTGCAGGGGGGAAGAGTCTTCACACAGTCAGAGAGCTGACCAATGGAGTCTCTCAAGATGAAACAGTGTTCAAGCAGTATGATATATAATTATCCGACTCTTTAACAGCTGATTTCCTTTTCGTTAAAGAGATATTTTAAAAGAGCTATCCACTAAGGATGTAACAATATATCGCAATATGAAATTGTCACAATAAGTATCGTGGAGCTACTGAGAGTCTGGGAGCTGAAGTGTATTTGCGTCTTGTGATTCAAGTCCCTTCTGAAACTTCTTTGCCTTGTATTCCTTTTTTATGTAATATTTGCTAGAAAACAAGTATCCTTTACTCGCATTTTAAATGAGAACAATTCAAATAAAATGATCTCTCCATCACTTAGAGTAAGAAAGATGCTAATGCAAACATTAACACTGACCCCTAGTGGATGGATCTTATTAATGCTCTCATGCAAATTAAACTAGACCCTAGATTTCTTTGCTTTGTGGTCTCAAAGCTACAAAAAAATTAATTATTTTGTTTATTCATCCATCCATCGATTCATTCATTTATCCATTGATTATTCATTCCTCCATCCATCGATCCATCCACCCAAGAACAAAAAAATGTGTTCATTTAAAATGTTAGTTGCTTTGGATAAAGGCGTCAAAAATGTAAATGCATTCATTCATCTATCAATTCATTCATCCATCCATTAATTTGTTCATTCATCAATCCATCTATTCATTCATTTATCCATCCAATCATTTGTTAATTTCCCCATTCTACCACCCATCGAGCTGTTCATTCATAGATGGATAAATTAGTGAATGGATGAATCCATCAATCCATTCATTAGTTGATTCATTAATTTATACATCCATTCCTCTATTCTTTCACCCATTCATTCATTCACCCCCCACCTATTCACCCACCCATCTATTCATTCATTCTTTCACCAATCCATTCATCTGTTAATTCACCCATTCTTCCAATAATTAATTTATCCATCCACCAGTCATTCCTTTATTAATTCGTTTATCCGTCCATTCCTCCATTCATTCACCCATTCATTTGTTCGTTCTTTCAAACACACTTAAGTTAGTTAAGTTATTCACATTGGGTTACACTTCTGACAGGTCCATCAGAGGACAACATGATCTTTTCATCTGAACAGTTGTTCTTCCTTCACATCTTTGCACATTGTTCTGGTGGATATAATACTGTACAACGTCGAACTGGTAACATGAAACTGTCAGAAGAAAAACCCTGTATTTTCCCAGAGGCTGAAAAGCTTGATATAAACCACATTTTTAGATTCTCCCTAAAGATAGTATGTTATTGTGTTACTGTCGCTGTTCTCAGCAACACCACACACTTGATCTTTTGACTGTGTGTGAACCTGAGATTCCTCATTAGAGGTGTGTCTGTTTTTTTCCTCATTATATGAGTCCACAGAGACTATTTAACCTACTCTTTTTGCCTTTTCTGATTCTATCCCGGCCTTCGAAAGCAAGAAGAAGAGCCTCTTTCCGTTGCCGTGACAGCAGGGTATCAAGTTTAACAAAAATGCTGTGATAGATATTAATAACTCTTTGTTTATGTTACGGGTGAGCTCCACCTGAGCTGCAGGTGCAAGGTCTGATATCATCAGAACAGAGAACACACAGGTGTGAGCAAACAGGAAGGAACAAACACACACCGGTGTCACTCTGGATACACAGTTTCCTCAGAGACTCGGGTCAGAAACCTAACAGTAAAGCCAATGACCAAATAATAGTATTCCAAGAACATCTTCCAACATTGTCAAGCAGAATAAAAAGTGCAGAAAAGAACTTTCACTTCCCATTGCTAGGACGTGGTTAATAAAGTACACTGTTTTCTGTTATTTTGCGTGTCTTTTTTTTTTTTTTTTTGCCAGAAAGGTCACAAAGACCCGGTTGTGTGACATAGAGCCATTGAAATGCTTCAGTTTTCAGTTCTAAACGGGTTTTGTGTCTATGTGCTCTTGATGCATTGTTACTGTCCTTGAAGTGCACTGTGGATGTGAAATCTGGTTTTACATAAGGCCATTTCTCCCTCACCCTGCTCTTATGATAATATGCATTTAGTAGTGTAAGGATAAAAAGGCCACCTCTCTGGTTTAGAGCAAAAAAACTGAATTTTGACAGAGTTTTGAGAAACTCTGGGCAAAATTATACATATTTTACAATACATAATATTATATGTTGTTTTATTTATTAACTATCCAGTCCAGCAGAAATCCAAAGGGTTACCCCAAATAGTCTTAATTTATATGCACCAATAAAACAAGGTCAACGTAAACTCAATATATGTTAACCAAATATTGTTAAAAAATGGTCTGATCACACCATCAAATATATACAAAGCATACACGTACTGGCCACTTTGTTAGGTACACCTTGCTAGTGCTGGGTTGGACCCCATTAAACCTTCAGAACTGCCTTAATTCTTTGTGGCTTAGATTCAACAAGGTACTACCCATCTGCCTCAAGGTCCGATGCTTTGTGCATTCAGAGATGCTCTTCTGCAATTGTAACAAATGGTTATTTTAGCAGCTTACTGGATTTTTTTTTTCTCCTCTTCGAACCATTCTCTGTAATACCTAGAGAACCTGATGGTTCTTTGTGAAAATTCCAGTAGATCAGCCGTTTCTGAAATACTCAGACCAGCCTGTCAGGCACCACCAGCCATACCATGTTCAAAGTCACATAAATCACCTTTCTACTCTGTTATGATGCATGGTTTGAACTGTAACAGATCGTCTTCACCATGTCTACATAATGAAATGCTGCCATGTGATTGGCTGATTAGAAATTTGCATTTACAACCAGTTGGACAGGTGTACCTAATAAAGTGGTCAGTGAATGTACATCGTAATGGAAACAGAAAATAACATGGTTTCAGTCTCCTTGATGATTTTTTCTAATATTCAATGGAATTCAATTGAACATAAACCCAAAATGATAAAATGGAAATCTGGTCCCAAACAAACAAATTATTCCATTTCCAGTACTCCATTTCCTTTCGCAAAGCCCAAGCAGATGCCCAGTATTATGTTAAAACATTTTAACTCTAATGTTAACCTCTAATGTGTTTCTTAGAAATACATTAAATACAATTCCATTTACCTAATGAAACCAAATCTGTGAGATTTATTGAACTTCACAAACATAAATGAATAGTTGTGTTTGAACTCACAATGAATGTGACTGAAACAAAAGCAAGTTTAAGATATAAAAAGTAACAGGGACTATTTAAAATAAGCAAACACCAAGCCCAAATAAAGCTTGTAGAAATAAATCTCTATAAGCTCATGGAAAAATTCACATCTGTTTGCATCAGATAGATTACACTGTTTGGAATCTAATTGCAAATAATTGCTGTGTGTTTAGATTTGAAAGCGCACACACTGTTTATCCTCATGTTTGCTCTTCTCTTCCTCTCAATGGACCTTCAAGAATTATGAACGATTATTTAATTTGTTCATTTCATCTCTGTATCGTCCTGGAAGCCATGTGTGATTAAACAAAATCAGACCTAGTGGCTCGACGCAGAGGCTTCTAGATTCAAAGATCAGGTTCTATCATATTGGTCTGCTGACTCTCCCGAATGCATGTGTACTGAGCTAGTTCAGACTGAATCATGCGCTGCACCATCAAGTGGAGAGAGAAAGAATCACACTGGTTTTCACACCCCTCCCCAGCTTTGTAGTAATGAGATATTGACCAGCGAGATTAACAAAGCCTTTTTTAACGCTGTCATCCAACAATAATGTTTGAAACATATAAAGCTGCCCCAAAAAGGGCATTGGCAGACACATTTGGCATTGCATTTTAATTTTACCCCAAATAAACACCACATGCATTTAAGTATCGTAGCTAGAATCAGACCTCTGACCAATGCAAAGAGTAAAACTCATCACCTCTGGACACAATGACAAGTGGACAAATGACACCATATTATACAATACTAAATATTATTAGTGCATAATATACATTATTCATTGTTTGTATGAACCAAAGCCAACATTTGGTTAACAAACGGTATTAGATGACCGAAATTGTTTTAATTATCCCCCAAAAAACAAAGTTATTACAGAAGCATTCACTTCTGTTTCGCATTTAGATTTTTGAATATAGATTTTTGTGAGTTTTTAGACTAAAAGCCTTCTAAAAGACGCTTATTTCACATATATTTTAGTGACGTAAAAGTAAGCAGAAATAAACTTTAAATAGATTTCATTGTCACTCATTTAAAAAAAAAACAATATTCTTGTTTTAATGTTATATTGAATGTAAAACATTCTAATTTTTAATACAGCACAAAATGGTGTTTTTTTTGCAATTCTTAATATTTCTTTATTCCTGTGCAGTGCAGTAATCAAAAAGCACATACTGATAAAAGAAAAAATGCTCATATTCTCATTAACTGGCGCTAGCATGAAGGTGATGGCTAGGGACCGTCACTTCGAGCATCGATTTACTTTGCCACAAACCAATAGGTGTAAGATTAAAAAAGGAAAACAGTTTGTGACATGCATTTCTGGTCATAAAAATGCTGTTTCCTTATATCTGATGAGCTTGTATTATTTATAAAACATGATACCATTTTTTCAAACCTCATATTTCATCACAAAGAATTTAAGTAGTTGTAACTTTTTAAATATACACTTTGTGCTTTTCTTTAAACCTTTTTCTACAGTTCAATCCTCCCACAAAATGCAGTGTTTGAAAGCAAATGCACATTCCATCTTTGGAGATGGTACCAAGGTCATGGCTGGAATTTTAATGAAGTTATGTCTGTTTTTACATTGGTTATAGTCTTGCCTGGCAACAGTGCTGTTACTATGGTGTGAAAATACACTCTGACATTACAATAAAAGAAAATATGACAGAAAAAAACCCTGGCTAACCTCGCACAAGACATAATGGTAGCACTGTAGTACAAACAAACATGCAGAAAGAAGAATCAAGTTTAATCTAACCCAGTGAACAACATTTACAAAGAGCTGAACTATAATAACTATTTATTACCTGATGTGTTCACAAGATTAAATTTTAGAGTTTTTTTCTGAACCTTCCAGATAATGCAGTTGTTTTACAGTAGACTTTTATGTACAGAAATAATATGTTAGATTTTTAAATGTAAATGGTGCAATAAGTTTCAGGAAGTCATGGATTTACATGGTTTTAAAGATTTTCAACCCAAAAAACTCATTTATTTATTTGTTTATAAGGAAGCAGGCCTCACATAACTTACATCACAACATTAAGGTTGTGTGACACGTGATGTAATTACTTAAGCCAGGGTTGTGCACGTGTGTGACGGTGTGAACTACTGAAGAATGTTCATGAGATATTTGGCATGGTAAACACAAACAATTGTTTGGTTTAAAAGGGAAAAGAAATTAAATTTACATACTCCCATTTTTGATAACAATGGCTTCAATTTGCACAAACTCAGCAACGACTGGATGCTGCCTCAGACAGTCGAGCAGTGTGAAAGGATCTCTGACACGACTCCTCTGAAAATGTCGGCTTTACAGTCATTGGCTGATGACACAAATGATGAAATGATAATCTCAGCCACGCTCTGCTTTTCACATGTTCACGTGTTGTTTTTAGAGTGTTGCATTGTAACTTTTGTACAGTTGATACATTCCAACAGTATATGCATTGTATTCAGCTGTGTATGAATGTAAGCAGGAAATAGTTGCAGATTACAAATATTTTAATTGCCATTATTTTTATTTTTTTATATTATTAAGCTGTCTGACAGTCATAGTGAAAGGACAGTTCTGTATTTGCAGATTTATCTTAAAAGAAACCTACCATGGCTACATCCCCTCAACCTGAGAGAGCATGAAAGTGTTTGGGTGACGGCTTCAATGTAAGCAAACAGAGAAATAGAGATGATCTAGCACATGTTATTTTACTGCATCTCATCACGGGTCTTCAGTTAGACCTGCCCTTCTCTATGTTAGAAAAATACAGCCAGACAGTTTTGTGTTATCTCATGCCGAAAAAGACATGGGCAGAGACTAGTTGAGACATGAGCAATAGCCTGCTCTAATTTTGACAAAACAATAACAGCCATGCTTCTAATTTTCTCCTCGATGGACCTGAGGTTAATGCTGATGCATTCCCTCCTATTCTGTTTTGTTTGGTGTTGATTCGCTCTCCCAGCACTCACAGTATGAAGGTGAAGTGTATGTTTGCTGATATGACTTCCAGATGCTGGCTAGACTCAGCGGAGCCAGAGCCGGGTGAGCAGGGTTGGGGTTTAGTTGTCTTTTCCTCCAGGTGTGATGCTTCACGCAGATTTCTCCACATGTTCTGCTGGTCTTGTCCAAACAGAGCAGGATGAGGACAGCAGTGGGGCCTCCTCTGCAGGCCACACACAGTAGCACTGCTTTTCTTGTGCCTTGGATCAGTCAGAAGATGCCCTAAATTGAACGGGCTAACCCCTTCAGATACAGGCATGATGGGTTTTCAAAGCCATCCAAAATGGTTTCCAACTTTGAGTTTTTATTCGAAAACTCTTTTATTCATCCCCAGAACACAGTCAAGTTCAAATAATGGATTTTTTATTTTTTTTTTATCAAATAATAGAGATTCCCTGAAGCATCAGTACATGCTACTCTAGAAGTTCAGTAATGGTTTGTTTGGGTTTTAGCAGTTCAAAATCCTTTATTCAGTCTTTCCTTCCTTCCTCCTTTCCTTGATAGATAGACGGATGGAGGAAATTGAGTGATGTGATGCTCCAGGAACAACTGCCATAAAGATAGGTTAATTTATTTATTTTGTAACAAATATCGCTATTACTTGACTAGTTGTCAACAAGCTATGGTTTCACTTAAACTACTGCTTAGGCTAATAATGAAAATTAGATGGCTAAAGTTTGCACACAAACTTTGATGTTGGTTTGTAAAAGTCCTGTTTTAAAACAATATTCTGTAATGAGTAACATCAGCCAGCCTCCTTGTTTCTAGGATTTTCATAAAAAACATGACATATAAGTTTACCAAACTGGTTGCTATGGTAAACAGTTTAGTTGATATGGTGGGTCAGTGACACAATATTTACTATAAATGATATAAACCAAATGATATCTCCATTGTTTACCAAATCTGAAATGTAGTTGCTAGGGTATACATTTTGATTGCTATGAAGGGGTCAGTGATGTCATAAAAATGTCATTATAATGATTAACAATAACAAACCCCCAATTTACTCTCTGATGTTTCATCTTGAAAACATGTTGGTTGCTTATTTCCATTTACTTTTCCAAGGTAAATCGTTTCCCTTTCTAGAACTTGAACTCTAGAAAAGTTCAAATACTTTTGCGCAGGGTTTGGCATGCTCTTACGCAGACTGATAACCTTAACATGTGTGGTGAGTTTCAAGGTTCTGTGAGATTCTCAGTTTGAGTTACAGTTTTACAAAGTTTGACCAAATGGAAAATTTCCTGTGATTCTTAGCGATTTCCCGGAGTTCTTTTAGTGGTACAAGTCTGAAAAGATATTGCAATTACAATCAGACCAGTTTGGATATCTTGGCAAAGTTTGAAGGCTGTTGTTCCAATGGTCTTTTGTTTTTGGTTTGAAGCAAAAGACGAATAACAATATGGCTTTTTACAAGCCAACATAATTATCCGAGTGGAACAAGTGGAAACAATTACGTGTTTCAAACATAATAAAATATCTAGAAATGGCCTGATGGAATGAATAAAGTGATCTTTACATGTAAAATAACCTCGATCTGGACCACCTGCAGTGTCATTTATTGCTTGTCACCTTTTTAGTCACATTTAGATTTAATAAAAGCGACCCTGCAAGCTTGTCATTTTCTGCTTTCTTTATAGTGAAAAGTCATAGTGAATGCCAACGTGCACCTGACACATCAGGGAAGCTTGTTTTTCTCTTGATTTCCTAAAGAGTGTCATTGGTGGAAGGATCTTGATGGATAGCCTGTGGCCTTATCTCATCGCAGACGTTTTATCAAACCCAGTCTGTGTTTCTTTAATAATAAAATAACCACTTAAAAACAATTTAATTTGGGATGATCCTTTAAATATTTCCCCAAAGGTTTTATTTAAATGAGCGATTCATAGATACATCCATTGGACATTCATGTCAGTTCTGTAACAATCTAAGTTTCTAATGTTTAATGTTTTATATATATCCATGCCAATGAATGTATCTATGGATCGCTCATTTAAAGTTTGAATGTTATCATAATTTTTGTCCTATACATCATACACAACTACTTACAGTTTTCACCACTGCTCCTTTCAATGCTAAAAGAAACCCTTCACCAAACACTGAAAGATGTTTGTCTGTCTACAGAGCTGACAAAAGCAAGGTGGAAACAAGAAAACAATATATCTAAATAAACACAAAATATAATTGCTATCCGTAATGAAATCAGGTGATAGAAAGGTAACTCAAATAACCACTAGTTACAATCGAGGTATGCAGAAGAGCATCTCTGAACTCACAAAATGTTGAACCGGATGTGCTACAGCAGCAGAAGACCCCACCAGGTGCCACTCATGTCAGTTAAAACTCAAAAGTGAGGCTACAATAGGCACAGGCTCACCAAAAATGGAAAATATAAGATTGGAAAAACGCAATTTCTCAATTTCTGCTGCGACATTCGGACGTTAGGGTCAGAATTCACGAATACAGTCAGCAGATTTCATAGAGCACCTTTGGGATGTGTTGAGACGGTCATGACAAGTTTCCACCATCTTGTTGAATCTATGCCACAAAGGATTAGAATTGTTCTGAAGGCAAAAGAGAGTCCAATCTAACAGGAGCTCAGTGTACCTAATAAAGTGGCCGGTGAGTTTAGTTCATTTTAGTTCAGCATGATTGCGTTTGGTTACCTGACTTTTCAATGTGGCTTCTCTCACTGTCATGTTCATTCTTTCCCTCCACTGCCTCTGGCTTGAGCAGCAATATCATTTTTCCTCTCTAGTGGCAGTGTGTAGGACCTGTTTTACTCTTGAAAGCTGACACAGGTCAGCACTATTGTAGGCACTTAAATGCTGTCCCTCTTTCAACCTGATGGGATTTTGAACAATGGACCCATAAGTTAATGCCTGACTTCTTGTGATGAGACCTTATGGATGTATAACTTCTTTGCCCCTGTGACTTGCCAAGATGTCCCTACGACTGAAATGAGAGTAACTGGATGAAATTTGAAAACAATGACAATTCTTGTTTCCATTACACTTAAGTAACGTCCTCTTCCAACTCTCTGTGGATGTTAATGATTCAATCAAAATAAAAAGGATCCATTACTGTTGGGGAAAGAGGCTAGAGATAATTATGGGTTGAATTAGATAGATCCCGCACTGGGTAAATGTTATTATTCAGAGCTCTGCATGTGCAAACAGGGGGCAAGAGATTATGTTAAGAGCTTTCAGATGGTGGCAGAGAGCAGACGGGATTACTGAATCAGAGACGCATACTGTAAGGACGTTCAGAAACTTCCCCAGTCACTTTCAAGCAGAGTCTTGACCTTAAGTGGGACCTGTTGCTAAAATACATTTCTGGTGTCGACTTGTTTCAGTTACTGGACTGTTACTGCAAAGATGGTCAGCAGAGTTTGAATTTTATCATAATTTTTGATCCACCAACTAAAGCTGATTCTATAATAAGAGATTTGGGTGCATGGTTTTAACAGAAATATATTCGTATAAGTAGCGATGCTGAAGTAATCCTGGTGTTGATAATAGCAATTCATCGTTAGTATTTCGCAAACTATATATTAACCGTTACTATATAATATCATTTTTTTCAAAACGCCATAACTCCATTTGGATGAATTTGGGTAAACGTGTTTTCATCAAAGTGGTTTGAGGCAAATCAAAATGTTCTGTTCCAAACAAAAATTAAGCACTTTAAAGGCATACAAACATAAAAATTTCAAATCCTGATTTTAATATATAGTTATTTATTTTAAAGTACGTTAATTTTTCTACCCCAAACACAATAACTCCTTGGCATTAGTTTTTTTTTTTTTTTTTTTTTTTTTTTTTACAAAACGTTACAAAACCATTGTAATTAATATAAATATATTAATATATATATTTATATTAATATAGTCATATTAATATAAATATCTGCTGCCCGCTCAAGTGTCCCGCTATCTCTCCTTTTGGCTTCCGGTGACTTTGGTATGTCACACCTGGACTTTATTGACTGTGATCAGCATGAAAATTACCTGATTCGGTTCCATCTTTGTGGAATGATTACAAAACGTTTAAAAAATGTTGACCGCTGGCATTTTTCCACCTCCTCATCACTTTCGCGCTGATGGACTTATCCCGCTTTGTTAAAAACCTTGATTGGCACTTATCAGTGTTTGGAAAAAAACTGATAAACCAGGGCTACAGGTCAAATATTGTGTTTTCCTATTGTTTATTTCAGGGCTTTTCGTCTCAAATTGAACATGGCAAAACAACAGTATGTTCGTTGCAAATAGGCATTGAGAGAAGTGGAACATTTACCGATTGCGAAGAACCATACTGGCTTGAAGATGACTAAATGACTATGCCGTACTGAACTAAGATTCTGTAAGAAACGTCAAGACGCAATGCTAAACATACCAACTTTTTGTTTAATTTATTTGCATTGTTTAATAAATTAATCATTCTTATTTTATGTGCATCATTTGCGTATTAATCAAACCATAACATCATGCAAAACTCATGATCTGGTCATTTGAGTGACACTTATAGACCAGCACTGAATCTTGCGTCTTGGTTTTTCACTGCCAAGAAGAATTATGCTTTTAACTTCAAAAACCTAGTGGTGATGTCACAGAAACTACTAGTGAAAATCCCCAAAAAACTGCGCCGAGTGCTATCTTTTGATGTTTATCATGGTGATTTATTGTTCGCCACCTCCACCTTACCTCATCAGTGTCAAATACCAGCATAACCACGTTTATCATTTGAGCTAATCTTTGATTTTAATAAATGTGATTGCAAAGATACTGACCCTGATTTTTCTTCTCTGAAAGCAATCAGTGGAAAGATGACTCGGTTCTTTGCTAGCACAGCTACTGATTCCAAATAGAAAGCAATTTGCAGATTCCAGTGGTTTGCAAAGCCCCAGTTTAGAGACTCTGAGGAAATATTACCTCTAAATCAATATGAGGAGGAAAAAATCCAATGTTTGTGGTAGAAAACATTTCTGGCTTTAAGCACATGGCTTTGGAATCTTTGAATCATTCTACTAACAAACTATGCAGACAACATCCCATCATACATTTTGTTAGATATATAGGTTTGTTTGCTTTTAAGCTGTTGTGTAATTGAAACTATATATTTTTTCCATTCTGAGAATAAAAAGTATTTGATTTTGGGACATTATCATAAGGATCTTCTGCCATACCTTGACCCCCTTCAACCATCTTTTTCATTTGATAAAACATTCTCAGAGTTGTCTTTTTGATTCTCCACTTTATTTATGGCTCCTCGCATCACTCAGATGAGAATAGCACATGCTACACCAGTTGCTTTCCATCTCATTTCTGCAACAAAAACATATTTGCATTCAAGTCAGCCATGTATTTATCTCAACTCAACTTAATTCTTCTGGTTATTTTACCCACCTCTATGTCAGAAAGTGCTGTGCAAAGTGTTTGAGACATGTGATATTGAATATTATTCATAACCCAAGTAAGAAGACTCTAACATCAAGTTTTATAAAGATTTAGCTGAAAACCTGGCTTTATTCAGCTTAAACGTTAGAGATGCTGTTTGAGAACAAAAAAATGGAAGATCTTGAAAGAGCCAGTCTCCCTCCGGATCTGCAGAGCACAATGGCAGAACCTATGTGTGCTGCTTTATTCAAGCAACATGTAACTTCATGTTATGATGTAACTTCCTGTCCCATCTGAGACAATAGTTTTCTAAATATTTTTTGTTCTTTTCGTCAAAAACTAGTTTCAAACTAACTTGGATACCTGGAAAATAAAGGCTTGCCTAATGTGAAAAGGTAGATCATTCCAGAGATTAGCTTTATCTGCAAGGCCTGCAGTAGGAGATGGCCTGCCCAGGCTCACAAGGAGGACTATTTAGATCAGGAGTGTCAAACTCAGTTCCTGGAGGGCCACAGCCCTGGACAGTTTAGCTCCAACCTCAACTAAACACACCTGATGCAGCTCGTTAGGTCCTTCAGGCTGTTCGAAAGCTTCAGGTGTGGGTCTCTCTGAGCAGGGTTGGAAATAAACTCTGCAGGGCTCCGGCCCTCCAGGAATGGATCCCGAAACCTGTGATTTAGATTGAGCTTCTCTGAGTAGTGCAGGTCATTGATGCAAGGCTCAAATACAGCTCTGACACACATGGCTCAGGGACCAAAGGATCCCGACAGATGGAACCAGGTCGGTTACAAACAATTACCAACCTACGAAAGCTACTGTTACACCTCTCATATTGGAAAAGAAAACTAGAGAACGTGTCCACCTCTGATGCTTTTCACCATTCAATTTCCTCAATCATCCTGTCAAAAATACATTATTGGATCATGCTCAAAGATTATAAAACTACAGTTATCAGTGTGCAGTTCTTTATTTTCGAACTTGCTTCTCTTTCCCAAGTCACACGTGGAACATATTTCACTGCTTCACAATCAACACCATCCTTTCCCCATGTTTTCACATGCTCTTCACTCTGCCCAGCTGAAAAGTGTCTTCATTAGCAGAAAGCATGGCACTTCTGTAAATGGATGTTACCTTCTCCGTGACTGGATTGCGCTGGATATGTTTGTGCGAGCACATCTGGAGTCTAGACTCAATGGCTCTGTGGGAAGGCCTATATCTCTCGCCTGCATCAGCCCACAAGAGCCAAGTGGTGTTTACATAAGCATAAAACTATAATTTGTTTGAATGTTCAAATGTTATGTGCTCTGACTCCTGCTTCGAGCCACCGCTCTACACTTGAAGCTATAGATGTAGTTGAAACCTGTTTTTACCAAAATACTTGGATTGACCAACACTGCTAGCGAATGTGCAGTCGACTCTTGTTGTCTTGTTGGAAAATCTATTGATTTAATGTATCAATTACTCCATTTTTGAATGAAGTTTCACTGCCCTGATGTTCTCATCTGGAAAAGTCAGTCAGCCGCTCAGGTCTTTGCTGAGAGTCTTTTACTGTGTTTCAAATAGCCGCCATTTCAGATTTACATCTGTTTGCACACCTCTTACAATGTACACACCAGACAAAATTACAACCCCATATTTTCCCAAGCTCTCAACATCATGAGCTGAATTATGAATTGAAAAAAAAACATCAAATGCCTTTGGATTATGGGAACGGAATGCTGCCTTTTAACTTCCAAGTCATTGAATTAAACATTTATAGTAGCGCGGGATGAAGTGTGCTGATAAAACATAAAAACCTAAACACTTGTGCTCATGGTTTTCCACTACCTGTCCTAGAGCCTGTTTGTTTTTGCTTGAGTAGGCAGTAGAAGTGCTCATAGACCCTTGCAAGCACTCTATTGATCACATACACACTTACACAGTGCAAAAATAACACCAGAGCATTAGCATCAATGACCTTATAAGGATTATACCAACTCTTTGTGTTTTGAAAAGCTGCAGTTCTTCTTAAAACTATGTCATACAGACTCATAATCCTCCAGCTATGTAAGCAAAGGAGGTGGTCTACTGTACGCCCTTAATAGGCTTTTGATTCTTCAATCTGTGCTTTTTAGTAGCCATGGGAGATGCCTGGCTTAGTCTTGATGTTTACTTTTGAAACTGTTTAGAGGTGTGTTCTTATTCTTGATTAGACTAAAAGTCCTGGGCCTTTTTGAGAGCTTTTGACTACTAAGTTTTTAAATTTGCTCTAATAAATTACCTTTTAAACAGTTTTTTGTGGCAATCATTTTAGTACAACCCCAGCTTTCTTTTTTTACAATTATTTTTTTCATTTCATTACACAATAATTCCACAAACAAACTGTTTTATAGTAAAATCAAAAGTATTGAGGCAAAATACAAATTCATAAATCCCCCATAAAAATAAACATAGGGGCAAAAAAATGTGAAAATTGCCATTGTGTGTGTTTTTTTTGTGACAAAACTTTGCAAAACAGAGGCCATATCACAGGTCTTGTACTTCCAAGGATCATCCCTTGCTTTCACCACTAGATGACACTGATTTGGGGCCTGTAAAGCTAAACTGACACATTTTCAGCAAAGCACATCATTTATTTTGAATTACATTGCAAATCATGTATCATAACCCTTGTAATGTTCGTTTAAAACCCACAATATCAAATCTATTAATCTTTTTGAAATCTACCAATTATATTTGTAATCATAATTAAACAATTATTGGTGGTGTCATTCCCATTTCATTCAAAACAGCCGCTGTGATTGGCACACGGACCGGTGCAGAGACTTCTCAGTCTTTAGAATAATCCTAAAACTAGAAAAACCTGCTTAAAGTTTCTCGCCAAGTCAATTTTTCTTACCTCATTGTCAGAGAATTTAAGCGTTACACTTTTTCAAGCATTTTTATTTGTTCTTAGAGGGGTGTTTTTACAAGTATTTAAATATATGAGGCATCCATAATATTCTTGAAGTAATAATATATTGAGTCAAAGTTTCTTATTTTAAGATCAGGGGTAAAATCCAACCCTTTTTTTTTTTTACAAAGTTTCTTAATTCAAGCAAATAAATGATCCGAATAAGCATCTTCTCAAGAAAATGTAAGTCCTATTTTCTCCAAATAAGCTAAATAATAGAGTTTAAAGGTGTAAACTAGATAATTCTTCTTAAAATAAGACAATCAAGATTTTCATCTAAATTTCAGCTTTTGTAGCTTTTCGTAGATTAGTTTTTTTAGTGTGCGTGTGTAGTCATGTGCATGACCATTTCTGAGATTTTCAAAGTCTGTCATTTATTTCCAGTAAACTTGGTATTTTTCATTTTGATTTTTGGTCAAAAATAACACACAGCCCGTCTCTATTCACCTGGGTCTGCTTTTGGACGCCCTTCCTGTGTAACACAGGCTCCTCGAATCATCTGCGCTATTTTGCCAACAATAACAAGAGTCATTTAGCAAGCAGATTCACAGAGACCCATGCCAGAACCTTTCCTGCTGAGTACTCTACTCTCTCTCTTGTTAAAGACCCTGCCTCCAAGGTCCTGCCACAGCACGTGCCTCCAAAAGCCCTCTGTAGAAGCCCAAGATAAAGACAACCAGTAGGGTCTGCAATCTCTCTAGAGGCGCCAGACGTATCTCCCAAATC
This sequence comes from Danionella cerebrum, assembly GCA_007224835.1. NCBI lineage: Eukaryota > Metazoa > Chordata > Actinopteri > Cypriniformes > Danionidae > Danionella > Danionella cerebrum. Next base: position 437,183 of record SRMA01027307.1, on the reverse strand, counting down.
TCCTCCCAAGCGGAGTCAGCATCCACTGAGACAGCAGATTGTGGGGCTTAGATATCTGTCTCATAACTTAATAAACACAAAAATATTGTTACTCTGATCATCGTGGGATGTACGGATGTAATCCATGAGCTAATACGTCATTTTATTGTGATTACACAATGTCTTTGACTCTTTTTTTTATTAAGTGCATTTCTTCTTTCTCTGTGGCACCTGGGTGTAGTCGAAACTATAAATCCATTCTTCTTCGGACTTAAATCTTGAATCTGTAGTCTTGAAACACAGCTAGAATATAATGACTTTCGCATTATCCAGGTCAAACCAATCACATGCGCTTGTGTAGAGTGTAGACGTGTGGGGCCTGTCTCAGTGCAGATTATTGCTGGTTTGTCTTGTGTGAGCAAGCGGCTGTTAAAGTGGAGCCAGTGTTCTGACTTTGCTCTCTTCTCAGCCGTGACCCACAGGAGTCACGTCAGGGTCAGATGCTAGCTGTGTTTTCCATAAACACTGGTAGAACTGAAAGCAAGCTCTGCTTTTTGAAGTGCATATGGTCGTGCTCTGTGTCCCAGGCATGTGGGCAGAAATTAATTGGTTATTGGTAATTAAGTCACTGATAAACGCTATACATTGCAAATTGTATCTGATCATGCACTGTACATTAAAAATCATTTATTTCAAACAGGGTTATACCTCAGGGTTGTATGCAATATGTAATTATTGTGACAAATAATTTGAATCACCTTGCACTTTTACAAGCTCCTCCTGAGAAAATTGGCCACATTTCCAGCTGGTCAGAATACATAAATGGTATTAGGGAGAAAAATGTATTAAAATTGCATAAGTTCGTCTTATGGTTTTTGTGTGGCTCCACCACGAATTTCACGCTTCGAAAATGAACAAAATTGGACACTTTTGTTGCTATATCTTCAGTAAAATTCATCAAATCTGCATGAATTTTCCAATCATGGTCTTAAGGCATTAGGGATGAAAAGTTATCAAAAAAAAAAGCATGGTTAAACGGCTTGCTGTGGCTCCGGCATGAATTCAACCTTTTTCTAAAGAAAGTGGGATAACTGTATTTATTACTGTGTCTTCGGCATTCTTCATCCACAGTGCAAGAAAATAATCTGGAATGATGAGCCTATCATGGTTCATCGTGGTAATGCACTTATAGCGCCACATGTCTGCTGCATGAATTGTGTTTTGCTGCACTTTTATGGTCTGTACAAAATAGCTCTTGATAACAATTGAAAAAAACTCAAAAGGCTTGACTCCCTCTGAGGATTTAAATCTTAATATTTACGGATGCCCATCTTTTATACAGTTCAAAATACTGGTAATTAAAATAAAAAAACTGCTCAGAACTGTCTGTTTGAGAGGTTTCTGATGTAATAATAGTCAAAATCAATTTTACTCTGAATTTTATAGTAATCTGTGGTTGCCAAAACTATATCAATCAATATACAGTATGTTTTACGGGCTTCTACAGTAAATTTTCCATTTTGTAATCATGTATTTATGGTTTATAGCTGTCTACATGTATGTGATCCCATGGTCCTCTTACAAAAATACTCCAAAAACACATTTTAGAACATTTAAAATCATGGTTTTTCTATTAGAGATAATACAGTAATTTGTTACTTTTAATTTTGTTTATTTTAGACAATCAACTGTGTATATACATATAATTTTAATTTTTTCATATAATTTTAACTGTTACATTTTAGGTCTTACATATGTTTTTCATTGTAAATTCTATGTTTATCACGTGTATTAATAGATATCAATGAAGTTAAAAAATAAGTTATATTCTATTCAATTTCAAGCCCTTCTAAACATTTTGACCGGAGAGTCAAATTTTTTGGGAGTTGTGATCTTTTTCTCCTCACCCCCTTGCACCTCTGCAACTGCTACTTAAGCATAGTTTTTTTTTTTTTTTTTAAGAGATGACTCTTAAAAACAGTGACACTGTCTCGGGTGAGTGATAAATGAAACTCAGATCTCAGAGTTTCACAGAGTGTTCCAGAAAGCAGAGCATAATCTGAAAACCTGAGAGCACAAGGCACGCACTCTTCGGCTTAAGATGTCGGAGCTGTCAAAGCACCCCACTATCTTTATCATGATGCTCTCACCCCTTGAATGTGTGTGTATGGTTCTTCTCTTCTCATCTGCTCTCTCTGCTTTTTCTTCCCGCTGGGCTTTATTTGCGCGCCAGCACGGTGAGCTTCACACTCAGCGAGGTGGCAGAGGAAGAGGAACAGCAGGCTTCAGCTGTTTTTAAACATTGTACTTGGAGATGCTCTGTGGCCCACCTATGTGGAAGGCAGCACTGACTCAGGTCAGAACTGAAAGTGAAAACATTTCAAGTCTTCGCTTGCGCATATAGTAGCATAACCTGCAGCAATTCTCCAGATGAAACTGTGACCAAACACAAAGATTCATTGTGTTCTCTTTATTGAGGTGTAATACTTGTGGACTCACAAAAAAACAAGAATGGTTATATAAAGATGTTGTATGTTGTCCTGAGAAATAGAACTGAGAAATAAGAACTGTCACTACCTTGCATCAACTGAACCGTTGAGGACACAGTGGACAGGTTTACGTTACTTACGTTACTTTTTATTAGTATGTTTTACATTATTATGTTATACATTATTCAAGTACAGTGAGACATTATGTGAGACATATGCCCTCAATTTGCATATTAGTTTCTAACTTGGCCTGATGTAAACGGTTTTTACGATGCGGATTGGATTTAATTATGAGTTCACCATGGGTAGCCATTTGCTAGTACATTTGAAAGAATCTTTGAAAGAACTTGTAGATACTGAATGACACCAGAGACATTGGAAACATCACCAGTGTCACAGTTATTAGCATCCATTGCACTTCACTGAGAAAAGATATTAGACCAGTATGGCAGTAATTACAACTGCTGCAGGATCTTTAACTGATTACTTTGCAGAACCCTGTTACCCACTCTCCATATATACATACAGTGCCCTGCATAATTAATGGTTAAAATGTGTTAAAATAATTTCAGGGTGTTTTTACATTAAAAGATTTTACAAAAAATAAATAAATAAATAATAATAATAATAATAATAAAAAAAAATATATATATATATATATATATATATATATATATATATATATATTTTTTTTTTTCATTTTAAAATTTAAAATAAATTCAGTTTTTATTGCAGAAGCATATTGTCACAGTGAAAACTGTAGAAAATTATAACAAGAATATAAAGTGAATAAAATAATAATAATATAATAATAATTTTTCATAAAATAACCTGTTTCACAATAATAGGCACCCCTAACAATTTGTAGATAGTAAATGTAATGTAAGAATTTCTGTCATTTTTACAGTAGTTTACAATGTTGAACAGAGTATCTCGTAACATTTAATTAGTAATTAGTGCTTCCCTGGGGAATAAATATGATGTGACACAGAGGCCATTTCTCTTATCCACTCTTCAACATGTGAAAATCAACAGAACGCAAGTCAGGCAATGGGTACAAGAAAATAGCCTCTCGTCTGCAGTTTATTTTGCCTCCACGCACAGTGAGGAGGGTGGTAAGAGAAAAAATTATCTCAGAAGCTCACTGGTTATAAAGTAGTTAGATAACCTGAAAAATGTGTTCGATCGTAGCGAATTCCAGTGTGTTGCAGTCCTTTATGCATATACAGACATTAAAAGGCATAGACAAGCTTTTATCATCCTCAACCATGTCAGTGACTATTAATAGAATTTTTTTGTGGATCCATTGCCTACCCTCTTTACAAAACCACCTCATCACCACCTGGTGCAGTTATACATATTTGATCAAACAGCTGATATGAAGCAATAACCTCTGATGATGGTGGTCTTCATTCATCCCTGTAATGATCAGCCGCTGTCTAGATTGCGCTGGAAGGCCGGAGTGCCACGTGTTGTTGGTTACTGATGTACACAAAGGCATCAGTGGGTGCAGATGTTGCCTCTGGAAGCTAGGGAGCATGGGCTGCCCCGGGCCCTGTGGTGACAGGAGAGAGATGGGGCCCATTCATCCGTCCCTCTCCAGGGCCTGCACAGGTACCCTTTCACTGCCAGGCACATGTGATGAAAGGCTCCAAAGGCTGTTCCACAGATGTCACCTGCTGGGGTTCAGTGGCCCTCGCCAGCACATGTCATGTTTGGCAGCTGGGCCAGAGCTCTGTTGTTGGCAGAGAGGCTCTTAAAGGATGCGAGGGATGCTAGCAGTGAGGGCGTCCTGACGGGACAACATTAAAGAGAGTTGTTGGCTCCTGTCTGTCATAGAACATTAACCTTGTCCTGTTTTCTCCTCTCTCTGGGGCTTCAGGGGCGCTGGTCGTTTTCCTTTTCTCTTACTTTCCTTACAATTTGCCTCATGTTCCCTGACAATCTGTACACACTACAAGTAGAGATTTTTGTCAGTTATGGGAGTTCCGTCATTAAAGTTTCATTGGGTGTGTCAAAAAGCCTTTGTTTGGGTTGTTATGTCAGACTAAAATTCTATAGCAATCGAGCCACCAAACTATGCTCTGACATCCAAACTGGTCTGACTCTGGTTACTATACCTCTTCAGACTGGTACCGCTAAAATAGTACAGTGTGTTGTGTAGATAAATTGCACCAATTAATCATATTAGGTTTTGTATCTTTAATATTGCATACCTAGGACTTATATGTTTTGTTCAGGTAGGTATTTTTCCAATTTTCTTTTTCACTCGTGAACCTTTCCCCCTCACCCTTCGCCAATCCCTTATCCACTCCCCCTTTCAGTCCAATGCCGTATTGTCCTGACACAACTGATGTAAACTGACTCGTGGGAACCACAACTAATAAATATTTACATACATTCAATGTTCCAATCCAGAGGCGAAAACACCACACCAGGTGTTTTACTCCCCTGGAGAAAGCAAAACTGTCCAACTCAGCAAAGCATTTACTCTCCCATGTGATGGCTTTTGAGCGGGACAGGACACGATAAAAAATAATAATAATAATGCATATCTTTAATTACTTTAAAGAGGGATCACAACAAGTCTCATGTAAATCAACAAAGTGTGTTTGTAAATTAATTAACATCAGTATATTACGAAAAATATTACCAATTATACCAAATAATGTAAAAAAATCACTCAAACGTGAACTCAGTTTACTCTCAGAATCTCAAAGAGCCTTCAAACTCACTACACTTGTGGATGTTACCAGTCTCTGTGCAAAAGTACTCGAACCCCACGCTCTACAAAGGGGTTAAATATTTACCATCCATATCATGGCCATTAAAAATAAATGGAAAAATGAAGCATCACATCATAGTTGCAGCTTAATTTTTACTGTTTACCCTATTAACCAAATTTTCTGAACTCTATCAAAGCTTTGGTATATGAAAGAGACATGGGGGTTGGTTTAAATAACATATAGTGACAACGGCAATATTATATTGTCAGTGACCACTCCATAGCAACCAGACTGTTTACCTTAGCAACCAATTTGAGATATCTCTGTCTCAGCTTAGGAAAATTATTATTATCGTTGTTCTTGAGAAGTTGGGGCTAGTTTATGTCACTCATTTTGAGATTGTTTTTAAAAAGCACTTTTACAAGCCAACATTAGTGTGTGTGCTTTAGCCATCTACTTTTTATATTATTTTTTTGTGCACTTGCTCAGTCTTTCAGTTATTTAGAAAAAAAAGATGTTTGTATTTTTTGTCACTTTTTAAATTTTTTTCAAAATCAATCAATGCACCTCAATGTTTCCAGAACTCTAAGCATCAGTTTCATTTGAAGGTATCTTTGTTCCAAAATATTACATCAATGTACATTTTGTATTACCGTTTTATGCAGCTCCCTAAACATCAAACATGTTTTTGTGTCAGTCTCATTTAAATATTTAAGCATCTCAGTAAATGAACGACTACTCTCCTTTAATGAGGCCATATATATTTAACACGGCTAATTATCTTGCACGCTGCTGCGAAACACATAACCGATCTATAGCACTCAAACTCTGATCTCACTGGTGTGTTTTTAAGACTTGCGTTCGGAATGACAGATTTGATAGGGCAGTACGTGTCTTTTTATCATGCAGGGCAGACATGACTAATCTCAGCCTGCCATCTGGTTAAAGACATGGCTCCTGCTGAGCCCTGTATTTCCCATGACTCCTCGCTGCTCCTCTCCCCACGGAGACATGTCCAGAAAGGTCAGAGGTCAAAGCGGTGACCTATAGCGAGGCATTGCTCATGCTGCTCGGAGGTCGTGTCACGTATGTATCTCTCCACAGCCTGAAAGATGTCTAAACACACCTCTGCATGGCCTTTGAGATCTGACAATACATGGTGAAGTTATAGAGAATATTATTGGTCCTAAAGAACTCTAGTATTAACAACAATAATGCACTTATGCACCTTTTCCAGCCACGTTTTCCCCCACTCTCTTAAATTCTTTAATATTTTGCTTAGTGAGTATCCGCTGTCTTCCTTTTTTAAATATCACTGCACCAGAAATCCATTTTTATTTGTTCTCACGTTAACTGTCTAGATTTACTGTATATAAACTATATACGTGTCCACGCCAATTGCAAATGCTGGGCCTTCAGATCACATATTTAGAAGCAATCTCCGGAACATTAGCTCATTTTTGGCAGTACTGTGAAATACGTGCAACTGAGTTTTACAATATTCATGCAGCACAGCGATGACATCCTTTCTTTTATCCATGGCCTAGTTGCACAACATTGTTTTGAATCTCATCTCCATTAAATATAACAAAAGGGAGCCGAGATCTTTAAAAGGAATTATGCATTTTAACATTCTAATGACAAGCACTGACTTTGTTTAACACTATAACTGTGTCTCATAACATTTAAATGTTTGAAAGTATGGCCTTAACGTTAATAAATAGACTAGAATTCAGTTTTAGACTTTTGTCATTGTCTCATGGTATAGAAATACATCTATTTTTGAATGAGAATAGATAAAAATGAGGGTGAAACAGTTATGACATAGCTTGGCGATGACACAAGCAATGTAAACCTTTAGATTGAAATGATATCTTTGCTGTGGGGTCACCGTGTGCTGGAGAACTCAAGTGTTTATAAACCAATTGTTGAGAGAATTGGCCATGAGGATATTTCGGGAATATTCGGTGGATTATCTGCGCTCTCATAAAGCACTTATACATGTAAATGACTATAGTGCTGTGGTCCTGAAAGGTAATATTTGTACTGTTGAAAGCTTTTAAACGCATTACTGAACAAAAAAGAACCGTGAGAGGACTAGAACAATACCCTGGAGATTTGGTTTGCAATTATGATCATCAATGATAGAGCTCATTCTCTTTCAGTGTTTGTAATTATGCTCCAGCTGCTGGGATCTGCCCTGTCCCGTTAAAGATGGTGGCTGTCGCCCTCCTTACATGCAGCCATCACGTGTGTCAATGACACCGAGCAAAGAGATTGTATTCCAGCCTCAATGTAAGCACTTAAAGCATTAATTAACTGCAATTAGTGGGAGTTATGAACAGAATATTATATGGTGGTGGTGGTTAGTGGTGTGGTTAGCTATGTTGGGTGGAGGTGGATGGTTTAGATATTAGCAGGGACATCGTTTTGTGAAACGTTTGTTTGTTTACTGAACATTTAGTCATCTGTCAGAACTTTTTGACGGGACTTTAAGTCACCACATGAAATTGTTAACCCACTCAGACACAATCCTAAACCCTAGATTAACATTCTTATTTGCAGAGTCACTGTACCTGATTGGACGTACAGAAGCATTATTATTATTATTATTATTAATGCAATACCAGTTTACAATAAAGCCATAAAGTTGGTCTCAATATGTTCTGACCATAAAGCTGTGGCAAAATGCTTAGAATCACATCGAGATGTGAAACAGAATTTGTTTTTGTGCTCACATTTTGCATTCTGAATGCATTCTGAATGCTTGCAGTATTTATTATTATTATTATTAGTAGTAGTAGTAGTATTTTATGCCATACAGCACGCTTTTCGTTCCTTCCACCTTCCCCAAATGTTTAGATCTAATTCTGAATAATTAATGAGCAACTTATTGCTTACTATTTGTGCAGTACCTTGGGATTTTATATCTTTCAAAATTAAACCATTAAAATATTGACTGGTGATCTGTGATCTGTAAAGTGTGTTATAGAATAAGAGCTTGTCGTCTGCAAAATGCTTTAAACATAGTGAATGTAATAATTCTTTTTAATTTGATTTAAAAAAAAAAAAAAAAAAAATATATATATATATATATATATATATATATATATATATATATATATATATATATATATATATATATATATATATATATATATATATATATATATATATATATATATATATATATATATATAGATGCATGCAAGTATTTATTAGAAAAAAATGAAAATGTTTTAATTCCCAGAATATTACAGATTTTACTAAGAGCAGCAGCATGTTACCCCTCGCATCACATCAGAGAAGACCTTGCTAGCACGCAGCATTAGTGGCCTGTGCAAAGAGCCTTCACATGTCTGAAATTCCCAGGTCGGTGTTTTGCCAGGCTTCAGCTGTGTATCGAGCAGCAGGGAGGTGTTCTCTATGGTGACAGGCTTCTCTCTCCTACAGAAACCTGCTCACTGCGCTCGTCCATTAGTCATAATGGCGTGGAGGCACATCGCTCTCCTGCGCTATCTTGAAGCAAAATAAAGGAAGCAGGTGTGGGCAGGAAATTAATGTAAATCCATCAGTGTTCAATTAGGCCTGCACACAAAACAAGAAGGGGGAAGAGCATCCAAACCAACAGCAGCCTTCTTTCTTTGTGCAAACACAGGCCTCCATTCACTTCATCCGTCTCTTTGTGCCCGAGACAAATGGAGCTAACTTTAATTATGAAAAAATAGTTGTATGAATTTTCCAGGTGCAGCTCTTTTCGTGAGCAGCCGCGGTGGAGGTTTTCACCATTTGGCTGTCAGCATGGTGTCATGTATAATTCTGTATGTTAGCATGTGTGTGTGAGTGTGTGCCTGGAGGGGCAGAGAGCATGGGCCCTCAGTGCATAGCCTGAAAAAGCACTCTAACCTAATTTATTTCTAATTACAAAAACAGGAAGTGCACCTGCCATGTATTAGGCCTCACTGGCCCCATCCAATGCATTGGACCTTTGAATTGTTTCTGTTTTTCACACAAATAAAATCTGAGACATTTCTTCTACATGACTGTAAAAGCTAGCATTTTTACACTGAAACTAAGTTTTCTTTATATTTTAGTAAAAAAAAAAAAAGAAGAATTAAACTCTTTTAAACATCTGGATCCTAACATAGCTCTTACAAAAATGTCTTAACACATCTTCTCATTTAATGAATTGTAATTATGTTCATGATTATTTACATTGTAGTTTCCTTACAGAATACATTAAAACTATGAATGAACACATATGAACTTTTTTTTCTGACAAAAAGTGTTCATATTTAACATTTTCTGACATGATTTAACATTACTTTGACATTATGGTCAGTTGGTGAATATTTATATTCCATACAAAATATTGCATCCATTTAATAAATTGCATTTATTTCACACTAGCTTTAATGCGAGAGGCAAGGGTGCTTCTTCTTCTGCTTATCTTGGCTATGTGTTCACACTGTTACTTCTGATACATACGCTACACCCGGGGTACTCAATAGACAGACTCCGGTCCGTATCTGGACCCAGACACAAATTTTGGTCCCATGCAGAAACCAGCATGTTACTTAAGTAATTCAATAATTTTCATTGGAGCTCGCAATTTTGTTTAGAATCTGAGTTTACCTTGTTTGAAATCTATATTCAATTTGGTAAAAAAAGAGAGCTGTAAATTGCATTAATATATGTAAACACTTTATAATGTCATTTTGTAAAATACTGCATGTTTTTATAATATTTTCTGATCTTTATGCAACCATATTCCCACTGGCTTTTACTCTTTAATGTACTTTATTCTTCAAGTTATCTAATTATAAAAAGTCATAATAAGAAGAAGAATAAACAGCACACTAAAATCATACCATATTTTTGATGATTTGAGGATTGCTGTTTTTTCCTCCATTTGGAATTTGACCATTATTTTCTGGACATTGGACTAAACGGAAATTTATTTCAGTGGACCTATCAAGATTCTATTTCAGTAACTCGATCCTCCACACTTGGATATTTAAATAACTCAAATCTAGGAGCAAATGTGCGCATGTATGAATTATTCACTGCATGGTTTGAATCATTTCTGTTCTGCTTAGCTTTGCTTTATAACTGTTCCTTTTTAATTGGATTTGGTGTTGCTTTAGAGAGGGTGTGTTATAAACAACCACCAAAATCTTGCTCAACAAAAGTGCAAAAAAAACCTAGGTGCACATTAAAGTTCCTTCTAGTGTAAAAAAGTTTTTCCCTCTAGCATGCAACGATATATTAATAATATATGCACAATTAATTTGAAGAACTCTTGTTTGATTTGGGTGTGGCCAGGTTGTGGGAATGTTGCCTGAATGCCGTCTCTGCTTGTGTTTGTAACCAAGGGCATAACTGAACGCAGAGAGAGTGCTAGAGCGAGTCACCACTCAAAGGCCTTGGGAAAGGGTCTCTAAACAGTTGTGCCTGTCAGGACTTATCAACAGACAAATCCCCACTTGTGTTAACGGCCAGGCTTTGTCTGCCTTTCATTAAATGAACTAGGAAGGCAGGAGCTCGTTGTACTAATGTGTCACTTCCTTTCCACACTCGTTTCAGGGCAGGGGGTTAGTTGGCTACAGCCAGAAACATTCCACAGTTCAGAGGAACATCAGCTGGACTCTTTGCTAGCCGAATAGGCTCTGGCATGGAAATGCTGTGCCCTCAAAAAAGTTGAGGTTTTGGAAACTGTTCCAGCTTTAATCCTTAATTCGATAAAACGAATAAATTGACTTGATATTTTCTTATTGAGAAGCAAGCACTTTTATAATTCGGAGGGTGACTTTTGCTAATGCAACAGTAGAGCTGTTTTTCCTCACACAAAATTTGTCCAACTTTCATCTTGGGGCATTAGTGCCATTTCTGGCCTATGTGATAGTGAATTTAACAGAGCTTAAGGAGGATTCCTGCATCACAAGCAAGAGGGCTATCTGAGCAGAGACAGAAGCCATGAGAGCTAGTGGCTGTGTCTGTGGTGGGTTGCAGGGGATGGGGGGGCAGTTTGGGAGACTAACTGCTTGAAGAAGTAGCAGGTCAAGTTTTTGGCGAATAAAGTGCTGTGTTGCCATGGTAATGGAAGATTTTCTTTTGCACTGCCCTAGGGTTAAAACAGCATCAGTAGTGTGAATGTTGCTTAAAAGCCAATGCAGTTCATTCCCTAATCGCCCCCTCCCATTTATTTTTGGGTTGTGCAAAGTCTGCCTCCGGCTGCAGAACAACAGATCAGAAAATAAAGCTGTGAGGAAAGCAAAACTGCACAAGATACTTTCTATAAAAACATCTCATTCAATCACTTGACTGCTCAGGATCTCTGCTGTTTATCACTTTTGACTAAAAGAAAATCGTTAAATACATCTAATGCAATCCTGATGAAATGTGGCGATCATGAAATTGTCTTCCAACTTTGATTAGATCTGTACCATACTGAAGATAAAGCTCCATATTTCTTGGTGAATACATAGTGTTCAGTGCGAAGGAGGCGGTGGATGGGGGGGATACAGTATGGAGAGCAAAATCCTTGGCAGGAGGTAGTAGCGCATGTGGATTTATGGTGCCAAGACGACTTTATTTATGTTTGAATGGCAGTGCTCAGTTCGGGTTGGCACCGATCATCAGCTGCACTCATTGGCATCTTCCACCTATCAGCATTTCCCTGTGGTGTACCCTCACCTCCAGCATGGAGTACCCAGAAATTCAAGCCTGTGAACCCCTAGTCTTTCTCCAATATCTAATCATCTAGAATATGAAGACTGAGAAGCCTTGACGTCACACTAAGGACATACATGAGTCATTAGAAAACTTCTTTGGATCCTTTTCTTGTGTCTCGTCTGCATTCTCCTCCACTGGGTTGGTGGTTCAGGCCCCTGGGCGATAATATTGTGCAGCAAGGTTGAAAATAAAATGCATGTTCCAGTGTCACTCTTTCCAACTTGGCAATTGATGTATATATGTACCTATGATTTATACTAGTATGTTTTTATACATTGCAGCAAAGTTTGTAGCCTTTAAAGGAAGAAAGGGCTGTTTCAGGCCTGAAGGAGGGAGTCTGTAGAGGCTCAACTGAAGATCCTGGCTGCCTGGGATCCTTCAGCTGGTGGTGGGGTGAAGAGGAGAGGGCGGTCCAGTCTTGGCAACCCAAGCAGGAACAGATAACAGCTGATACTGGGACTAATTTGGTAATGTGCAGTACCACAGGATGACGTGAGGTGTGGGCTGCTGGTGCTGCTGATAAAAAGCATGCCAGGAGAGATGAGTCTTGTTTGGGATGCCGGTCTTGGAGTGTATATGTGTATGTATGTTCACAGATGCAGGGGTCATTTGTAAACTTAAGAATTTGGGCTTTTAAGGTTTGTATTGAAAGGTTTCTCATGGATTTATTAAATCAAGAATATATTTTCCATGTTTAAAAAATGGCACAATTTGTTTGTCAGTCTGCACATTTCTTAATATCAGCCAGGGTCTGATGGTGCCTACCTCGGTTCACAGGGATTCACACAAGACCAGTTCCATGATATTTGTTTAGCAGCGTGTTTGTTTACAGTGGGTAGCACTGCAGCCACTCCGTTAAAGGCTCTAAACATCAACCCCAATTTTCAATCTGAATTTTAGTGTGAGAATGCACCTCGATGGAAAACCATGGGCGCCAATGGGAGCGCGCACATTTGACAGAACGAGACGTGCCAATGAAAAGTGGTGCCATATCGTATTGGTTTTTAGCAAGGAGAACAACCAATGAAAGCTGGGTCTTCTGATGATTTAAAAGAGTCACTCACTCCACATTTACATAGTGGCTTCGCACAGTAAACAGGAAAGAAATATTTTTGTAAAACAGCTCACTGTGATCAGCCACCAACAGTACAAAGCTCGACATCCATGATTTCTTCTCTGTCGTTATCTTTTTCTTTCCTGTTTTCCCATGTGCTGCAGAGTGAATCTATTGTACCACAAGCGCCATCTTCATGCAGGCAGCGTCATTTCATCAATATTTCCTTAATATTTCCTCCAGAATCCAGAAGAAGTGCATGCTGCTGCCATCTGAAGATTCGTCCAAATCTAAATTGGTTGCCAGACCAATGGTTCCTTTGTGACAGTCACATGATCTTCCAAGCTTGTGCTTCTTCTGTTTTCCTCCACTACATGATTTGGTGGGTTGACGTAAAGTAAGTACATTTTACTTATATAGAACATTTACAAACGTCAGAGCTGAAACAAAAGTGCTGCACATAAAACAAGGCAAAAAAACAGTGTTAAAATTACAGGATCAACTAAAACTGTTAATAAACAACATATTTAAAACACATTCTCAAATACTCAACACCATTTAAAATGCCTGCGAAGAAAAATTAGTCTTCAGTCTGGATTTAAAAGCCTTAATGCTCAAGGAGTGGTGTATTTCCAGTGGCAATGCATTCCAAAGTCTAGTCTAGGGCCTACTACTGCAAACGCCCTGTCCCCAATCTAGTGTGTGGGACCACTAGCAGCTCTAACTCAGGGGAATGCAGGATTTTAGAGGAGTAAAAAGCGGTGTGACATAAGATGGAGTGAGACCATTTAAAGCTTTAAAACCAAATAAAATAATTTTAGTTCTGTAACCCACTGTTAACCAATGTAGGGAAGCTAAAACCTATGTTATGTGATGATGTTTTCTAGCCCTGCTCAATAGTCTAGCTGCAGTGTTTTGAACAGCTTAAAGGAGTGCAATTCCTCGCGACTACATTATGAGGACACCTTATGCGGACATTTTGAGTGAGTGTGGCCTGTGATGGACTAATGATACCATTTTGTCCATTAGAGTCTAGAAGAATTATCTGATTGTTGGAAAGAAAAAAGATAGATGCTTGTGGAAGAACAAGTAACTAATTGTTGTTTCTTAAAATCATTCTTATTATGTGTGTATCTGGATTTGTGTATATTTCTTTGAACTAAGAAGTTAATTTTTCTGCAGAGGCTTTCTCATTTCTTACTGATGGGCACGGTATGTGCATCCAAATCCAGGGAAAGTATCAGGGTGATAAATAACACCGCAGAAAGAGTGAGAGTTCTGAAATATACATGGATAATAATAACAGCATCTGGGCTCTGGACAGTGTTATTACCATTTAAATTAAGGCCCTCGAGCTGAGAGCCTCTCAAGTGAACAATCTTACAGTTAACTAAGCTCACATGAAACCACAGTGCCTGTTTCTCTCCGTATATTTTTACTTATTGTTTCTTTGAGCTGAGGGTCATTTCAAATGTTCTCATGAAACAGAGCCGCAATAAAGATTTATATTTTGGATTATGGGACCATATGTTCACATTGCCTGTTCAAACCACAAAAGGGGAAGGCATTATGTAAATACCACGGTTGTCAAGGGTGACAGATTGACATTACATGGCAACCGTAAGTAACCTCGCTGTGGTAGCTGAAAGAGGCTGGCCCTTCGATTCATCAGAGTGACTGCGAAATATCTTTACAGACATCTTTACAACTGATCTAAGGCCCCCCCCCCCCAATGGAAGGGACCACCAAATATGGTTCAATATCCATCGTTTTTTTTTTTTTTTTATCCACAAAAGGTAAAAAAGGATGTGCTTAGGGTACTACTAAGACTAGTTATCAAGAGATTTTGCAATTGGTCATTTTTTTTTCCAAAACCAGTTCAAACCCCGACTCTGGAAGTTGTGTAGGTGACTACAGTCAAACTTACATCTAGAAGAGTACCAATGCTGTATTTTTGTTCTAAGGTATTGAAATGCTTATTAGATCTCTATTTGTAACTACAATGAGCTAGCGTTAGCATGTCAGCACTCCATGCTAAAGAATTACACAGTTCTGCCTATTTTGGTGTACTTTGTTTAAATTACTCTGGAATTTGTGTAATTGACCTCAGTTAAACTTACTTCTAGAAGAGTAACACGGATGTTTTTTTGTAGTTTAAAGTAATTAATTGCTTAATAGATCTCTATTTGTAGCTACGATAGAATAGCATTACCATGTTAGCACTCCATGCTATAGAACTCAATCGTTCTGAATATTTTGGATTACTTTGTATAAATTACTCGGCAAGTTGCGAAGTTGACCACAGTTAAACTTACCTTTAGAAGAGTAACAATGATGTATATTTTAAATTCACATCTTAAAAGATCTCTATTTGTAGCTACAATAAGCTAGCATTAGCATGTTAGCAAACCATGCTAAGGATTCAAGAGTCCCACCTATTTTGAAGGTCTTTCTTTAAACTATAAACACAGTTTTAAAGAAAATTACTTAAATATTACCCTGGTGTTGACCTTTGTAGAGTTCTAATTGGGGATCGCCATGTTTTTATTCTATTTTCAATTCTATCTTAAAACATTTAAGGCCAATTCCAATTGTTCTTGATTAAAAATCTGCTCCTGCTGCTTGCTAAATTTTCTCAGCCTAGACCAGTTTAGCACAACTTGTGGTCAGCTAGTGTCTCGAGGACAATCTGAAAGTCCTAGGCAGGCAGCGTGTAATTAATCGCTCATAAACACCAAGGCTCTGGGATCAGGGTAGGAGCGTGGCAGCTATCAGCTCTTGGCCTGCTGGGATGCAGTTGTTGCAGGGCCCCTGGGCCACCGGAGAGCAGTATGGGTTCCTTTAGATAAACAGCTCAGACAGGATCACGGCTGAACCGTGGGGAAAGGGCTTGGTTTAGACACTCTTTGTATCCTCTATCCTCTTGGTTGAGAACTGTAACTGCATACTGTAAGGCTCATCTGTGTGTGTGTGATACCTCGCAGAGTTTGGAGCTGCTGTAGGTCAAAGAGGAGACTGGCGGGCCGGGGGTGCGGGGCGGGCTGGGCAAGCGTTAAGCTGGTCAGGTGCAGCGCCACCAGTGATCATTAGGGTTACAGCTGCTAGGACCAGATTGTGTGCTGCCTCCGCCGGGCGAGATGTCTCACCCTGGGAAAAGGAGAGAGCATCTGTCTGTCCTTCCCTGTAGACACGAACCTCCTACCAGCCTGTCCATCTCAGCCCAACTGGTAACAAGGTCACCTATCTTTTCCCCCTCTTTGTCACTGTTTAAAGGTTGTTATCCGATTCCTTTCTGGTTACCAGGTCAAATAAGTAGAAGTCACTTTATGTTTTAAGCTTTGTGCACTGAAAAGTCAAGTCAGTGTTCAAAATGTAAATATATTTATAAAATAAACATACAGAGAGTATGTTTGATGTAATATTTTAGCTTGCTTGTGGTATTGATATATTTGGTTCCTCCACTCCCACACTGTGACCCTGTTATGGACTGGTGCTCAGTGCACGGAACAAGAATGCAACTAATGACATGAATAAACAAGTAAGTAATAAATTCTAACATTTCAGATTTGCATATAGGGCCAAAAAGAACTGAAATTGACATTTTTTATGTCATTTTTGCATTAAAAGTATTATTGTGTAGCGTTTGTGTCAGGGTTTTTTTTCTTACTTTTACTTACTGTACGTAAAAGCGCCCCCTTCTGTAGAATAAGGATAATACACTGGCAGATATTCTTTTAGTGATTGAAACTGTGTTAATAGCACTGTTCTGAACAAATTGCATGTAATTATTTAGTTAACATTACTAATCTTATTAAATGATCATTTAGGATTTTTCATATATTAATTCCATATACTATATAAAAAAATACATTTTTGAATAATTGGGATCTTGTTCTATTATATAAAGTTCAAATATCAAATTAAAACGTTGGATAAATTTTGTTATTTCGAACAAATTACAAACGTAATTTGTTGGTTACACTTAGAAAACAAGGACCTTTGTTTCAGAAAGTTGATAAACAATGTCAATCCTGGATAGAAAACCTACAAAGCCTGAGCAAGGCTTTTACCTACTAATCCTCTCACCATATGAACACAGTGCATGTCCTTTGTTGATTATTTTAAGATTAACTCCACTCAAAATCTCCACTAAACTGCTTGAAATGGTGGGTTTTAATCAACATGAGCGAGTTCCACTCAGTCGAGTGTCAAATTCAAAATCACATCACAGCATCAATAAGCCACAAATAGCATATGGATGGATATTAATCTGTCAAATGCAAGATTTTGCCAACATACAGGGAGTGATTAAATAAGCACTGCAATAAAATGGAGATTTAAGACAAATTATAAATTTTACAGGAGATTAAAGCTGAGGTCAGTTCTGCTTCTCTGGTGGCAGACTGTTAAACACAGACCATGGGTTTGTGAAGAAAAGTCATTACTTGGAGTTGACGCAGCAAAAGCATATTTCAAAATGAAATATTTGAAAATAATGGCAGAATTATCAAAGATACATAACTAATGGGTATTTCTAAACCTTATATTCTGTATTCAGAAGTTTTATCATTGCTATGATAGTAAGTTACGTATGTGACATTTGATATAGAGATATAGAGCAACAGATGAAAAGAATATACAGAAACCAATAGAAGTGTTGTTTGCTTGACCAATGGGGCAGGGCCAATAATGTAAATGTGTCTCATCAGCCAATGATTGATGTTTTTGATGCAAGTAATTACATCTCTTAGAAGTCTCAGCATGCGCTGGTGCGTTTGCCAATGGCATCAGCTTTTTTTAATTAAGTAGGATTGACAGAACCCACCTATGGTTTGATTTTGATTTTGTAAATAATGTGCAGGTTTCAAAAAGATTATTTGTTTTGATATTTTTTGTTTAAAATGAACCTTACAAGAGTAGTTACATAATTTGAAATGTCATTTGAATTTATATGCGAGGAAATTTTAATTTTACAGTGCCCAACTCG
The DNA here is from genome assembly GCA_007224835.1 of Danionella cerebrum. NCBI lineage: Eukaryota > Metazoa > Chordata > Actinopteri > Cypriniformes > Danionidae > Danionella > Danionella cerebrum. Next base: position 419,213 of record SRMA01027307.1, on the reverse strand, counting down.
ATGCCATCAGTGCTTTCTAGTGCTGAAAAGAAGAGATAGGGCTTGGAAGTATAAGACCTGTGTTTTTTAAATTCTGGCACAAAAAGTGCTTGGAACAGTTTATAAGGTACATTAAGAGAGGTTCACCTGTTTATTTTATACAATCTTAAAAAAATTCCCTTTTGGGGGATTCATGAATTTTTATTTCGTCTCGATGTTTTTGATTTTTGTTTGTTCTCATTTTTTGCAATTAAAAATTTTCACTCTAATGCTAAAGTTACAAATGCTAACGCAATTTTCAGAAATTAGTGTTTTGAAATCTTTTGCCATGTAATGGGCAAAAATCTGGGGTTGTACTAAAACCATTAGTGCCAAGCACTGGCACAAAACAGTGTCAAATGTAATTTACAAGACCAAATTGTAATCTAGATAAAAAGAATCAAAGACCCCAAACTTCTAAGGGTTAATGTATTCAGATGACGTCACATTCTGAAATGAAATAAAACCACTTAAGGTACATCAATTAACTTTTAGTTTAGAGATTTCTAACAAGGACATTTTGTAGATACTCGTGGATTTTGTATACTGAAGGGTTCCTGCTGTCTATCTTGTGCATTACAATAAATATGTGAATACTATAGTATTTCCTTTCCACAGAGCATCCCAGTTAAGTATAACATTTGAGTCTACCATGGTACAAGCGATGTGCTTTTGTAAGGTCTTGAAAGCGAGCAGTAGAGAGAGGAAAAGAGACTGAGACAAGACCAAACAGGTGTGACTCCAACTTTCTGCCTCACAGGAGAAAACGAAGCGCTGTCAAGGACACTGCACCTGGGCCATTGTCTGCAACAAATGGCTTTTAAGTGCAAATTTCAGCCAGGCTTAAAGGAGGCCTGTGGCCTTTGCACTTATATTCCCCATCTGAACTCATGCATTCTGCATAATGGGGATGGAATCAAAATGAGCTTCCACAATGATTCTTCGAGGCTCTGAGAGGAACACGACACAAACCATCCTCAGACACAATTTCCTCCTGCATCTGTTTCACTCATGCACTTGACTAGTTTGCCCACAGATTCATATTGTGTGTTATTACTAATTGACACTCTTACGGTCACTCCTGCAGTTCATGACTACCAGATAAGACCAGCATTTCATATGCTTTAGAAATGTTCTCTTTTATTGTTAGTTTATTGCACTTTATATTTATTGTTGTTATGTTTTTAATTATGTAAAAACTATTGAGGCTGTCTTGTACAGCCAAGATGAAGGGCTGTGTATTTCTTTTTTCCCTAGGAAAGACTCAAACCACACTTCAAAACAATGAGGCAAGATGGATGCCAATGTGATTAAAGTATTTTTACCATTAATAAAAGTTTTATAATGATGAAAACCATTGTTTAAATTCAATTTGATGTCAGTAAAATGGCTAGTTCCCTAATGTTAGCCGAATAATCCTTCAGGAACAGAACAATTTGGCCCATTTATTTTAACTGAACATTCTTTAATCATTGGAACTTGCTGGAACACACAAAGCACAAGATAATTACAAAAATTTGTTAATAGATGTTTTGATTTGGCGTAATTGTCTGTTGGTAAAGAAAAGGACATCACAATACCCAATTCAATGTGTCTTTGATACCACAGAACATGTAAAATAGACATAAACATGATCCAATTAAAAGTATCTCCAGTCCGGTAGGTGGCGACAGCACTGGAGATTACCAGGTTCGTTAGTTAGATGAAGAAGACCTGAGGACTACATCAGCAGAGTGAAAAAGGTGTCAATTAATGGGTTCCTGGCATTAGGTTTGATTAGTTTTCTGGCTGCTTAGATAACTAACGTTATATATTTTTCTATTAAATTAAAGCATTGGCACAAAGTCTTTTATGTTTAGTTTTTTTTTTATGTAAAAAATTTTTTTTGTAAGGAGGAAAAGAGGCAGAGCAAAGAAGCAGCAACTAAAGGTAAGAAAGGTGGACCAAAGAGTGTCTGTTCTTGAGCAAAAAAAATTCAATTTTAGCTGTGACATTATGAAAAGATTGTGTTTATTTAAGTGCATATGTCAATTTTATTAACTCCTAAACCAGTATCTACATTCCAATTCCAATATTCTTGTGGTTTGGTGTATTTATTAAATCTGTGTTGTCTGAAAATCTGTATTTATCTATGTGATTATGAGTTTAGCAAAGATAATGTTCTTTCAGTGGGAAGATCTTGACAGTAGTTATTGATGTAGAGTGGTCAAAAGAGTATTTCATTGAGATGATCAGGTGTTCACCGTCAACCATCAGGGTTCCGTTAATTAAACCCCGGCAGCTATGAAGAGAATGATCAGATTGTTGATTTTTTAAAATTATTTATTGTATAGTATTATGTTTGCCACATAAACTTAATGTAATATTTTATCCTAATAGAATGTTTTTCAAGGTAACGAGGGCTTTGAACAATGGAAAGTCACCGTTAAAAAACAAAACAAAAAAAAAACCTCTAAACCCAAACATGTGACATAATTTCCCAACTGCAGTCCTTTAATAAACACCTGTAAAAATGTGGATTGTTCAGAGGTTTTTGTTGCATGGGGTGCATATAGAGCTAAATCACTTATTCTAGAACTCTCCGGGTATGGAGTAGTTTTTAATGCTCAATATTCTTGGAATATTGAAGATTTTATATCTAAGGTATGCAAAAGACAAAGACTACAAATTAATCACTTCTCCTGTCTCCATCAGACTCAGCTGATGAATAGTGCATGCGGAGACTGATGCAAAACAGTATGACATTGCTTTGAAAGTTTCACAGATAGAGGAGGAGATCTGACGCAGATTTATTGAAATGAACGTGCCATGCCCCAGGACGCTTTAAATAATAGGATGATGTCTTTGAGGAAGCACCTGAATGAAGCAGGTTGAACTAATGGTGTGCTGTGTTCACTCTTTAATGCAAGTTGCAAGGGTGTTGCATCAGTTGTCACTGCACAGGTTTGTTTGCTAAGTGTTTTTAAGCAGGATTTGTACCTTGTTGAGATTCCTCTGGATGAAATAATTCATGAGCTTGTATTTGTTTAGCTCTTCAGATGGAAAACAAGTTGCTTGTTGTTCCAGCCCTTTTATGAATTAGAAATCACTCGAATTGTTTGTTGGAAACTCAAGTAGCTGTGTAGCTGCTTAAGTGATTTGTAGTCAGTATTACAGTGTATTCGGTTAGAGTAATACTTCAGGTTACAAGAGGTTTGGAAAGTACAGAATGTAAAGCTTTATGCAGTAGGTTAAAGCATAATTTTGGTACAGGCAGCCTGGTAAGCACCAGCACCTCATGGAAAGGAATGCATCGGAGAGCCAGAAACATACTTTAGCTTAGTTCCTCCTGTGCACATTGGCAACAAGCGATTGCAAGTTTTGACGGGCTTCTCAGTGTAGGGGTCTTGGAACTTTTAGATCTTTTATGAATGTCCTCCGCTATTCTGGGGATGCTCACAAGTCACCACAGCGATCTCTGCGTGTCTGTCGTCTTTCATTCATGGTCTTGTTAGAACCTCTTCATTGGGCTTGTGTGCAGTGTAGGATATCCGAAATATCCGTCGGAGACAACGTTGTTGGAAGACTTTGAGGTTGTTGGCAATTCTTTCCATGTGCCTCCATGTGTTCCAGCTATAGGGGGCAGTCGGCACAACGATGGTGGTGAATAGACAAATATTGATGCTTTCTTTGATCTTGAGGACCTTATTTACCTTGAGGCCAAAAATAAACAGTACTGTGCCAAGGTTCTTGGCAGGTATGCGAAATGCTGTAAACCAAAATGCTTTCAGAAATATAATGAAGGTTTATTTGGTGTAACTACATTTTGACCAATTCTTTTGGGGACACTTACACAAAGTCAGGGATTTTGTAGGATAATAGTCGGGTCTATGTTCCACCAATAACTAAACTGCTAATGATCATCATGTCACACTTTGTTAAAAAGTGGTATTATTTAATCAAAATTTATTTTTAGGAAAGCAATGCTTCTTTCTTGCATGAGGCACCCAGACTCTTACAAAGACAAAATGCAGATGCTCTCGTTGCATACGTACCATCTCTTCTGAGTCATTCTGATGGTACTGTGGCTTTCCTTTGCGAGTAAAGTTTGTTTTATTCAGTTTTTTTTTCATTATGTTAAGCCACTTGAGATGCTAGGTGCCTGCAGAAAATTGTATACACATTATATAAAAATAAGGCACATCTTCTACTGTGCTACCATTATGAGATTTGTTATGCAAACTGTTCTTTGTTGACTTAATTTGTATTTAAGTTCATTTATGCCTGGCTTTTTCTGAATTAGAGATACAGTGAACCCTCGGTTATTGCGGTAGATACTTTCCAGAACTGGCCACGGTAGCTGAAAATCCGCAAAGTAGGGACACCATATTTACAGTATTTATTTTATTGGTATTCAGACTTTTAAAACATAGTACTGTTAATAAACCACCCGTTACAGTAATGTACAGATATCTACAATACGTACATACAGTACACAGGCACAAATGATAAGCAATCGTATATCGCCACTATTTTTTAAATTTCTGGAAAATCCGCAATGTATTTTCTCTTATAAAATACATACGTAATGGAAAAAATCCGCAAAGTCGTGAATCCGACTGTAGCGAGGGTTCACTGTATTGCTTGGTACCAATAGACCACAACGGCCATCATGGCGATTGAGTAGTGGGTTTAGAAGATGGATTTTACAAGCAAAAAAAAATAATAAAAAATCAGGGATTGACTACAACTGTATTATTTGAATTTCAACTAGTCTGAGATCATTGTGTTGCACAACGATTGAGAGGATTACTGTCGGACAGTGAACTAAGACTCACAAACGGTTATGATTTTTCAAATTGGAGAAGAAAGTCAGACCCTTTGTAGACAACAATGCTTTGAAGTATGTTATTTATGCCTTGGAGTATAGACCCATTCTCCCCTTGTACAGTTATGTTTAAATAGTTACTGCAGAGGACACAATTTAACGTGGCATACCTTGATTTGCAGACACGTACACAACTGGTACTGCAGGGATGGCCTTGACTGGGTGTTTAGCCCATTTATGACTTGAATTTGGATCACATGCTGATTGTAGGTTATTGTATGCTGTATGTTTCATACAGTTCTGTTTGGTGCATAAGAAAAATGCAATGTGCTGGAGACACCAGCAGACTCCCGTGACCCTGAAAGTGAACAAGCGGGTGCAGAAGATGAAGGAATGAATTTGCTTTTGAGTGAAATGCATTTTTTGTGTCTGTGGTTTTAGCACAGATCGGTTGTATTGAACTGTTTTAACTCAGTCTGAGATGTTGACTTTTACTGTGTTTTTATCTTCGTGTGTTTTATACGTTTTTGTATTTGTGGACAGCACTTTGGCCAACTGATTTGATTTTAAAGGGCTCTATAAACTGAGTTGTGTTGAGTTGAGTTTTCTGTCTGTCTACTGAGAAGTGCTGTGTTCAGCACCTTGGACAGCAGTGGTGTTCAAATGAATGTAATCTTCTAATAATATGTTTAATATAATATATTCTAAAACACCTTCAATAATACAACAGAATCGATGCTTGTGAAGCGGACACGGACATGAGTGAAACACCAATACATCGAAGTGCCACACGAGGCTGGCTACAAAACTAGTCAACCCCCACAATTTCCAACGTCACACATAAAATATTATGTTTACAGTCGAGAACACAATGTGGTTTTGTTTCAGAGTGACTATATCTTTTGCTGTTATTGAGTAAGAGAACTTTGAACACACTGAAAAAGAGAAAACATTTTTTACCACATGACTAAAGTTGGGAGGAATTTGCTGGAGCACAAAACAGTATCAAAGCAGAACTTGATAACAATATCTTTTGATTTTGTTTATCTAAGATTATGTACATGTATATTCACCAAAATGTCACTTGGAGGTTCAAGAGATGTCAACCTAAATGAGCAATTATGACTTTAATTTGATTTGATCGTCTTTTCGCTAAATTGAAACCATACTACCACTTTGTGTGAACGTTATAAGCAACATATAAGCACATCAAAGACTAAATATTCTACTAAACTGGGTTTTATGGACTCCCCACAGTATAAATACGCACTTTTTATGGTAATCTAATTAATCTGGGGACCAATAAGAGGCTTCAAATTTGAGTTCTTTCAGTTTTTAATAACTTAATCTGTCTGTTGCAGCCTGAAAAAAACACTAGTTATACCTGCTATGTTGACTGTATCTTAAACTGGTTTAATGTTGAACTTTTATTGAGTTATGTGAACAAATTATTCCTTATAATGCAAATAATGTAGTTCACAGGAATGAGGTTAAGTGACACGTTAAGTACACAAACATTGCAGCGTTGTTCCTTGAGTTACAACCACAGAGCAGTTCCTAGCAGAGCAGTCTTTGCTTTCATAATATCCTCTGCCCATGTTTGTCTATCCAAAAGGGAGCAACCGGCTACACTGTGTAGCTTCAAATTCAGTCTTCAGAAGATTAAAGTATTGGTGAACTTATAGACAACCTTCTCCCAAATGGATCAATAACAAAACCTTACAAACATAAGGTAACTGATCAACTGTGGCACTGGCCACGATTCCATATCTTGAGCATTAGATCTACTTCTGTTCTTAAACTTCCAGACACCATAAACATGTTCAAACTAATACTTACACTGGTAAGACAAATACGGCTGGAAACCCTGAAGCCTTGTTCTGAGCTAAGGTAGATTATCACGACTGCCTTGTACAGTGACTCCTGGGATTTTTTTGGATGCAGAGTAATAAAACTCTTAGAGTGGCTCTGCCAAGTTGGGACATCTGCTCACCTTATCACAGATAAGTGGGAGTTTGTCCCAGCATCTGTTGGAATTAATCCATTTTGCAAACACTGTTATCCTAATCTCCTAAATATGTCCTTTTCACATCAGTGGTGCACACATTGCTATTTTACGTTGTTCTATTTCACAAAAAGCCTGAGCAACGTTTCAGTGCAAAACTGAATGGTTTTGAGCGGCTCAAGCGCACAGAGTCCTCTTAGCCTTCGTACAAATTCATGAGGCACCTTCTTCCTTTTGTTGACTGCATAGTCAGCAGTCACAAAACACATGGTGAGGGTTGGCAGTGCCTTGCCTAGGTAGAGTTGGGTGGTGGATGGAGGCAATGGCAGGAACCAGGACCTGTGAGGGCTGACTGACGTTTCCATCTGTAGCGAAGGCTGGTAATTATCGGGAAGAGGAGCGCCTGCAGCAGCGCACCATCTGCTAAGGGGGAAACGACTCAATGAGGTATGATCGGGCTTCGCAACGATGCCGTGCCATTGCCTGATTCTGACATGAGGGCTTCGCATCTGCTGCAGACAGGCTGCAGCCGTGCCATGCACACACAAGTCTGGGTGTGAGCATTTGAGGGGAAGAAGGAGAGAAGCCAATTGGCCTCTATGACCCCAAAGTCTTTTTTTACCTATTCGTCCTGTATCCTACTGCTGAAATACGCTATTTGTACTAAGTACTCGACTTTGTGTAGTTGTATATGCTAGCTAGGAGATCATAAAGCCAGCTGTCAAGTTCAGCAAGAGATCATCTTCAAACAGATCATGACCAGATAGAGGGGGAATAACTTTCCTATGCTTGTCTACATTTATTCTGAATACAGTGTATGCTTTCGTGAGTATATGACAAAAATAATAATAATACATTTTATTTCAGTCGCTGGTCGTTCCAGCGGTTACTCAGCGTCATTAGCACAAAGTTAGCAACTGTAATTGGATAACAGTAAGATGAAAATTATTGGAGTCAGTCCAATAGATTCATAATTAATAGAGGATACAGTTAATTGTGCTAATAATCCTTGATTATTTTTTAGCAATTGAGGTAGAGTGATGTCTAGGTACTAGATTTTTTTTTTTTTTTTTTTTTTGAGGCTGAATGTGTCAGAAGAAATATAATAAGGATTCTGTATGTGTAATATACCTCAACTGGGCTTTGAGAGGCTCAATTTCTCAATCGCCAAATTCCAAGGTGAAGTCATTTATTAAAAGTTGTAGCCCTGTCAACAACCTATGAAGCAGTCCTTATGATGTCTTGTGTACTGCATTAAAATGATGGCACTTCTGTCAGACTTGGGCCAGTGTAAAGAACACTAGTCACTTACAGCAGTGTTTCCCAAACTCGTGAACTGTAAACTCTATACTGGCAATGGAGCTTTACCAAACTACCCCACCTGACAGGTGCAAACTCCCCCTTTTTTCTGCCACTGATCATTTTCCCCACACTGCCTGCTGACACACTATCTTCCCCATTAACAATGAGCATGCTGTTCAGACCTCCTCTGGGGGCTACAAACCCATGATCAGGACCCAGAGAGTCCCAGTGCTATTATCTATAAATACAGCTGCGACTGTGCCTTAAACCAAACATTTCTTGGTGTTTCATTGAACTCACACAGCATAAGAATTCAGGAGATTATTAATATGATTCTGAATTGATTGGTAAAAAAAGCCCCAATAATCAAAATGTAAAAAATAAAAGGATCTTTAATTTTTATTGATTTGTTTCCTTAAAAGTACTCATTTTGCCTTTTACAAAATATAATCTTCAACTCTCTTACTCTACTATTTACTAATTACTAATAAGAATACTAATGCTATCTTCATGTGTTAAATAAAATATATGGAAGGTAAATTAATTTAGGTTTTCAGTAAAACCATGACAAATGTCTGTACAAGAGATTTTTAAAAGGAAGTAATGAAGCTTATATGAACTTGTAATAGAAGTTCATTAGCCAGCAGCAGTGTAGATAGATCCTCAAGGAAACTCAGAGACGGGTTTAGCAGTAGCAGATTTCCAGAGCTTGTGATACTTGGGAGAGAGAGAGGTTTGATGACTTGGTTTCGAACCAGTAACTTTCTGATCCATTAGGCCAGTGCCCCTTAAGAAGGAAATGTCTAATGTCACGGTCACACTACATATGAAATCCATTGACTTGAATGGAATCGCATCCAGCAACCTACTTGGTGGGATTGGAGAGGTCACATGCATGAGTTTTTTGATTACTCAATATTAAGCAATTAAGATGCCAATATTTCAGTTAGCTAAAGAGCACCCTGTTGTCAATTTTATTAGTTATATTAAGAAATATTTATTTTTTTATATGACTGTTTTGTGGGCGAGATCATGATGGATGCAGCCATATACAGTGAATTTCCGCATTGTTCAGGAGTAGTGTGACTGGCCCACAAGAGTGTCTGAGATATTGGCTGATCTGTTGGTAGCCTATCATTTAAACAATCTTCATCTTTTACAGTGTTGCCCTTTAACATGTATCACAAAGTAGTAAAATTTAATCCAAACATTTTTTTATTGTTCTAAGCATACCTTCTTTTATAAAACATAACTTCTAAGTTTACTTCTCCTCTCTTGCTCAGTCTGTTACTTTACTTAAAAATCTCTCAATATTGCAGGAGCTTTTTTCACCTTTGCGGCTTTAGAATTTTGCCCTGCACTTTAGTACTTCTGGTCCCATCTGTGCCTGCATAAAAGAGGAGGAAATAACCTAACTCCCTATCACAGGAATTTGTCAGACTGTTTGGACAGATTGGTAGAATACAAAATGCAGAGGGGAGCTCTGATGTGGTGATAAAGCGCTCCCCTTTGATTATTCCTTGCCTCCCCCCGCCACCATGCACATGTGCTTGTCAAAGTCAGTTACATCATAGACCCAGAGACAAGGAGCCAAGCACCAAATTGACAAGCTTTGTATCCTGATGTAGCTTTGAAACCATTTTATATAGTTTTTTTTATTGCTTCAGAAATGTTTGTAGCGAAAAAAAAACTGCATAATTTTCATGTGTAACAATTTCATAATTAACATCTAAAACATTTGCTTATGAGGAAAACTGCAAATGCAACTTTTCTCTTTTTGCTGAAGTGGTTTTTTTTAGATGCTGCCAGCACTTAGGAGAAATTCACGGCAGCATCAACAGCGGCCGTCTCCCCATTCAAAAGCATTAACTCTGTGCCATGTGTCTAACAAACAGAGGCCATTCTACAGCCCTTAATGACAAGGCAGGCGCTCCTCTTGCCTCCCTCTCCGCTGTTCAAATTGCTCTCTAAATGAAGTACAGCTGTGCCGACCAGGTGTTGCCATCCCTTTCAGAGAACAGGAAATTATCAAATCCCTAAATTCCTCAAACGCTGCAAACGCCGGCTGCCTCTTCTTGTCTGTGGGCTCTTATTTTGTGACTGGTAGCACGCCTCATGATGCCATGTTGCCATGGGTGCATTACTTCTGATGTTGTTGAATAAAGAAGTCTGACACTGAAATTAAGGGTTGAGGGTAGTACTCAAATTTAGTATTTTGTTTGGAATATATACATTTCGTCCCCATTTTCACCAATCAACGATCCATCACCTTATCCACCCCTTCAACATCGGGTGTGTAGGGTTTGGTGGGGGGTTCACAGGCTGGCTCCTACTCACAAAACCCTCTAGGACGGCTTGCCTCATACACATACTCTCCAGACCAGAAAGCAATTTTGCTGCTCTCGATACACCTGATTGTAGTTTTTGAAGGAACTCGGCTGGTAGCATTTTTCCAACATCTTGGAGAAAATATGTGTAGCTTTTTCACATTCTTCTGTCTCTTCATGTTCTCCTAGACACTTTCCAAGATGTTGAGATCAGGGCTCTGTTGACTCTATGCCAACACTTTCAGTACTTTTTCATTTTCTTGAGGCTGAAGAATACTTTTTCGACCAATCATACACCTCCCTATTTTATACATGATGGAAAAGTATCTGCCAGTATTTCTCAGCATTGAGAACACCAATAATCCTAATCAAGTCTCTAACTCCATTTGAAGAAATCCAGCTCCATAACTTTCAAAGAACCTCCTCTGTTTTCCTCTAAAGAAGAATTATTTAGTTCCTCTAAAATATCTCTGAGAAAACACTGAACAATTGAGTTTATGTTGATGGGGATATGCATTTAGTTTATGTAGCATTTAAAATGAGACATATTTCAGGAGGAGTTAATAGGGCGTGACCCCCAATCTCACACCTATGTCAAACATATTTCTCACTCAAAGACCACATCCAAGCTTTATCCTCCCTTCCTCCCGATCACCTCAGCAGGGGGGGTATAACTTGGATGCACCAGTTCCAAGTCTAGTTGTCAAGCTAGAATATTTGGATTTGGAAGAGTTGAAGAACACAAATATATATATATATATATATATATATATATATATATATATTTGTGTTCTTCAACTCTATACATATATATATATATATTAGCTTAGCAGCTAACCATTAAGCTCCACCAGTCTGCTTCACGTAATGAGTTCATACCACTAAACGTATAAAATTAAGAAAGAAAAGTAAATGAATGTCTCCTACTAAATACATTTTAAATAAAGTCTCTTCCTCTTTCCTTTCCTCTAGTAAAAAATGTATTTGTATATATGTATGTACTTTTATAATATACCCTGTGCACAGTAAGATAAAAAAATCATGAAAGATAACAAACATTTGAAGTTTGCAGGTAATTTGTGGAACAATACTGAATTCTCTGGACAGTGATGCTCTGCAGCAATATACAAACATTTATGTACCGAATTTAATAATCTTGAGCTAATGCTGCATGTAAAGAGCTTTGCTAGGTAGGAATAACAATAGTGAAATTGTTGTTAATATACTCATGTACTTTTCATTTCATGTAATATTATGTTTTAATAAGCACACAATATAATCTATTTATCTTTGAAACCATTTCATGATAAATGAAAATCTACTGACACAGTGATGGTGAAAAACTATTTTCATTTATTTATTTTTTTTTGTCACAAAAACATTTGCAAATAGCTTTGATCCCATTATCACATGTTTAACCAGCAGGACAGTTTTTCAAAGTGCACTTCTGCAGTTTTCTCTTCGTGCTTCCAAAATTGAGAGCAAACATCTCTTCCCCCATTCCAGCTATCTGATGTGAATGATGTGTATGCTCAGCTGTTCCAAAGGTAGGAAAAGCGCATGGCCTTGTGCGCAGGAGAAGTACAGCTGTCACTGTCTCCATTAAAGTCCTTATTCATAATACACAAAGCCCTTTCCACAGCCATGTGGACCCCCAGCTGGTCTTGCTCCCCAGGCAAATCCCATTCAGGCACTGCTCCAGCCAGATGTGCATGGCACACCAGGGCCTCTGGGTCAACACATGTTAAAGGTACACGGAGAGACCGTCCCATGCATTAGAAAGATGAAAATGAGGCCTAACAATGAGCTTAGTAGAAAAGTCCATCAAGAGCTGCCATTTTACAGAAAGCTTTCAACAAGAGTTTAGTTTTATTTTCTTTCATGCCCAGCTGTTTAGATTAAATGAAGTAAATGTGTGTTTCAAATCTGAGCGTTTGTTTCTCATTTAAGTCAAATCCAGTCTTGCATTTTCCCTCGCACTTAAGTGCTGAGCGTCTTGCGCTTTCTCCTCATGTTTTCTTCTTGGCACTTCTCGGCCTTTCCTGCACCCGTGCCAGGGTCAGGCAGTCCAGGTGGATGCCTGAATGATCAAGCTTTTAACAGCCAGGCTTACTGGGATCACAAGATGCACCCGTGCTGGCTTTTATGTCCCCTTGTGCAGTTGAGGACGACCTGAATTGGAGATGAGCAAACCCCTGCTGAAAGCAGATAACCTCAGATGGGCAGTCTCATTCCAAAACTTGGCCTGCGTTGCGCCTCTGAAAAGCACGCAAACTCTTTGAAATGCAGAGCTCCATAAAGAATTGAAAAGTAGGAGAAGAATCAAAGGATTGCGATTGGAAAGCAGAGAGCGAAAGTGAATTCTGAATTAAAGATGAGGAGGAAGTGTGTCAGGTTGTAAATACCAGATGAGAAAGAGAGAATCAATATGTTTTCTTCCAAACTAAGAGCAAAATTCCTCTGAATAGAACATTAGATATACGAGGGAAAGCGTTTGATGCACGTCAATGACTTTCTGCTGGTCAAACATGGAGAAATGGATCTTGCTTATACGAAGTCTTTCTCTACTCTCTCATTCATCCTGCATGGCCAGAAGAGGATGGACAATGGCAGCGGTCCTTGTGAGAGAAATAAAGGGGGGGTTATTGTAATGCAGTGCCGACAAAGCGTTGTGGTGATGGTGGCAGCTGATGGCTATTATGTCCAGGTGGCCGGGCTTGCGCCGGGGCTCACAGAAAGCCTCCCAGCTGCTGGGATTCTTCGCATGTCAATTAGGGGAAAAGGGAATGTGTGTTTGCAGGCTTCACAAGGACACACACAGCACTCCATGTGCCACTTTTGGCAAAACTGGTGAAAGTCGCTTTTCTAGTCATGCCAGTACCAGTGAAGCGAAATGTTAGTTTTAGGTGACAGTTTTTCAAAAATATTTTAAAAAGTGAAAATTAGTTTAAACACTGTCTAATGCATGTCTGAATACTGTCCCCAACCACATTTCGGTGTAAATATGAGTTTCATCTAAAATTAGTTTTTGTTTAGGATTCCTAACTGTGAAATGATTAAAAGCAGAGTACATCAGATATTTAAAAAAATAGCATGAACTATTTTGACCGCTCCACGAACATCAAAATGTAGCTTGAATTTTTATATACAATTCAGAGTACTACATTCTGCCATTTTTTAACAGCAAAAATCCCAAAAATTGATGATGGACAGTTTTTATGTTTTATATAATCAACAGAAATCAAAACAATGTGAAAATTGTATCAGAAAACCAGGTGACCGTATAAACTATTCCAGAGTTTTTGTGCCAGACCTTTGAAAATACGCAAGCCATGTCACAGGTCTTGTACTTCGAAAGGTTATCCCTTCAATTCAACACTAGATGGTGCTGACGGCACTGATTTGGGGTCTGTAAATGAAACTGAAAGGTGATCGTACATTTTTTCACATTTTAATTTGAACTACCTTGTAAATTATTTGTCAAAACTCTTGTAAAGTTTGTTCAAAACCAAAAATATCAAAATGAATAACCTTTTTGAAATGCAAAATCAGTTTTGGATTAGATTTAGATACAAACCTTGGTTTCTGATCTTTGGAAAACCAGTGGCAATTACTGTATACATTTACTGCTGGAAGAGCATCAGAGATCCACAGAAATGTTCAAAAAATCATATCCATATTGGTAGTGAAATGGACGATTACTTGCTTTTCCTATGAGAGCACAGTGCCCGTCTGCTTCACCCTTGGATATCTGGTGAAGGTCGAAGTGTCCGTGTATGTTAGCTGTTACCCTGCTATGCCTGCCATTTTAATAGCATGCATTGGGGTCAGAGGGCAGCGAGAGGGATTCAGTTTTCATACCATGTCTCACACAGCCAGGTCTGTCGTGTCTGTACACGAGCTGTTCTTCGCATTCAGCCATGACAGGCCTGGTGTAATTGGCTCAGGGAGGTGAATCCATAATCGTGTGAGTGGCACGCTCCTCGCTACAGTTTGACATTAAAGGTGAGGAAGAGGGTGTGTGTCACAAGTTGCCATAAGGGGTAACCTTGTTAGAGGCCAGAGGGGTTTCTGCATAGGTCTAAGAAAGACTGTTTGGAGGACTTCAAGTATCTAGATAAATCTGTTTATTGATTGTGAGAAAACAGTCACCAATGGATGAGAGCTTATAGTTCCATATGGCGATGTTGGACTTTCTCTCCCGGGCTGAGACGTTTGAAAAAAAAAAAAAGAATCGTTCTTCAGAATCCGCCGTGGCTCACAGATGGTTATTATGGAGCTCCACATAAATTGATTATGTTGGAAATTAACTGTTGCTGTCAAAGGCAGCCACCAAACCTGTCCCAGTGTGTCCCTGTGCCCGCTGATGCATAGGATCCAGCTGATGAACCAGATGTTGCATTCAGCTCTTCATTTTAAGGTCAGTGAAGACGTGCTATGTTGGTCCTTCCTCCTCATCTTGTTTTGTTTGGTAGGCTTGTTAGGCTTGTGTGTTTGTCAGAGGTGGGAAGTGATTCACTGCAAGAGTTGAGGCTGAAGTGCAGTCTGGTGTCTATGTAGCAGATGTGCATGTAAGAGCATCCAAACTCATCCAATCACTGCCAGTCATCCATGCTGAACATTACCAACTGAAATTCATGTATGCCAAAAGCAACTCGCGTAGTCTTTATAGTGATGTGTTTATATAAAGAATTCTGGCTTGAGCTCGTCCTTTGTGAACCATGTTCTTGTTTTAGCTGATTCATGGCAGACAATCACTAGCTTCTGGCTTTCTTCCTTGAAGATGTGAGGAGTCTGCAAGATTTCACTCGCCACTAGTTAGGGTCATTAGTTAAAACTTGCATTCAAATTCAAGAATTACAAGAATCCCGAATGTCTGCCCTGCACACAAAGAGAGGGTCAATCTGCAAATTTTATGGTAGATTTATTTCAACAGCAAGAAACAGAATAACAACAAAACATTTGGAAAATGTGTTTGCAAAGGACTAATAAACTGACTTCTGTGCGTGAAATATGTACTTGACCTCTTCACAAAGCATGACTGGTTCTCTGTGGAAAAACTATTGCAAATCTGGTTGCTACAAGAATCTTTGATTAACCATCCTGAGAAAACCATTGTCGGACACAAACCTTCAGCTCCATCCACTGATTTTCTTCGGAAATTGGCTCTGGAAACTAGAGACTCTCTAGAACTTTATTCTGTTTTTTTCCTGAGCCACATCTTTGTGTTTTTAGTCTCACTTTTGGGATGATGTTTTTGAGCTTATGATCTCATTCACAAACTTAAGATGGACTTTATTCATGTGAACTGCGCAGGATTTCAGTCTTTTAAAGCGCAGTGAGTTACTTTGCCTTTCGGAAACTATAGTCACACCTACTCTTGATAGGATCCTCTTGTGTAGTTTTGGGCAAGTTGCTAATCATTGATTTAATCACTGAAGTTGGTGTGAAGTCCCAAGCATTCCTTCATTTGTGTAAAATCTGACAACGTTTTCACCTTCTTTTCTTGCCCTCAACATACTTGAACAGCTATTAGGTTCTCCTGCTACAGTCCGCTCCTTGTGAATCTCCCCCACATTTTTAATAGGTTTTGTTTCACAATCTTCTCCAGGGTGTTATTGCTGCACTCTTGCTTGTACACCTTTTCTACCACTTTCCTTTGCCTCTCTAATAATGTGCTTGGACAGATAGCACAGTGATCATGTAGCCTTCTTTACAATGACCTTTTCTATCTTGCCCTCCTTGTGTAAGGTGTCAGTGGATGTCTTTTGAGCAACTGTCTGCATTCTTCCCTATGGCTGGGCAGCCTACTAACTGTCATGATAGGGTATTGGGATTCCTTGCTGGGAATGACAATAACAATTGTCAGGTTTTTGGGTAAAACATACCTAGTTGGAATGTGCATACGGGTCAGAAGTAAATAGTCACTTCCACAGGTTCCAAAATTAGTAGCTGCCTTTTGTTGTGATAATTTACATTCTTTATTTGGTTCCAATAAAATAATTCTTTAAGCTTGAGCTTTACCCCTTCCACCTTAAATTTTTGTATCCATGTAAACTCCATCTTTCATTTCATAGAAATCCCATGTCTGTGATGAAAAGCCAACCTTCCTCGTCAGTGCTTCTCCTTCTCACACCTACAATAGCACAGCAGAACAACCATCTGCAGAATCCATTCCAGCTTTTTAGCAAGCGTGCCTTTATCTCCGATTGGGGAGCGCAGGCTACTCTTGCCACGTCTGGCAAAAGATGGAGTCCGGGCACATGAATATGGATGCTGTCAGGTGTAAAAGAGCGTGGCTCTGTGATGCAGTGCTGTCTGTGACACATCCTCTGCTCAGCTCCCTGCTCCAATCACACCCCAGATGTACTAGGACTGCTGCTGCTGTCACTCAATCTGCGGCCCACAGGCGTCTGCCAGCAGCAAGAGCCCCAGCCCACAATGCCCGGCACTCGCTGTACAAGACACAGAAGATTCCTCCTTCAGTCGGAATTACGAGAGCTCCAAAGGTTCACTTTTAAATAAAGAAACTCCTTAAAAATGATGCAACCTGGAAACAATTTGCCTGATTTTACTAGTAAAACAGATCTAGATGCTTTGCTTTCCAACTTTGATGCTTGCTTGCAAAAGTGCCATTTGAAAGGATTTTACTAGCAAAATGGAAAGGTTGCCAAGGTAAAATGTTTTGGTAGCTTATACACACTTTCCCATACCAATATGAGCAATTTTAACCAACCCAGATGTCTCTATGATATTCCTTAGCTGAGATAGAGATATGTCAAAATGGTTGCTGTGGCAAACAGTAGGGTAGAGCCATTGACAAATGTATTTCCCCTTTGTCACTATAAGTAACATAAACCAACCTTATTATTTCCATAGCTGACATAGAGTTAAGAAAAATTGATCGCTAGGGTAAATAGTATGGTTGCTAAGGAGCCATCTGTAATCATTAAAAACCTTTAATTTGTTACTATGATTAGCATAAACCATAAAAAGCCTTTGCACAGTGGTCGGTATGTTCTGGGACAGACTGATAACCTCCACACGTTTGGTCTGTTTGAAGTGTCTATGAGTTTCTCAGTTTTAAATTAATGTAAAATTTCCCAACATTCTTCATTTCCCAGAATTTGTTTAGTGGTACCAGTCGAAAAGGTTCTAGCAACCTGGGTGAAACCAACTGGGATGTCTTGGCAAAGACGAATAACAAGATGTTGGCTTTGGCAAATCAAAATAATTAATAATAATATGCGCAATTTGGAAAAACTTAAATGCTGCTTCAATACTTTTCAGATACCTTTGAATTTCTTTACTGTGAATCTTTTTATTAATAAAAATAAATTCAAGCACTCTTTTGCTACACTAATTGCACAAGATTTCCATTTTTTGTAACCAATTACAACCTTTACCATTATTCTTTTGAAGAATTACCCTTAGAGAACATCCCTGGAAGCAGATAAGAGTCTAAATATATCAGTCCAGAAAGTTTGAAAAGCCATTTTAACACAGTTTACAGAAGTTGATCTCACTCATAATCCCTTTTGGTTCTTTTCTGCCTGCTTTGTGAATCACATTCGAGGATATGGATGTCTGTTTATTGTGTGTATTAAAAGATAAGAAAAGAAGCTTTCTTTTCTTTTTAATGCAATGTTAATGGGATGCGACACGAAATATGAAACATAAGTTGATGATGCTCTGCAAACCCAGATGGGGCTATTTAGTCGCTATAAAATATATGAGAAATTAAACATGCTTGTAGGGGAAAGAAATGTGCTTATCTCATTTTACAACGCAGTCCTCTAGAATATCTGCAAGTATGCAGACGAATGGAAACAGAACTCAAACAATGTTGAGATTTTGGAGCAATGTGCACTCATTGTCACCTCAGCTAGATTAAAAACGAGAGGGGGAGAGAAGGGCTGCAAGGAGGAGGGGTAATGTGTGTTTTTTTCAGGAATCATACCCTGCTGTAAAAGGCGAAACCAGTATATCAGAACCAAACACCTTGGCTGATAGACGCCGTGAGGTGGAAAATAGCAAAATGAAATTTTCTGCGCTTAAATGGTGAGAAAACAGGGAAGAGGAGATATTCTCCAATCACTGCACCACCATCCCTCTTTGTCCTGAGAGGCCTGTTTGCCATTCTGCACGATTAACAATATTATCTGTTGAGGGCCGTGTCTGCCGGCAGGCTGTGTGCCATTATGTTGTGGTCAGGGGTGAGCGCCTCGGGCCTGGTGACACTAGTGCTGTCCCGTCGGATGCCACAGGCTTCCATTCTCCCAGGTGGAACAGCATTTTCATATTGACCAGCGCCTGTCAGGAAGGGGGTGGGAAGTAGATGTACCTGCCTGAAAAAGGTGTATGCCTGGGCAGTAATCCCACAGGATGTTGCTTTTGTACAGTGTGTACAGAGCTCCATCTGCCTCTTCCGTTTCTAACAGTTTACAGCGAACCACTCCTGCTTAATAATCACTTGGGTTTCTGTTTAACAAAAGCTGGGGAAATGAGATTGAGATGGCAACGGTGCTCACAGATCACTTTCTTATAATCACCGTGATTTTAGCCTCAATGATTTTCAAAGATGACAACCAAATATTAAAGAGCCTATATCATCATTTATTAAAAATTGGATTGGACATAGGTTTTGCGTTTATATTAGTGCTTTGTGTATCGAGTTGTAGTCTTTAAATACTATAGTGACCCTGAAACCGAATCTTTAGCTATATCTTTATAATATCTTTACCATCGATGCATCATCTATTCATGCTTTAAAACAAAAGCTTCTCCTACTCTTAGTCTCAAGCTACTGGTATCATGCAGTTTCCACATACATCTAAGGAAACATTTTGTGGCAAAACATTAATGTAACTGGATATTTACCACTGTCAATCCTCTTCCTCCTCGGACACAGGTTCACACTGATGAGGCAGTATTATGGAATTGTTGACATGATCCATTGAGATGAGGCGGTTCGAACTAGCAGGTACCAATCACCGCAGGTTGAATGTAAAGAAGGGAGTTTTGCACAAACAAGTAATAAAACGATTCATTACTGAGTCATTTAAAAATCTGCTAAGAATAACCGAACATTATAATTAAAGTTTCAACCTGTTGTTGGAGACTTTAAAAAACAAATAATTAACATTTGAAAATGATGACATAAGCTCTTTAAAGCATTGCTGATAATGTATAATGGACCATAAAGATGATGTTGCCTGATATTCATTAACACTTTGATTTTATTCAGATCATATACCATACAACTTTACAACCGAACATACTTTACTCTACTACTGTTCTAAACAGGAAATCCAAAGTTGTTCTAAAAAGTTGTAGCCTACACTTTGGTTTCAAGAGAATTAAGCTGATCTTTGAGTCAATCAATCAATCAATCAATCAAGCCTTTATTTGTTACATGTAGTGAAATAACCCTCGGACCAAAATCACGGACAAGGGAAAGAAAGGCCATTCTTGAGAAGTAGCATTTTGGAAACAGGAAATTAGCTTAAAAACAAACCCCTCTGACATGGTCCACCAGAGGGCAGTGAGAGATCATGGGGTACAATTCCTACATGTAAAATTTCCTGTAACTAATAAGTGCTGGTCCTACCTGTTCAGTTTACACCGGTGGGTAGAAGAAAGCATTCTACGGTAGAAGTTGTAGTTATCTTGTTCTGTCTGGGGAGTTGTTTTGTCTTGTTGTGTGCTGCTAATTACTTCAATTATTTCCCGATGTGGCTGTTTGTATTTGCAGTAAAACTGAATGAACATAACCACATCTTTTCTCCATATTTTTGTCAAACAGCTCCCTGTGATCAGCCGCTAACAGTATATTTTAACAGTATTATTTTTTCTATGTGTTCTTTGATTTCTTCTCAACCGTCGTCTTCTTTGCATCAATATTTACTCAACCCAGAGGAAGAGTACCCTGCTGAAAAGCCATTCAAAGATTCTTGGGAATATCAATTCAGATTGGTGTGTAGAGACCTTTTAAAGGTACGGTTCAACCCCTAATAAATAAGCTAGTTTGCATACGAGTCCCTGCTTTTACTGTTATTGCTTATAGACTCCCCACTCCTATTGTTTTGGAATTGCCTAAACAATTTCTTTAGCTTTCTTCATTTCAGCTTCTCATGTGGAAAAGTGAGATGGCTGAAGAAACAAATCTTGAGAGTCTAGGAACCAAGGATCTTTCTAAAAGTAATTTGATCATAAAAAACAACTGCTTCTCCATTTCTACTTTCCTTCTCTCATTCATTGGCTGTACGTCTATTCACACAGAATAATTGACTCAGCTGCAGTCTTTGTGATATAATAACCAGCGCACCTCAATGAATAACATTTGAGAAGCCCAGCCCCAGCACAAAGCTAATTGTTCCTGAAAGAGAAAGAGAGAGTGTGTGAGCAGCGATAAGAGTAGACGTGGCACTCTGACTGCAGGCCTGCATCTGAGTGTGGCTGAAAATGACATTTATCTTCACAGAAAGGCCTGCCTCTCCCATATGCCCATACATTATAACGGGAACTGATTTTGGGACACTCTGTTTTTTTAATAATGTGTAGTATAACTGTTTAAAACAGCAAGCTTTCTTTCAGGTGTCCTGCAGGCCCAGTCTGGCATGAGAAAACATTAAGAATTCCGTTCATGACAATTACGCAAACTTTAGAGATGTGATTAGATGTGATTTTGAATTAAGTAGCAGTAAAAGCTGAGGTGGAGGACTCTTTGGAGCTCTCCTCCTGAATTACCTGGGCTAAACGGAGATACGTTTAGCAATACACGTCCTCTCTCTAACCATTTTTGAACCGTTAGCACCTGCTAGGGCAACTAAGGGACATTTTACATTTAGAAGTTGGCAAAATGCACAAATACCTGCACTGAAGAAATATAGAAGTCTTCCAGAACTGGAACCGCATTACCAAAGATTGGGATGTCTTGCAACTTGCCACAAAGTTTTAAGAGTCTTTAATGTATTACACATCTTGGATTAGTTAGCTCAGACTCATGAATAATTATGAGGTACTGATGGGTAATAGAAGGAAAAATATATATTTTCAAACAGGAAGTTATAAATAGTGAATAAAATATGTAAAGGACTTTGTTTCTCACAATTATATTTATGTAAATGTATGTTCAACAAATCTGAGAAAATCTCATGTTGTTTCCAACCATAACCCTAGACTCTTATTTAACAAATAAATGTACAATTTGTCATATATATTATATTAAAGGGGTCTGAATGTTCTTTTTACTATTCACTGTGTCAAAATATTCATGCAGTCAAAAACCAGTTCCTCAAAAACATTTATTTTGTATTCGTTTGTACCACCCATTTTATAATTGCTCACTCATTCTGGAGTTTTGACCTATTCATCTTTGGACCTTTGAATACAAGTTTGGATATAATGTAGGTCAGGATATCAAAAAAAATATATAGGACAGGATATAAGAAAGGATATAGGACATAATATGATATAAAATAAGATACAGGATAGGATATAGGCACTATAGAGGATGGGATATTAAATAGGTCAGGATATAGCATAGAATATAGAACAGGATATAGGACATGATGTGATAAAATAAGATCCAGTATAAGACATTATATAGGAGATAGGACAGTACATAGGATATGAATAGATAGAATATGTCAGGATAGAATATAGGACTGGATATAAGAAAGGATATAGGACAGTATATAGGATTTGATATATGTCAAAATAGAATAAATTATTGGACACGATGAATAAAATCCAGAATAGGATATAATATAATATAAGATATAGGACAGTGTATAGGATAGAATATAATATAGATAATAAAGGACATGAAAAAGTGTGTGGTTTTTTCTAAAACTTGTAACTAAGTTTCTGTATGGGGATGGGGATGCTTGTGTATCTAACACCGATGAGCTCCAGTAACCTCTTGTGTGCACATTGTCCGGTGATGCAACGCAATCGAAGCTGCAATCCGGTTGTCTCGGAGCCTTCGGCGGTGGTGCACGCTCTTTATCTTACTCCCTTATCTCTTATCATCCCAGCTGGGCTTCTTGTCTTTTGTCTGTCTGCAAAGACTCTCACTATCCTGCTCTCTAAATAAAAGGAACTATGGATCTGATCAACTGGTCTATAAATGCAATTGACACCATTTTCTCGACGAGGAGCGTGGGCTCGGGGGAACCCACCTGTCCTGCTGGAACTTATGCTGCTGGCTACACGATGGACTCCTGGTCGAAGTGGAGGATCGTGTGCCTGGCTGCTCTGTCCCTGGAGGATGTCGAAGACATCTACATAATTGGAACTGTGATAACTGGGATTATGCTGATTGGAATATGTGGAGCTCTCGGCTATCGGCGATTATCAAAAGCGGTCAGTGCTCAAAGCCCCACTAAGCTGACCGACTGGAATGGAATGTTGACTGGACTTAAAACTGTCGGGACTCATGTAACGGTCTGTGACCGCAAACTGGATTTCATCCTGGAAAGGCTGGCAGAATTGAAACGTAAGTTGGATAATATGGAGACCGGGGAAAGACTCAAAAAATCTGGAAATTTACAGCTTTTGACCTAAATTAACTTCTGTACCATCTGGCTTCCCTTATCTCCTCTGGCCTTGGAGGCCGCGAAGAGGAGTCTAAACATCCCCCGTGCAGAACTCGATAAGGGGACTCTCTCAGAACCCTCCCCCGCATCCACTTATCTCCGCCAGCTTTTTCCCCACCGCTGTAATCTGACGGGTCATTGTACAGCGCCCTCATGGCTGCAGGAAAATGCCGGCTGCGGACTACAGCGACTACACCACTTCCCCGACCCCTACCTCATCCTGCGATGTTCTTCCTGTATTTGTCAATGTGCTTGATTGCAAATGGCTTTTTTTAACCTGCTCTACAGTGCTCTTTTCTTTGAAGGACAATGCGGAAAGGCTCTTTTTTTAAGCTAATTTACCTAATGTATATCCATTTTCTCTGTTTCTCTCTATAAATGCTACCTATCAACACTGGCCTGTTCCCACCCTGTCTATGTCTGTGGCCAGAGGGGTCCAATTTCACTACATGTAACAGTGTATGTGACAAATAAAGGCTAATTCAATTCAATTCAATTCAACACAGGACAGGAACTCTGCTTCATCAGTGATGGTCGCTTCTCCGGTTCCTCCATATTTTTTAGCAAGGAATGCATGGGGAGGAGCGCATGCGACCGGACCAAAGTTACTTCTTTTCGTGGGAGGAACATCACCTTCAGCTTTCGGTGCTGCTCAAGTAACGTTTGTAACTCGCAGGTGAGTTTGGAGACCAGCACTCTTCTACTGGTGACTGTCCTCGTTGGAACCACACTGAAGAGCTTCATTTGAACTGAGGAATATTTGTCTTTTGTGTGGTAGAAACTAAAGTGAACACTTTTGTTTTCGAATTTTAACATTTTGTCATTGGCATGGAGGGTTCTGGCTCTTGTCTCTTGGGATTTTGATAAGTTTGTGAGGACAGTGCTCATCTCTGAGAGAAATCAAGACTTTTCATTAGGAAGATCCCCTGAGTTTCTAAAGAAAATGGACTGCTTGCTTGATGGCACTCGACAGCTATTGAGTGTTACATTTTGATACATTTCTTCTTTTAACTGATCCATATTAAAATACTTAAAATAAAAAAAAAGAAAGAAAGAAAGTATTTATGCTAGGACATGATATAGATCAGGATATAGGATAAAATATAAAACAGTGAGCACTGTTGCCTCTCAGAGAAAGTGTCCCACATTGAATCCTCGCTAGAGACTTTTCTAGACGTAATTTGCACATTGTGAAAAGTTTGTCATTATCAGAAACTCAAAAAGAGCACAAACTAAATTCTTGAGTTCAATTCACAGTTAAAATGTAATCATGACACGTGCCAATTGGCTGTGCAAATGACATTTTGAATGGCGCACTCCCAATTCCCAACAATCTTATATTTTTATAATCGTGGTTCATGTTTGCTCATCTTGCTAAAAATGATCCTTCCAATTTTATGGTCACAAGTTACTCAAATCTTGTAATGGGCACACTTCCAAATAAACAAAATAACCCTTGCAGTATATTCACAAAGTGTGCATGTATTTAACTAGATAGTGTTTTTATTCACCCCTCCCCCCAAAAACTGCTCCCTGATGAACTTAGATGGTGGAATGTAGAAAGCTGTTTTGAACTATATCCATGGTGATGTCACACGGATGCTGTGGTGTTGCTTTAGCAAGTGTATGGAGAACCTATGGTCAGTTTAAGGCTGTCTGAAATGAAGTATTGGATTGAGCATATTGTACAATTATAAAGTTGGCTCATAGTGGTCTTTCTAGTGGGAAAGATCTTTGGAACATCTTGCGTCTGATATTGGAAGCTCTACTCAAGCCTGTGAGGGATTTGGAAAGAGGATGCAAGAAGAGGTCATGCTTGAATTCATTTTCTTAATTTCTTCCATTTCTTACTTGTTTTTAGCACCACACAACAAAACAAAACATGCCGTTTATGTTTAAATTTGTCCTTTTAATCATTTTATGCTGTACTTAATTGTTTTGCTCAATTCCTTTTAATCGTCTTGTCAATCACTCTATGAATTTATCTTGTATCATGTATAGAGGATACTAAGCAGTGAGGAAACTTTAATGGTACTATAATAGCAGCACACCTTACCAAAAACCCCTCTGCAAACAAATTAGTACAACCATGTTCTTTAAATATTCCCCTTATATGATCAAGTTTAAACCTGTGTTAGATCTGATGTAGTATGTGTAATTAGCAAAGAAAAGGGAATTTATAGAATTATAGGATAGAATTATAGGATTACGTCGTTTCCAATTTTGAAAATCTTCTTTCTCACACGGAAATAACCAATTTAAACATATATGCGACCTGTAACATTGGCCGTTTCCCCACAATTTATGTTAATACATGCGAATTTATGTACATTTTAATATAGGAAAATGGCTATTTTATGCAAATCACACAGAAAACCTAGATCAAAACCTATAGAAAAAAATGTGTATAAACATACATGTTTTAAAATATGGCTGAATTTGGTTTTATTGACCTTTTAGTCATCCTAATCTAGGAACTCCATTAAGAAAACGCAGAAAACATTTGGTGAATGTATGAGCTGTAATGCGCATCTGGAAGTGACTTGGTTGACAAAAAAGGCTTAATTGACAAAATAATGAAACAAAAAAAAAAACGACAAACCATTTTGTTAAACATTTTCTTGCATGTTATATATAGCAGATCTATAGGCCTGTATTTGAACATAAATACACCTCAATTTCACCTATATGTGGCAAATGTATTATATACATATATATGCATATATACTGCTTATAGATTTAATGTATGCCCATAACTCCTCAAATAGGTCCATGTGTGATAGATCCCTTCCTCTCTAATTCTGGGGGTATTCTTTTGAAGGTTTGTTTCTTGTTCGTCAACGACTTAAAAATTTTGTGCCGTGTTTTGACTGTTTACATCCTGGACACTTTTTGAAGCATTTCGTAGGTAAATATTTATAGTTT
This sequence comes from Danionella cerebrum, assembly GCA_007224835.1. Taxonomy (NCBI): domain Eukaryota; kingdom Metazoa; phylum Chordata; class Actinopteri; order Cypriniformes; family Danionidae; genus Danionella; species Danionella cerebrum. The sequence continues at coordinate 393,227 of SRMA01027307.1, read as the reverse complement.
TGAAATTCAAAATACACTATAGGTCATAAAATGCTGCTTAGAGCCAGTATGTAAACACATTCACAAGTTTATTGGTCCAGGAAAATTGCTAAATATCTGTTTTTGCATTTCTTGAGGTGTGAGTTGAGCACCTGTGTGTGTGTGTGTGTGTGTGTGTGTGTGTGTGTGTGTGTGTGTGTGTAGAGTAGACAGCTGTGACTGGAGGTCGTTGGCTTACTGCACTGTGGGAGGTGTGAACAGGAAGTATAGCCCACCTGCTCCTCTCCCTGCAGTCCAGTCTCCTCACAGCTTAAACTGAGGACCTGGAGGGAGACAGTCAAAGTTATATCTAATATAAAGCCATGTTCACAGGTTTTTTTCTGTGTATATATATATATGCTATAAAGCACAGTAAACAGCAACACAGTCCATGTTTAATCCGTCATTAGACTGGTCTTTGTAAACAAAGCAGTGACGCCAAGCACATTGTGGCGACAATGACAAACTCCACCTTCAACTGCCTGGTAATGCCCATTTTTGCTGTCCTTAAAGAAATGCTCTGATCAGCATTACCATTAATTATCATCAGTCAACTATGAGGGGGAGAAAATGCTTTGGCGCTATCATTAATATGTTCTGAAAAAGGGCCAAGAAATAAAAAATAAAGCACAACAGTATGTGTCTGACCATTACTGAGCCAGAAATGTCTGTAGCAGACTAAGAAGAAAAGTCTGTTGCCCAGTGGTTTAACTCCTATTTTCAGGTGATGCTTTTCTTTTGGACCTCAAATGTGTTGTTTTCACAGTGAATGTTGGTTTGGGTAGCCATGTTTTCTGCTGGTGTGGGACAATAAAGGTATGAAATGGTCTGAAGGGGCTTTCCTTCAATACTCACATTTTTTCACGCACTAGCATGATAGAATTATTTGACATTTCCAGACAAGTTCAATGGTGATTTGCAACAGTGCGGTTTTTTAAACATGGATGACAATTCAAGACAGTAATTTCTCATATTTCTCTGTAACTTTTCACATGCCATTTGAAGCTGCAGGAGCCTGCCTGGCAGATGGGTGCCTTGCTTTTACGTCTCACTTGAGGGAGGGGGGGGGGGGAGCACAATCTGCGATCACCAATACAGTGTGAGCGGAGCCATGCAAACCAAATAGGGAATCGATGCAAGGCCACAGCCCAGATTCTTAACAATCGCTTTGAATCCTTGATTCCCACTGCCTGGCCCTTCAAAGTGTGCCCAATGTTTTATTTATCTGATGGAGGAAGAAAATAAAGAGCCCAGCACAACAGAGTACCCCTTCTGTTTGCTGAAAAGTCGGTCGTTATCAAGAACGAGGGGAGGGACAGAGGGGATTCACACATGTCTTTGAGAAAGAACTACAAATCCCAGCAGACTCCATGGTGGAAACAGACCAGCTGTCCACCGTTTCACAGATCAGATGCCGTTATCTTCATTATGAAATCGCAATATAAAAAGGGATAAAAAGCAGGCATGAGTACTTCCTCCTTTGTTCTTGCTTTTGACAGAAGTTATTTGTCTCTCGGTGCCTCCAAGCTGTGGTTTACGGTTGCCAATATTTGGTGCAGGACTACATTTGTTCCAGCAGACAGAAGAAAAGACTCGTGGACGCCCTGTTTAAAGCTGTCATCCAACTCCCGCCTTGTGTTTTATTCAATTCTGACTGTGGCCCATACGCCTCCCATACCAACTGTCATCATCAAACTCCTATGTTTGCATAGGATAGAGCTCAAAGCACAATGACTGGTTATGCTTGTCCCTGCTGAGCTCCTTATGGCGGAAGAACACCACTCCTACAGCAAGCTCCTTGAGCCAGATCAAGGTGCTCAGCAGAGCTACTGGTCGGAACGTAGAGAAGCGGAAGGGATAAACCACTGCCACCGGTCAATGTAGATACAACACAAAAATCCAATGCTAGTCATTTATGTACTTTTCTCAAACTTTTGGGCTAAATTATTCTCACTAATCATTAAAAATGTAATGGTTCACAAAGTGCTAAAGTGGTCAAATGCACATTAATTTGCTTTTCTTGGTAAAGTGAGCCGCTGTTGTGGTCAATGGTGCACAAATAGTTCCAATTTTACAGTAATCTTTGCAAAATAATTGTGAATTGTGTGGATTTTACGACTTAATTATGTAGTTTTTATAAATTATTATGTCATTAATTTAATAATTCAGTGGAAAAAAATGTACATGTGTGGTAGCAATAAGTCACCACAGTTTCTCAGTTTTGATTCACTGTCCAACGGTTATTAAGGAACAGACCTTTGAACACACAAAAAAGGGAGAAAACATGCATCCTGGTGACTATAATTAAAATGATTTAGCTTACCAGAGGTATGCCCTGACTGGGATTTGAACCTTGGTCTCCCATGTGAAGGGCAGCAGTGTTACCACTATACTATCCACCATTTAGTGTTACCACTTTACTATAACATTACATAATGTTTGACCAAAATACCAAATATAGATAAAGTTGTGTATTTGTATAGTTTGAGATTCGAACTCTGGTCTCCCATGTGAAGGGCAGCAGTGTTACCACTACTCTATCCTTCATATAGTGCTACCATTTTACTAAGACTTTACATAATGTTTGACCGATACACCAAATATTACTGAAGTTGTGTAATTGTATAGTTCGAACATGTAGTTTATTGTCGTTTAAAAACAGTCATACATATAATAAAACTTATTACTTATTAAGTCACTTTTTACTTGTTAGGTCACTTATTAAAAAGTCACTTATCCAAAAGTCACTTTTTAATAAGTGACTTAAAAAAAATCTATACATCTATACTAATAGTATAGTACATCTATACTAACATATAGTCGTCTATAATTTTAGAAAAAAGAATTCTACATTTTGCCCCCCCCCTCCCCCCTCCCCCAATGAGCCAAAGACCAAGGCCCAATGAGCAGGCCAAAAATGTAGTATTCTATTTTCTAGAATTATAGATTACTATAGATTAGTATAGATTTATATATATTTTTTAAAGTCACTTATTACTTTATTGTCATTTAAAAACAGTCATACATATATTGAAACTTATTACTTATTGTCACTTTTTACTTGTTAGGTCACTTATTAAAAAGTACATATTAAAAAGTCACTTATGAAAAAGTCTCTTTTTAATAATAGAAAATAGAATTCTACATTTTTGGCCTGCTCATTGGGCCTTGGTCTTTGGCTCATTGGGGGAGGGGGGGGGCAAAATGTAGAATTCTTTTTTCTAAAATTATAGACGACTATATGTTAGTATAGATGTACTATACTATTAGTATAGATGTATAGATTTTTTTAAAGTCACTTATTAAAAAGTCACTTATTAAATAGTCTTTTAATTTGAACATTTTATTAAATAAAATACATGTTCAAACTATTACATAACAGACAATACATAATGTTTGACTGAAATACCAAATATAAATGAAGCTGTGTAACTGTATAGTTTGAGATTCGAACCCTGGTCTCCCATGTGAAGGGTGGCAGTGTTACCACTATTCTATCATACATATATAGTGTCACTACTTTGGCAGTCTCTACACACCCAAACGTGTGTCGATTAATAAGCCGACCAGTAATAAGCTTAGAATTTTACACTTCTCGACCAATAAACTGATGCCGCTGAAATTATGGAGTGGGTTTCCCTTTTTGTTCCATCGCTGTTAGGGCAAGCCTAATTATCTGGCATTCGTGGCCTGCCCTGTTTAAAGCTGTCATCCAACTCCCGCCTTGTGTTTTATTCAGTTCTGACTGTGGCCCATACGCCTCCCATACCAACTGTCATCATCAAAATTGCAAAAGTCCAAAGCAATTAGACTTTTTGGAGACTCTTCACGTCTGTTGTGTTCTCGCATGATGTTAGATAGACAACCTGCTTAGTGACGAAAGTGTTTACAAATATGTGGTTAAAGTTTCTAAACAAACTTTGATGTTGGCTTGTAAAATAGTAGAATTTATGGAGTTATGGAGAAGTCAGTGTTCAAAAGTGAACTACACCTTTTATGAACAAGTCCAATATCTTTATCATTTACCAAAGCTGAGATAAACTTCAGAAAATTTGGTTGCTAGGGAGCGGTCAGTATCCATGTTTCCAGCGAAAGAATGTGCAAGACCGGGATGCATTGCATTGCATTGTGATTTATTCAGTAAATGCATTTACATCGAAGTTTACGCTCTTTTTTTGAAAAGTTTATCCTACACAGTTGTGCATCTTCACATTTTATGTGCATCTTGGCGTTTCCATCTGGGGCTTTTAATGTGATATTCCAAAATGTGCATAAAACCGGTGGATTGAAACTCAGCTGGTACCTTTACGGAAAAATGCTTAATTTATTACAATAATTAACATAAACAAACCCTTATACATAAACATAAACACCCTCTATAATGGTTTATCTTCACAACTCAATAGGTGATAATAGGTAGGAGGTTGCAACCAGCTGCAAACTTAATTCTCTAAAGGGATACTTGCACAACTACTTCAGCATTCTACACGTTACATTTCATTATACCATTGGCTATATATTCTACTCTCCATTTTGTGTATTTTCGAGCAACCTGGAGAAAGCTTTTAAACTCTATCCCACATCATATAGACAGGGTTATGGCGGTAAAAAAAAAGTTTGATTCTGTTGTTTACATTGCTATGATTGTTAGCTTAGCATCTAACAGCCAACAAATTTCCTTTCTTTTAACTAGACACAATGTTCACTGTTAGAGTACGATCAACGTTACTGTTTACGTGTGCAGCCCAACATTCATGTAGCTGATATACATGCTGCAATCCTATACTGTGCTGTAACTTTTCTAAAGGTTTTTGCTTGCCTTCATGGGTGAGAACGTGTCTAATGATTGTCCTGGACAGTAATCACTCTCCACAATTCGTTATTTAAATTACAGATTACGTAACAAACTCAAATGGCTGCTAACATAACAGCAAATTAGATTAAACATGAATAATTTAAGACATGTTTTAGATTAAATTTATATATTAATTATAATGTGGATGTGCTGGAAAATATGTATATTGAAGGCTTTTACTAGCTCAAACACTTTATAATGGTTCTAATGTAAAAGTGGAGTATATTATTTAAAAAGTAGGTCGATAGGTAAACAACTGTTGTTAGCAGCAAGAAGTTAATGCTTTTATGGAACAAAACAAAGTGACAGAGCAAACAAAGTTATCCCAAATGTAGAATTAAAAAAAAGAAAACAGAGGTAGGGCTCAGTTAATGTAAAAGTGTACTTTAGAGTTAATAAAAGAAGCAGAGGAGATCTGTCTGTCTACATTTGTGTTTATTTTTTAACAAAATATAGATGATTGAAGAGGAGTTAAAAGAGGAGATTTGCAGAGGAAATCACTGCAGGTGCTGACAACAAGCAGCACAGAACACTTAGACGTGAAAAAGAAGCTGAAAACGTTAAAAAGGAACTAAAAAGAAGAGCAAAACTTGGCATTCAATCAAAATGTGCACCTGCACCTTCACAAATAGAGTTCTCCTGTGTGCCTCGCTGGCTTTCTCCAACCTAATCGCTTGTTTCCCAACAGCAGCTTTTCTCATTCTGCCCCAGACCCAGGCTCTGAGCAGCGTCATAGGCGTGTTTGGTGGAGAGCGGGATCCCTCAGGTAGTGGAACATTGAAGTGGACCTGTTTGGAAATGTGTGCCAAGACTCGGGGACAACACAGCTAGGAGTTAGAGACACCTGGTCTGCCTGAAGGGCAAGAGGAAAACTTCTTCTCCTTTCCCCTTGCTCCGAGAAAACAGCTGCTGATCAGCATCTCACAGCCCTCTTACCATACTGGCTGAACTCAGGCTATCAATCAGCCCACACCTCCTGGGTGAGAGAGAGAGATGGATGAGAAAATGTAATTTGCTTTGGCAGAGGTTTTGGTATTTTTTACTCATGTGCCACATCAGAATTATTTCTGGAATTTAAATGTGTGTAATTTTAATCAATAAGCTTCACAAAAAAGATCCTCTTAAAATTTTTGTCATTACAGAATACAGATATAATCTGAATGATTGTGGGGATACAATATCAAAAATCAAAGACTTTTTACTGTTTTCTCCAAATTTTGCAAAGAAAAGTAGCATTTTAATATAATATCTTAGTCTAATCTGCTCAGAAACACATAATAATCATAATATGATTCCGTTATTTCTTACCAATTCCAATTCAGGAATAGATGATTGTGTGATCTGGCAATATTAAATTGGTATGGAAACATATTTTTGAAATAATAAATAATAATAGGTGGCACAATGGCCTTTCAGTTAGAAGGTTGTCGATCTGAGGCTCGCCGGGGACCTTTCATGTTCTCCCCATTCTTGTGTGAGTTTTAATTTTTAAGTACTTTGAAATATTTTATCAGTGTAATACTCTTGGGTAGTTTTAGAAGAGTTACCGTATTTTTGAGTCGTATTTAGAACAGATTCTTTTACTCGCCTTTCTTTAATTCTTTTTTTTTGTCAAGCAATGGTACTTTTACTTGTGACACCACCGAGAATATCCCATGTCACAACTGTGGTGGTGACCTGAATGTAATGCAACATTATCTGTGATTTAATTAATTAAAACTGGAAAAAAAAGAATAAAAAATCCAGTTAATCAGTTATTAAAACAAATAATCAGAAACAAGTTCATATTCCAAATTGAACTAAAAGCAATAATTGTACATGTGGTACTTTTGATTGTTAGTTTATATTTTATGTTTATTTTCTGCAAATGTCAGCATTAGGATTAATGTACTGTGTTTTCAAACTGGAAATGCTAATCAGCTAAAATTGCCTCCAACCCTAGTTGAAAAATGTTAATTCAGCACATTATATATGGTAATAAATTAAGGAAGTTTGTAAGAAATATGGGAATTCGTGGAGGGTGTGTATATAAAATGAGATGCAGTGTTCTGTGGCTATTTTGTTATCTGCATGTGCTTTTTGATGCAGTTTTAATCACAGGCCTGTGCTAAAAGAAGAGGAAATCTGTCTGTCTGCTCTTCTGATGCACAAAATAATGGAACGTTTTAAGAAGACGCTCTGACATACGGACACAGACACGGACTCTGACACACAACTTGGTCAGCACAGCTGAATTGTGAGAAAACAAGCAGCTGTGGGAGGAGAAATGGACCATAAGGTTCGACCACTTGCCAAATTTCATCATCTATAATGGATTGCCTGAGAAGCATACTTCACTGTGACCATGAGCATGTATGAATCAATCACAAATCCAGACTGAGTGCTGTGATATTTCATATGTGGCTTTAGCTCAGATGGTTGTAGGATTGAATTGCCATTGCCTTTTGTTTTGTATTTTCTTATCAAGTGAAAATAAATCGAAATAAAATAGATTTTATGTATTATCCTAAAGAATAATTACCCATTCCTCCAACAGATCTCTCTAGCTCCTCCAGATTTGTTGCTCTCCAGGCACAAACTTTGGACTTTAGTGTGTGCCACAGATTTTCTACTGGATTTAGTCCGGACTTTGTGCAGGCAAGTCAAGTTTCTTCACCTTGCTCCACTTTTCACCAGAAGTAAGGTATGCCTGAAATTGTTAATGTACTGCATGACAAACGATTGGCGTAAACAAACAAAACGAATCTTCCTATTGTCTTCTTTAACACATATTCTATTAAGATTCCCTGTACCAAACGAACAGAAACATCCCCACAGCATTACACTCCCACCACCATGTTTCACTGTGGGAATGGTGTTCTTGGAGTCCAATGCCTCTCCCTCCTTCTACAAACATACGCAATGTTTCAATGGCAAAAAGGCTCTAGTTTTACCCAGGTTGTCCCTAGAAAACCGCATTCTCTTCTTTGGTAGTGGAGTCTATCTTCCTGTGATGGTCTTCATTGAGACATCCATTCCAGACTTGGCTGAATCCTTCACTTTGTATGGTCAGTTGTTCTTGGGTATTTAGAAACTTCTCTCACTGGGTTTCTTTGCAAAGACTGTTTTGTTCTCCACTGTGTTGATCTCTTCTTGATAATACTCCTCAATGTGAAACTGCTTTGATAAACATGTGTATCCTCTCCAACTCTAGGAGAAGAAAATGAATAGAAAACACTGTCAAAATGTCCCTTGCTTTGTTAGTATTCAAGTATTCAGCCTCACTTGGGTAGTATTCAATAAAAATGTCAAACTTTTCCATCATTACATACTCTGTTCATATAAAAGTGCACTGTACTTGAATACATTCCGGATGCAGTGTGTAAAGTGCAACCCAACATGAAAATCTGAAGCCTAAATCCTATTGTTTGTGCTCTAGAACTTATCCAGTGCGGGGAGCTTCCGAATCTTTGCTAAGAGAACGCTTTGGCAGGCAGCATCTCCACACAGCAGTCAATAGCCTTGTAAATTACAGGGCCGGGGTAATAAAAACTGATTTGTATATCACCAGGAGTGGAGAGTGTGTCTGTCTTGTAAATTTAATTAAACAGCAGGTGCAAAATCAGGTCATATGGCTTTGATGTTCCCCATGTGAGAAAGACAACCAGACAAAGATCCTAATATGGGCAACATTTACATATTTTTGCATGGGCCCTCACACAACATCAGCTTACACGACATAAAGTACAACTAATCAACTAATCTCATTTCTACTCAAATGCTGAGGCTAATATGGGATTTAATGTTGCATTTCAAGAAAATTAAAGTCTAATAATGGTTATGAAGTGTGGCATATCCTTTTCACTTCTGTTTTGGGATGTTACGTGCCACATTCCCTGTTTTGTGGCTGTAAACACTCACATTTATTAGGGGTGTAACGATACATACCTCAATATTATGTCTACGACTATTTTAACCAACTATTGTTTATGTAATGAATCATCATTGGAACTAATAGAATTTGTTTTGAGAGCATAAAGCTAAGAAAGCTAGTGTCTAGTTTGATTTGTATGAGAGCATTAATACCATCCTTCCACTAGGGGGCAATGTTAATGTTTGCATTAAGTCATGTTTTGTACTCTAAAATAGATGGGATTTAAAATGTGAATAAAGGAGCATTGTCTCCTTGTAAATATTACATAAACAAGAAACATGGCGAAGAAGTTTCAGAAGTGACTAGAATCACAATCATTTTTAAGAAGCAAATACACTTCAGCTCCCAGACACAAAAACCCCAGATTATAATTTATAATCCTTATCTGAGGTCATTTTAGGTTTTAGCCAAAATTCCAGCTATTTTTAACGTATTTACAAAAAAACAACACGTAACATTTTTTTTTTATATTTTAACAAATAAAAAATGTATATTGTGATAAAACCGCAGCATGAAAAGTGATAGCTATCAGTAATATGCAGTCAGGGGAGGCACTATCATATTGTTGCCTCATTTTCAAAGGATGTAGGTTTTAAAATCAAGAATTTTTCAAATTTCTCTTTAAGGAGAAGCATATTGGACTTATTAAAGGAACACCAAAGCCAAAGTTAAGGTCTGGGAGCGAAAGAGACTTTTAGAACTGAAGAAAAAAAATAACACTTCTACAAACAAGTTATCGGTAAACAGTTCACATTCCTTCTGAAAGCATCTTAAGAGATAGAGCGTGCCAAATTTTCCAACAAATGTATGTAGGGGCTTATGGACACACAATATATGTCAACACAGGACCCTTGAACAGACAAAAACCTTTTTTACTCATACTAAGATTCCACTCAGGCAGGCAGAGCACTGAAGCTAAAAATGATCCTCTTATTGGAAAATGTGACCCGTAACACCAATCCCTCCCCTGTTCCCACAGCACCCCCACGATTTGATTTAACTTGCAAGAGATGTCAAAATCTGAGCTGATGGCAGCACCCATCTTGTGTTTTAACTTTCTATGTTCTTCTTGCCTCCTTTCTAGGGGAGGTGCTGGATAATTACCACCTAGGATGTTGCCATCTGTGCCGCCTTTTCACGGTCTGTTAACTTGCCTCTCAAAAAACTTTTTTCGGGTGGCAGGGACCACACATGTAAGAGAGCGCACATTCAGGCATCATTAATTCTAACGCTTAAGAAGATAGACTCAGAGCAGTATGTCAAGATGTCCCAAAATAGGCTGCTAGAAAATCAAGTCCCAAAATCTCAGAAATTCAATGTGCTTTAGAAAATTGAGGTCATGTTAGCGTGATTCAGTCCAGATCATGCTGCCACATGCTGTCCTTCCAAAGTCAATCTGACCTTATCCACCTTATGGCCAGTTAGGCACAGATGTGTGGAATAAATAAAGAGTAACCGAGACTGGATTGTTAAGCAACAGAGTCTAATATGCAACAGTGTGAAGCTAACATCCTACACTACATTGGAACTATTTATTTGTTTAACTAATCTCAGAAAGTGTGAATATTGTAAAAAAAAAAAAAGTGAAATATTTGTGAGTCATAAGAGAAAGCGAACCCATATTTATTTTCTTTTCTTCTTATTTTAGTGCGGCTACTACATTGAAGTATTTAAAGTCAATGTTGCCATATTATATGCCATATAATGTTGTATATATTTTATTTTTTCATTTACTGATTTTTTTTATTATTATTTTTCTTTCTCTACTTTTCCTCTTCCTTTCTTTCTTTTTCACCCGTGTACCTTCACCCTTCCCCAATACTTTATCCACTCCCCCTTTCAGTTCAACATCGTCTTGTCCTGACACAACTGATATAAACTGATTCACAGGAACCACAACTAATAAATATTTACATACATTCAATGTTCCAATCCAGAGGAGAAAACACCACACCAGGTGGGAAAGCAAAACTGTCCAACTCAGCAAAGCATATACTCTCCCATGTGATGGCTTTTGAGCATCGATGCACAGCAAATATCCACAGTATATGTTTTAATGAAAATGTAGCTTTTTTGGAATGTTTGCTGAAGTACTTTTGCTTAATTTCAGGGATTTGTGGTAGCTCCTACAAAAAAACTATACACTGTATTACATTACAATTTTTGTATTAAACATTTTAATCAAGAGCACACATATTATTTTAGTGTTGAAGACAAAATTAAAATGTATCAAAAAATATTCAACATTTACCCTTTCTTTCAATGCATTTTTTAGAATATATTAACCCCTGTCATTAGAACCTCAATCGCGAGGTCAAAAGAAACTTGTAGAAAGAATTGTGGTAAAAACAGATGTGGCCAAAGTTACCAAAATACGGACGCCGGAGAGGGGTGCGAGAAACATGGAAGCCTGCATGAAGCTTGCAAAAGAAACCCCTGATTAAACTGAATGAAAATTGCCAGTAGAGTTGCTTCCTCGAGGTAAAAACTGAGGGTCATCGGTACAACTGACACCAGACTAAAGCTCCCAGTTCATCTCCAAACTCATCTTCTCCTAATGAACCTTCCTCCCCTGTGGAGAGAATCCAGCTGCAACTAGCCTTTGTCCAATGAACCCGTCATCAGCACCGCACGCATGGACAACTGACTGGAGAGACTGGAATCAGACGATAGAACTCACTGAACAGAACTTAAAATCCAATGCAAACATTCTACTTTAAACACTTGCTATAAGTTCAATCACATTATTTAATTAGGCGTTTTAAATTAAGTGAATTGTGTGGTTAATGAAGCTTTGGTACAGATGAAAAATGCAAATCTCCTGAACATGGAACTGTGTTAATCAATACTTTTGATTTACTAGGCATTTTCACAACAAGGCGATCTTGTAAATAATATGGATTTAATTCGTATTGTGACTTACCGAATGAAATCTGCAGAAGAAAGGAGAACAAACTGATATTAAAGGTGATAATTAAGGGATTATTTTCCCATCACAATAAGCAAATGGCTCTTAATTACAGGAACGTGTGCACTGTCCCTCGAACTTTACGCAGCCTTTGACGCAGTAGTGACAGAAATAACCCCTCATTAGCAGTTAATCATGTTAACCTGACCGAGTGTGCAGTGAAGGGAATCTAACTCGATTTTGCAACAAGAGATTGATTTCTTACAATTAAATGAACAGGTGCGATGCTTGTAGAGTTTCAAAATGAAGAGTTCTGAACCTTCTCACTCGGAGTTGGCAGTATTTGCTCTAGTTTAGAAGTTGTGCTCTGACATTAATGGAACAGGAAGAAATTGAATCCAAGTAATCGTAGTGATGCTGATGTGTCAAGAGAGAAATCACAATATTTTCTAGCTTTTTGACAGGTTTGGCATTCCATAACTACTGAGCCCTTGAAGAGATAGTGATAAAAAAAAAATGAGGGGGGGAAACATATTTTTCATACTTTTTGAGCTCTCTCAACCTTATCAGCCAATCGTTTTCTGTTTTATTGATGAAGCATTAAGTTGGCACTTCTATATAAACACGTGCAGGCTGCAAGGATCGGTCGTCAAACTCAGACAGGAACCAGGGAAGAACAGCAGCACCAAACATCATAAGGGTGATTCTGTGGCCAACAAGGCGTTCCGCTGCCAAAGTTTGTGACATTTCATCCACCTTTTTTCTGTTCATCGAAAAATCATCCCGGAAAATACAAATTTGGCAGGTTTCTGTAGAAGAACATGGATTATTTTGAATTTAAATGGAAATATGGTGTTTCTGATATCTGTTTAATCATGCAAAAATAATTTGGATGTAAAATTACCTCTTAGAAGTCTGCACGCATCGGTGTGTGTGCCAATTGAATGAAGTAGGAATGACGTGACCCACCAATTGTTTAATTTTAGATTTCACTGATAATGTGCAGGTAAAAAAAGGTTATTCTTTTTGATATTTTTGGTTCCAAACAAACATTACAAGAGTTATGAGACATAATTTGCAGAATAAAACTAAAATGTGAGTTTCATTTTACAGACCCCAAATTGGTGCCATCACGTGGTGAAAAGAATGGATAACCCTTTGGAGGTACACTTCAAAAAGTGCTTGGAACCAGTGATTTTTTTTTGTTGTAAGTTTCAACACTTTTGATTTTTGTTATAAAACATACTGTTTGCTCTCAATTATTGGAGTAAAAAAAATAACTAAATGTAATACTCGTAATTCAATTTTCGTACAATTTCAGAAAAGAATACGTGAAATTATTGTGTAACATAGTGAGAAAAAAATATTTATATGGATGGGTGGGTGGATGGATGGATATAAAGCTGTTTTAAAGTTTTTTTAAAGCAAAGTAGTACAAAAAAAAACGTTCAAAAACCGTCCGGACTTCTAAGGTTTAAGTTGCTTTATTTCAGGGCGGATCACTTTTGTTTGAACTGAAGCAAGCAGAATGTTTGAGATGGCACAAGACTTAACATGCAGAAGGGCGGTATAAGATGTGTAACGTTTTTGCTGGAGAGCAAAATAAACACAAAAATACATAAACACTCACCTTTTTGTTGAAACCTTGTGTTCGTTTAGTTTGTGACTTTGAGTCGAGGGTTGTTTGCTAAAGACAATTCCGTTATGAATAAAAACAAAAACATCAGCATGAACAGGTTACAGGAATCCAGCCTCAACTTTGATACAGCAGCGCCATCTCCCGGTGGGAGACTAAAATACAGCGCAGTGTGACGCAAAGACAAGCGGTTTGATTACTGAAGAAAAAATTAAAATCAGATTTATCAATATTAAAAGCACGTACATTTTTAAATCTTAAATATCATTTTTCATTAGAATACGTTTAAACAAAAAATAATAATAATAAGAGTACGTTTAAATAACCGTAAAATAAAATGTCATGAATATAGGACTTTTGCATTTAAATATTTACTTTCGCGATAAACTAAGGGTAGAAATAGACAGATTTGACATTTTTGAAGTTTCAGATGACTTGATGATACTGTTTAGTTTAAAACGAAAATGAAGCTTTTATTAATCAGAGCATTTTCTGTCACTCAAGAGAAGTTTGGATACACAACTCCCTGGAATGGTCAAAATACATGCACAATATAAAATGCTTTTTGACATTTTAAATATTTCAACCTTTTAAGGACTACTATATGTGCAAAGATGACAGAGCGCTCGCATGGTTTGAAAAACATTTTATTTGTTCTGAATCTACAGAGTGATAATTGAAGGAAAACTGACGGCTGATTTTCACAGGCTTTTAAGAACAAACTGCTATTTAGAAGTGGCCAAAGAGATAAAGGTCACTTGAAACAACCAAAATGTTGTGATATAATCTGTATGCATCCAAAGTAAAACATGTTCTGGGATGAAATCTCTCCCTCTGATCTGATGATCGAACTTCACCAGTTACCAGGGACATCTTTCATTAACAGCACGGTTTAACTACGGAAGCAGAGCTTTATTTCAATCCTTATGGTAAGATGGCGAACACCATCTTCTCAGATCTCCAGGGTCAGAGCCTAGTCCTCTGCCTTCGCCTCCATCTCTTCATCATCATCATCTCCATCCACTTCAGCGTTCTCCCTCTCCAGCCGCTCCAGCTGCCGGGCCAGCTCTGTCTCATCTGTGTCAGTCACCACTTTAGGCTGCAGCAGAAAAGAACAGGTCAGAATCTCCATCCACACCAGACTCTGAATGTAACATGTTTAGAATGTCTGACCTCCATCTGAATGTTGAACACGCCTCTCTTCTCTTCGATCTTCTCTTTAATGACAGCCATGGCTTGATTAAGCACAGAGAGACCCTCTGTACGCTCCAGTGTTGTGGTGGTCATCACATATCGTGGAGGAGCAATTAGGTTAATCTGCAGAAAACGGGTGTAAAATATTTTATTCATTCATCCTCTCAAAAATACCCTTCTTTCCAGTCTAAACAAGCTTCAGATTAGCTAAATTGCCATTAGCATGTGATCGAATGGTGACCTGCTAACTCTATAGGGCTTGTTATCCCGGGGTAATCCTAAACCCCGGATAAACGGAACCATGGTTTTTTTTTTTTTTTTTTTAGTGTCGCTGTGAAGGTCATCAGCGGTTTTAAGTCTCAAGATCAAAGAACAAGAAAAAGAATGTGAACGTTTATTTAAATTTCTCGTTAGTTTTGAAAGATTAGCGCCATTAGCTGCATTTCGGAATACTGTATAACAAAAAACCCTGGATGGAAAAAACGGCAAGATGCGCATACATTTAGAAAAAGTAGGATCAACTTTCTATTTGATAAGAAAAAATTTGCATAAACTACTATGGATAGGCACTTACTGAATAAAAGCCAATGCAATGGCACTGCGCTTTTCTGACGTAACTGGGGCGTGATGGGGTGGAATAGATGGACTAAACAATGGATCAATTTCACAATATCTGAAATGTTATTTCTGGTCAGTCTGAAACTCTATCAAAGTGATTCAGGATTACCGAGTCTCCCAGAACCATCTCGACCGGCTCCTGCCTCCAAGAGCAAGATGACATGACTGTGTATATTGTGTTTTGTCTACGTGTTCTGAGACGTTAAGTTATTATAAAACAAAAAAAGGCCTTCTAGCGGAGCAACTTACATTTTTTCTTTTGATATTTGTTGCCAGTTTATCATGAAATTACGATTTTATTTTCTTGAAATATTTGCGACTATTTGCTTCCATCGAACATGATATTCCAGAAATTTCTTTCACATTTTTGAACGAGAACATACCTCTTGTCTCCTAAAACATGGAGTAATTGGTGGGAATGGAAAATCTATACAAGCATTCAACCAGTCGAACAAACTCTTCAGCTTCCCCTATAAACCCAGTTAAGGTTAACCAATCAGAAGATTCTCAAAGTGATTGCAGAATACTGAGTGAAAGGCATCAGACGTTTAGCCAACGATCCATAGATGTGAGACCTAGTATAACTGTGTCATCTGCATATTTATTTTTTAGGTCCAGTAGGTGATTTCTGGAAAAGCTGTGGTCCAGGACGACCAGGAAAACAGATGTTAGCCAATAAGCGGTAAGGGGCGTGTTTATTAGCCCAGCACAACTTTTTACTACAGGCTAAAAATGGCGGACAACAAACCGAAGAGAAAACCTCTGCAACAAAAAATAACTTGGGATCAGCTTTTGGGAATTGGAGAGAATTAAGGATGCTAGAACAGCTAGCATCGGACGCAGAGGTTGCTTTGTTGAACGGTAAGCCACATATGTTTGCTTCACGTGATGGTATTTGCTTCCTTTTTCATAAATATGCTCCTGTTTATCAATTCAAAAATACATCTTGACAAAAATGTGAATTTGTACCTTGATGGGCATGCACTCTGTGGAACATGACAGTCCTGCTCTCAACGCCTCCTTCACTGCATCAATACCCTCATAGCCATAGCAGGCCACCTCAATGTCTGCTCGGATTTTAACAGCCTGCGGAGTGAGTCGTCTGTTGATGTTATCGATCAGGACAGCACGTTCCTCCTCAGTCAATTCCAGATCATCTAAAATCGATGGGTCTCTATGAAAAGAACAATTCAATAGAACGGATAACAGTCAAATGAATCCATTTGTGGTTTCTAGATGAGACGTCAACGTACGACACCGCCTGCTTGAAAATATCATAAGCGCCATAGCCTGGGCGCTTGTACTTCTCATCAAACACCCAAGCGGCTCGCTGGTACAGACTCTCCAGCTGCTCGTCTTTGGTGTACTCCAGGACCTCAGCTACATGCCTCAGAATGCTGTAGACCTATTGAAAACAAACAACGAGGTTTCTAAAACAAACAGGGAACAAATTTATATGATCATGTGATCACTTCACTTGAGTAGAGGTTATGTTTGCATGTTTTACGGTGTTTTCTTCACCATTTGACCACCGTGCTAAAGCATTCTAACCCCAAGCTCTAGAAGGGGTTAAAAATTTATCACAGATTTATAATGGCTTTTGAAAATAAATGGGAAAAAGGCAACGGAAATGTCTTCAAGATGAAACAGACTGGGTTTGTTTATGTTAATGTAAGTGTCGCCACTGACTAGTCCCAAGCAACCAAACTTTACCCTAGCAACCAAATATGGTAAACTCTATCTGAGCTTTGGTAAATGTTAAAGACACAGGGTTTAATTTATAACATATAGTGACAGAGGGAACATTAATCACTGAATCCTACATAGCAACCAGACTTTTTACCCTAGCAACCATTTTGGCACATCACTGTATCAGCTATAGAGAATCATAGAGACATTAGGGTTTTATTTTAAATCACTCATATTGTCGTGAGGAACGCTGACTGGGCATGATGTCATGGATTCTTCCATAGCAACCAAGAATTCTACCTTAGCAACCAGTCCATTTAGCATATAAAAATACTTTTACAAGCCAAAATCAGTTGATCTAGCCCTCTACTTAACTCTCTAATACACAATTATGGCTGGTACTATATTTCCCACAGTTACTATATTTATTCAACAATACAGCGGCAAGTACTGCTTTGTTAAAATTTAAACTTCCAAAAAGAAGTTAACATACATACTCACAGTTTTAGATTTTGTGAACTTGTCTTCACATTTAATGGCCTCTTCTGGGGACACCCTTCTTTTGGATAGATCAATGTAGCCTGTGAAGACATGACCGTGTGAATCCAAACAAGAACGGTCATGGGAAACCCAAGCATCAAACACGGCTGTACCTTTCTCCTTGTCTACACGAATGACCACCACACACTCATTGCGTCCGATACGGATGAGCTTGTTGATGGAGCGGATTCGTCGTCTGGAGAGCTCACTGAGCAGGATCATGCCTTCAATGTTGTTATACTCCAGCAAACTCACGTAGGCGCCCATTTCTGCTATTGATCTGACATTGACCATGACCACATCATCCACCTCTGGAAACCTGTGCTGGTAGAACCGACAGCTGAGTCCTGGCATCTTCAACCTGGCACAGAGACATTCTGTGTGAAAATGCTATTTCAGAAAACCAGCATGAATCTGATGAAGGTTGAGGAGATGGGTCACATTTGAACCAATCGTGTTATCTTCTGACTCCCAAATAAAACTGTCACACTCACTCCACCACTCTTCTCCTATGGTGTTTATATTGCAGGCTGTGTCTGAAGGGTTCTATTGTCCTGGTCTATCCAATCCTGAATCTCCAGGCAACATATGTGAGCAGTCAGGATTGACCTTAACCTCATTTAATTCACCTAACCCTTCAACCAGTTCTCCTTACATCACCCCTTTATCCCAAAACACAACACAGATGTTACAACTCATCTTGTTGTGTTGGCTGTGGTCACTGCTCGCAAAAAGCTAGAAATATTGAAATACAAACCTAGAATTTAAAAATAAGATGATTGACGAAACCACAAAAAGATATTTGTCCCAATGGGGGTAAAAATCGACCACGTTTACAAAAAAGTAAGTGAATGGTACTCCACGGTGCCAAATCAACATGCTTTCTAATCTCGCATGATTTAATCGTAGCGCTCAATTGTCTTTTTACAAAACAAAAACCTCTATCTTCGTCCAACTTTTACAATAATATAATATGTATTAAAAGTCGCAGCTAAAACTTACCAATAGAGATGATGAATATCAACTTGAAATAATGTTATATATTTATTTTGGTGAATAAAATCCAACAAGATGCACACAAAGAGAAAGAAATAAGGCTATTTTAGCGGTATCTGTTATCTATTTCTTCAGCATGTTGAAAGCCAGCCGGAAAAGGAAGTCCTCGTTTTGCTCGCGGTGTGTTCAGCTGCTCTTTCCCCCCCTCTGCTGGTTCGGCGGAAACAGACCATTGTGCTGATGTGCTCAGGAAAAGCACATGTCCGGATAGAGTTTATTCACCTCTTCTTTGCATCATTCTTTTAGTTAAAATTATGCATTTTGGTGGAGAAAGGAGGATAACTTTAGTATCTGAGTGAAATACTTTATACCTTAAATCAGGGGTGTTCATACTTCTTGCAAAGTGGGACAGATCGGATGAGATGTCTGGAGGCGACCATTCGGAATGCAGTTACATAAATTTTAGACAAACGTACATTACAAACGCAAGTTAATCTAAACATTGTTTCACAAAATCTGTTGAAGATAAAACGTTTCTGGATATTATATATGTTCATTTGAAATGTGATCCACTCTTATTAAATGCGAAAAGTTTGTTATACATTTAGAAGTTGAGTTAGTTTAACAGTCATAACAAGAAAATAACACCAAATACTTATCAAACAAGTCAACGCATATATATATATAAAACACCACAAATTAGTTTAGTTCAGCTGTGCTATTAAACCTGATTCGGTTTGTTTGTTTGTTTGTTTGTTTTTTTCCACCTCATTAGTTGCCATTTGGTAGTGTCCCTTGAAATTAAATTCACATTTCCACTTGTTAGGATAGACCAGACGAAGTGCCCGCATCACCAACAGTTCCCCATTTTTAGAAATTGGCCCACAGTACATTCAGATTATCTACTTATACTGCCTGCCTCTGATGGAATGTAAAACAGCGTTTTGTATACCATACCATACCATACCAACTTTATTTATAAAGCACTTTAAAAACTTAACAGCCAGCCAAAGTGCTGTACACAAAACATAAATTACAAGGAAAAAACAAATACAGATATATACAGATAAATTAAAAAATTAAAACCAGTCAAGAGTCAAACAGAAAAATACTACTCAGTTTTGTTAAAGGCCAATGAAAAGAAATGTGTTTTTAAAAGTGATTTAAAAACAGGTAAAGAATCAGCCTCTCTAATTTCAACGGGCAGTTGATTCCAGAGTCGTGGACCTGCCACTGAGAAGGCTCGATCTCCACGAAGCTTGCGTTCGGTTTTAGGGACGACCAGCATACACTGGTCTGCAGACCTGAGAGAGCGAGAGGGGGCATAAGGCTCAATCAGGTCTGTAAGGTATGACGGAGCAAGACCGTGTAAACTTTTAAAAGTAAATAAAAGAATTTTAAAATCAACTCTG